>BSUD01000008.1:98041465-98129863 GCA_033239045.1 Fagopyrum esculentum | reverse complement strand
CCCCCCAAAAAAAAGTCGAAAGCGTGTTCGAGTCACTCTGAAGATCTCCAAGCTCTTTGATAATACTTTCCTTCCTGCGAAAAACATCACCAAACACCCAACGGTTCCAATTTAAAAGTCAATTTTAAGGGTAGCGAGGGGGAATACATGTGGTCGCGTGTAGATCCCAACATCGTTTAACCATGGGCATGAACTCAATGTGGGTCATCCACCGCTCGAAACGGAAAGGTCTCTTATCCCATCTCGTGTTTCTCCTCAGTTGGAGTCTAAGAAGAATGAGAGAGTGATATGAGGAAAACGAACGAAATACCTCACTAGCGCATCTGGCCAATCCAACCTAACATTTTGGCTCATAAGTACCCTGTCAAGCCTCACCGACTCATAAACACGTTTTTTGAAAAATTGGAAGTTGTAGTTCGATCCTCTTGTGATTCGCATGCTAGCATCAAGAAAAATGTTGGAGTAAGCGAACTCCACCTTCCAAATAGAAGCGACTGATTTGATTGTAAAGTGATGGGCAGATGTTCCGGGCCTGATGTATAATATTTGATCGGGCCAGAGAGTGGGCTGGCCCATATAGTATTAGGCCTTGTTTGGACAACGTAACATTATCATCTCCATGGAGTCGCATTCATGCATTTACGTACACATATTAATGAATGGCTCCTCATTCGTCTATGTTAGCTCACCAACTTTGTCGACATTTATTAACCCTAATCCAATCCACCTTACCTATTATTACCTTCTTTCTTTAAAACTAACATGCCAACTCTTAGGTACTTTCTTTTTTTAATATAAAAAACTATTAATTTCATTATTCTTTCTTTAAAAGTACGTAATACGCCAAGTCATTGCAAAGACTATAAAAAACTAATAATTTAACGTACTCCTATCAAGATGTGTGGAGTTTACCTACTCGAAAAGAAAGTAAATGAATCAATTAAACAAACATGGGCAAATGAATAATTGCAGATCCATTTGTTTCTTACCTCCCGTTTGGTTGAAAGTCTGGAAACGGAATGAAAATGAATGTAGTTCATATTACCTTATTCATGAATGTTTTTTAAATCATTTCTTGTGGTTGCATGTAAAATGTACGTAGTTATTTTTCCCATTTTGTTTTCCTATATGGTATCAACACTAATCAAATTTTACTACAATTACTTAAAACCACAAGGAACGATTCCATAAAATTTCTTGAATAATAGTATATATATGTACTAAATTCGTTTCCATTTCTTTTCCATTTTCGGAGTTGGAACCAAACGAACCCTTAGTGTATTTTAATTTTGTGTCTGTCGGTTTCCAACGGTAAAGGGTGCGGTGTAGTAGATACATTTGACATCAGGATTGATCCTTGTTGAAAACTAGATATTTCAATTTAATTTTTTTTTATATCTAAAATGTCATATTAAAGCTGAAAAATATAATTTGCCACAAAAAGAAGCTATTTATTTGTATATAAAAAGGAAAGGCACTATCATGATTAATTCATAGCCAACAAAGTATGCTTGCATTTATTGGTGACAAATCAAGTGGCTAGCAATCCCCGAATTTATAAGTATTACGCCTGTATTATAGTCATGTGAAATATTATGTTCTTTTTCAATTTAGTGGGTTTCACATATTTTGTGGACACAATCACCTTATGTGTACATATTAATGAACGTACGATGGTATGGATCATACAAGGAATCAAACTAGAATATATATATAGGTTTGTTCCGGCGAAAAGATTCCTTGGGAGAGGAAGTGAAAAAAATTTATTTGATTTTTTTGTACTACATTTTATTTATTTAAAAAAATAAAATAAACTCATACTATAAAAAAAAAATAATAAGTTATTTTCTCATTCTTCTCTATAAGGAATCTGTTCAACGGAACCAAAGTCTTTCTCTATAGAGTGAATTTGCTATGTAGGCCTAATTCATTGATTTTGTTTGGTAATTGTGCAACCCAAAATAATTTTGTTAGTAAATGATTTCTTTTAAATTTTGTAGACAAATTTATCCTTATACAAGAATTTACAATATTTTTAATTGATTACTGACTTTTAATTGAACCACAATGATTATTGCCTTATAATTACCCCACAATCCCTAATTGAAGAAGGTGTATTTTGAAGGAGTTTCCAATTTTAATCAGCATAATCAATTAGCAATTAACATATTATAAAATTAAATGTTGATTTTATAGACTAAAATCGTAACTGTTGTTTGTCTTCTACAAGTCTGCATCTTCAAAGTTCATTTTCTCTATCCAAAAGGTATGTTGCATACTCTGTGAGTTCTAAAAAATGAATTTGAATGAAGGTAATTCTTGTACTATGCCTATACTAAATGGAAATTATTGTATTTATTCTTCCAAATTTGAAAGATCCATGTTGCATTCTCTACGAGTCTAGTTTCTATAAACTTTTGAGATTCTTGTAAATGGCTTGTAATAATATGATAGTTCCGTGTAAATATTATACTATGCCTACAACTAAAAGAGAATTATTGTATTTCTTTCGTCCAAATTTGAAAGATTCATACTGCATACTCCACGAGTCTAATTTATGTAAACTTTTGAGATTCCTGTAAATGGTGTTTGATAATCTGATAGTTCCATGCAAATCTTGTATCTGAAATCATGTATCTTTCTTTTGTATATAAAATTTTCTTGTACGCTTGATATCCATAGTACTGAATTAATCTCTTGTACTGACTTTCATGTAAATCTTGTATCTGACTTTTGTTTTTTCATGTAACATCTTGTACACTGCTCTCTAGAAACTTCACATAGGTATCTTCCAAGTTGTATAATAATGGTGATATCTTGTACACTTCTCTCTAGAAAGAAATCGGAAGCAACGATTTAACTACTCAAGCAAAGAAGGAAAAATAAGGAAGACAAGTTGACGCTTCAACTTCTTTCGCTAGAATGACGTTCAACGGTGTTGTGTTTTGTTTTTATTAATGATATTAAGCAAATAATTCTATATATTATTTACCTTCTTAAATTAGGATTATTCTATAATCAATTAGCCGATTCTTTTGAACTAATTGAGATAAAAATGAGATATATATTAATAGGGATAAATCTGATAATAGTAATTAAAAGATGTTATTTTGCTAATAAATTATAAGCCTATGTTATTTAGTTAATGAATTTTATGAGGGGTGCATTTTATTCAATTTTCTATGTATATAAATTAGTTGCCTATATTATAAATTCCCATACAAAAGCTAGCCAAAGGTAAAATAGAGTGATAAACATAGACAAAAATGTAGGGAAGAGTTGTAGAATATTGTAGACAAGTAATTAATTGTAACGACATGATTAAGATTGTACGTATCTCCCTATTGGAAGCATATGCTTATGATTTACGTTATAAATACGATACATATTATGCAACATAAGAGTCGTTAATATATTATATTATTATTAGGCAACACATGCAAGTCCATGTAGTAGGTAACGAAAATAAGAGGTTATGAATGGGTCGAGTGTAGAGTAGTTGTTGCATGTTAACAAAAAGGAACTTGACTTACGTCACTACGTTGTCATTGTCTTATAATTGAATTGGCCTGGGGTCAACACAACTCTGACATATCGTTTACGTTTCATACATGAATCAGTACTGCATGCACCATGCAGATTTGCAATTATTTACCTCATTAATATAAACACTGTTTGGCGCCTTATTTGAGAACAGTTAATGGCTGCTACAGTTTCCCGTACCATTTACCCGTACAAAATTGAAGATTTTACAATGAAATCGTTTATCTTATTTTTAGCTTAAATTGCGGATGCCAAAGTCATAACCATGGCTGGTTAAGAAAGTTATGACGGTGAAGACAAGTAATAATGTAAGGTTAATTAGTGAAGTAATTGTTGGTTATGGACGATTGAATGGTTAACCATGACGGGTATCAAAGTTGTGGTTAATATGAGTGAGAGACGCGAGATGATGTTCCGATATTTCGTTGATTACACCTTATTTGTTAGCGTTTATGTAAAATGGTGAAGCTTATGCAACTCTTAGTGATAAACTATGGATTGAGCATCGCGAGTCAAGTAGAATACGATCGATTTGTGTAAAGTTTGATGCAACAGATAAATAAGGAAGAAGTTTGTTATGGAGACAAAAAAACCAATAAATAAATGTGGTTTTTTTTATTAAATGAATTAAGACTCATCTCCTATTTATAGATAACTGGATAATAGTGAACCACATATAATAATATACTATATACATGACTCATACCCCCTCTCAAGTTGGACTTGATAAACAGGGAACAAGTCCCAACTTGGAGATGAGAAAGTTATGTTGAGAAGCCCCAAGAGCTTTCGTGAGGACATCAACAAGCTGCAGACTTGAGCGGACATGACATGTGCGAATGAAGCCCTCCCGCACTCTTTCTCGAACATAGTGGCAATCAAGAGTGAGGTGTTTAGTCCGTTCATGGAACACTGGATTTGCAGCAATGTGTTGAGCCAATTTGTTATCGTAGTAAAGAGTGAGCGGAAGTCGTATACTAATATTTAGGTCTGTGAGTAAACCAAAGAGCCAAACCAATTCACGGGATGTGATCGACATAACACGATATTCAGACTCGGTGGAAGACTTGGAAACTGTTTTATGTTTTTTTGTTTTTCAGAAAATAAGGGAATCCCCTAAGAAAACGCAATAGCATGTGAGAGATCGACCAATGAAGGCACAATTGCCCCAATCGGCATCAGTATATGCCGAGAGAGTAAAAGATGATTGAGATGACAAAATAAGACCATGGTTAGGTGTGAGAGATCGACCAATAAGAAAACGCAATAGCATGTGAGAGATCGACCAATAACAGACAACTTGTAGTGTTGCATGATAATGAGGTAGTCTAGGTTCATGCATAAAATTGGCTCAATTGTTGTGTGGCATAAGAAATGTCAGGACGAGTCAGATTGAGATAAAGAAGACGGCCCACTAATCGCCTGTAAATCTCAAGAACTAGAATTAATTCTCCATCGTCGATAGAGAGCTTGATGCCACGAGAGAATGAAAATGGAGACTCCTAGCAATCAGTTAAACTTGTATCTTGAACAATATCACGAACAAATTTCCTCTGATTGAGAAAAATGCCTTGAGAGCAACGAGATACCTCAATACCTAGAAAATACCGGACCTCACCAAGGTCCTTGATGGTAAAGGCAAGATCTAGGGCCTATTTTAATTGTTGATTTACAAAAGAGGAATCACCAGTAATGAGCAAATCATCCACATAAGCAATAACGATTGTGAAGGAAGTGGGAGTAGACATCACAAACATAGAGTAATCATGTTTGGGTTGAGTAAAATCAAATTGGATAAGGAACTTAGACAATTCCACATTTCACTGTCTAGACGCTTGTTTTAAACCGTATAAGGACGTTTCAATCTACAAACTTGACCCAGATTAGCTTTAGAATATCCTTGTGGTGGTTGCAAATACACTTCTTCATCAAGAAATCCATGAATGAACGCGTTATTAATGTCCGATTGGTGAATAACCCATTATTTAACAGATGCAACATCAAGTAAAGTCCGAACATAGGTGAACTTTGCAACGGGAGAAAACGTATGTTTGTAATCCTTCCCTTTGATTTGTGTATACCCCTTTGCAACTAAGCGTGCCTTAAGCCTTTTCACATTCCCATCAGCCTTAAATTTCACTTTATAAACCCATTTCGAGCCAATGATACTCTTACTAGGGGGAAGCTCAACTAATTCCCATGTATCATTCTGTTCTAGAGCAGTCAACTCTTGATTCATAGTTGTGACCCACTAAGCATCTTCTGTAGCTTGGGAATAACTCACTGGCTCTAAAACAGTCATAGTGCTGAGCAAGGAAGCTTTATATTCAGCAGAGAATTCATCAAATGCAACAGAAAAGGCTAAGGAGATATTGACCAAGTCTGGAATGGTGAGACAAATAAAGTCATGAAGATGAGTGGGATGTACTCTTAATCGATCAGATCTGCGAGGTACTGGAATGGTGGAAGGTATTGGAAGGTTAGGAATATGAAGCTCTTGAACAGAAAACTGAGGAGGTTGATCAAGAGATGGAGATGTAGTAGAAGGTATGACAAAATTATCCAGAGGATTAACTGGAATAATAGAAATAGAAAATTCAGGGGAAGAATCAACTATTGGCCGGATTAACTAGGGTAGAGTATCTGTAGACGAGGAAATAGAGCTAGGTGGCCGGGAAATTTGAAAGAAATACATGCTCGTGAAACACAACATCTCTACTTATGATCACCTTGGTGGACTCAAGATAAAATAATTGATAGGCTTTTTGTGCAAGGGGATAACCAAGAAATACACACCTACGAGCCTTAGATGCAAACTTATCCTTGGGACAACTGTCAACAAGAGCATAGCATAAAGAACCAAAAATCCTAAGATTGCATAAGATGGAGGTTTGTTCATAAGCAACTCAAAAGGAGTTTTCCATTTTAAAATAGATGTGGGCATATTATTGATAACATGAGTCGTAGCGAGGACACAATCTCCCCAGAAATGAAGAGGAAGATTGGCTTGTAATCTCATAGCTCGAGCAGTTTCTATGAGATGTCGGTTTTTTCTTTCGACTCTTCCATTTTGTTGAGGATTTCTTGGTGTTGATTTTGGATGAATTATTCCTTTAGCAACAAAGAAATCAGAACATTGTTGCTGGACAATTTCAGTGCCATTGTCACTGGGAATACACTTGAGAGAGCACCCAAATTGGTTGTCAACGAGCGACCAAAAAGGCACCAAAACAGAGAATACATGTAGCTTATTTTGTAAGAGGTGAGTCCAAGTCACTCGACTATAATCATCCACAATAGTCAGAAAATATATAGCACCTGAAATAGTTGGAACATGATATGGACCCCAAAGATCAACATGTATCAAATCAAAGGGCTTAGAAGCATGATAACTACTTCTAACATAAGACAATTTGTGGTGTTTAGCAAGTACACACACATCATAAGTATGATCATCAGGACAAGAAGAAAGATGAGAAAATAAGTGTTTCAACTTAGACATGGAAGCACGTCCCAACCAGACATGTAAAACTTCCAGGCTAACTACATCTTTATTTATAGCTATGTGTTTGTGTTATTGCTAGAAATGAAGGTAGGAATAATACTGAAGTGGGAAGTCTGAATCCGATAGAGACCATTAGCTTCATAACTAGATGCATAAATCTTCTTACTCAAACGGTCTTGAAACATGCAATTTTCAAAGTCAAAGAAGGCCCTTAATCCATTTCCACGAACCAACTTACTCACATATAATAAATTTGTGCTTGACGTCAGGAACAAGCAATGCATTCTCCAAAGTAATAGAACTGTTCAGAATGATTGTTCCTACTATGCTGACAGATTTCATGTTGCCATCAAGAAGACTGACCATGATAGGTTTATGCAACGTTTTATATATCAGATATCATATGGTCTGTAGCTCCAATATCTACTATCCAACAAATGTCTTGCTTTTCTCCTTTAGATGTTTCAGTAGATGATAGAAAAGTACCTACAAAGTTTGCGAATGAGGAGGAAGTTCCTTCCAAAAGTTGCTTGCTTTTCATGACTCGGAGCACCTCCTGACATACAAGATTTACCAGATTACCAACTCTTGAAGTTTGTCCATCGGAAATTGGAGTGTCCATCCGTACATCTCCATCAAGGATACCATTATAAGCTATTTTAATCATTTTTGGATTTGAGTTCATTGAACCAATCCGGATATCCATGCAGCTTAAAAAAACTTTCCATGAGGTGACTTGTCCTATGACAGTGTTCACAATATCTGTCCCCTTTTTCTTTCTTATAATCTTTCTTATTCTGAAGGCTTTGAGTACTTTGAGAAGAACTTTGAGTATTCTGCTTATATGATGTATTATAACTTTGTCCATTCTGTGTAGGAATGATTAATTTATGAACTCAAAGGAAGTGGTTTTTTTAACCGAAATCCAAACTTGAATATCATCACTTTTGCAATAACTATAGCGGTAGAAAATATATACTTTCGGGCCAACTCGGCGTAAATTCTATTCCTTCAAAAATTTATTGTTAGCTATTTGGAAGATAAAATAAGAATCCTTCATTATTCATCATTTTCATGACCCCCGTCATTTGCTTTGGGTTGATAATGCACGATAATAGTGTATTTGAATATGGAGAAGAAAGGAATGAAACTGTAAGCAGAGAAGACTCGAAGCCAAATCAAACTTTATGGCTACTGTTATTTAGAGAGGACATGAGAGAAAGAAAACAAACATATCAGGAATCAACTTTTTCCTCAAAGTTTGATCATAAAAAAAAAACCGACGTTCAACTTTCTTTGCCCAGTGACAATTCCTTTAAAAATCAATATGTTTTGCATGATAATTTATTGTAGTCAAAACACAATCGAGAATCAAAGTGAAAATTTTCTCTAAATCCATATCTCAATCTTTTGTATTTAACAAAAATGAGGTCAAATGACTAGGTTATAGCGGTGGAATAAATCGAATCCAACCAACTACGGATTTGTGGCGGAGGAATCATTCGATTCCAACCAACTGCGAGTGGTTTGTGTGGTGACCGAGTGTGATTACTTTCGAACCAACAACCATTTGCGCTTCATGTAGCAGCGAAGTCTATCCCTTGCTCAATCATCTTGCATTTGAATCAGCACTAGATTTGTGCATCAGCAAATAACAAAGATAGTATTTGAAAAGGAGGATAGCGAGTAGATAAGTATGCTTATTGTTGAGTCTTGATCTCCAAATGAAAGAGCAAGTAACGTGTTTTGTTTTAGTTTCCCACTCTTCCTGCTTATATTTCTCTTAACTTTCTTCAAATTCCTTTGTTTCAATTTTCCCCTTTGTTGCATTGCAATGTCGCTTTTTATGGGTTGAATGTTGAGGGAGTTACAAAGTAAACTCCCACTAAACCCATTATCACAACAATAATGACATTTATTATCCATTAATTTTTTTTATTTGTCCACCAAACCAACGTAATTAGAAGAAACCAATCCCATAATTTTAGCTCCTTTTAATTACCAATTAGTTAATTTGATATTGAATGAGCTAATTATTTTTGTAATTTTTTAAAGCTCTTAATCAATATTTGTAGGCCTTTTTTTCTTAATCAACACTTTGTGTTTTTTATTGAAGCTTTAAAAACTTTAAAATATAGTTATAAGAAATTAACTATAACAAAAATATTTATAGTTAATTTTATGAGATTTATATAATTTCATAAATATTTAAATTTATGAAATTTCGTTCCCGAACACCATCTACTGCACCAAGTAATAAGCCTTGTTCACCGAAGGAATTGACTCAATGGACAATATATGACTCCTTATTCCTTCAAAGCCTTCATTTAATCCCATAAGAAAGTGCATCCGTTTGTCTCTTGCTTCAATTTCTACGACCCTTTTTAGTAAATCATAAGAACATGCTAATAAAATTCCACAGGTACATTCAGGAAATCCTTCAAGAGATTGTAGTTCATCCCATATTCGCTTCATCTTTGAATAATAATCGACTACATGTAGATTTCCTTGGGTTAGGCTACACATATTTCTTTTTAACTGATATATCAGTGGACCATTAGTTTTTCCAAAACGCTCAACAGTCTCATCCCAAAGTTGTTTAGCAGAATTCACGTACATGAATCCTTCAACAATCTTTCCATCCATTGAATGAATTAGCCAACATCGCACCATGAAATCACATCTTGTCCATTTTAGCAAATCATTTTCACCTTTAGGTTTAGCACAAGTTCCATCAATGAATCCTTGTTGATTTTTAGCTCCTGATGCCATTTTTACAACTCTGCTCCAGTTTTCAGAAATTTCAATCCATCAAAGCGAGTAGATACTAGTTGCGAACCTAGACTGTCAGAGTTTGACAGAAATAGCGGATCGCTCGAGGCTGATATCTGAATAGCATCATTTATCGATTGTCGAAGAAGTGGGCTCAAGTTCTCTTCCATATCCAGATCCGAAATTCGAAGTAGAAATCGATCAAATACAAAGGCAATAATCAATCTTCAGTAGACCTACTATACCATGATAAACTATGGATCGAGTATCGCGAATCAAGTAGAATACGATCGATTTATGTAAGGTTTTATACAACATAGGAAGAAGGAAGAAATTTTTTTGTGGAGGGAGAAAACCAGTAAATAAATGTGGTTTTTCTTATTAAATGAATTAAGATTCAACTCTCCTATTTATAGAGAACCAGATAACAGTGAACCACATATAATTATATACTATATACATGACTCATACTTAGGCAAGTGTGGGGAGGCATCAACTTTGACCGGCAGTTCATATTTTAATAATCAAAGTATCTCTTATAATTGAGGCTCACTTTATAACATTATATATCGATAAAGACAATCAATAAAAAAAATACTAACATAACCGAGCAAAATAATGGTTAGGAAATCAAAACTTACTTTAAAAAATAAAATGACGGAGAATAAATCATTGGGGCAAGGTGATGGACGGGTTGATTGACGAATATCACTCCAAGGGTCTCGTAATAATAAATCATCGGATTAAGGTGGTAGATGGATCGGATGACGAATCTCACTCCATAGTCGTCGTAGTAATAAATCACCCGGGGGGTTCAAATGGAGGGTGAGCCAAATGACGAATCTGGCTCCATTGGAAAACCCACACGGTTTATAGTTGATGTCTTATTGGACATGTTAGGCCATATATCTTCCCATTGGATTCGGATTTTTGTGCGAATTGCAAAGGAGTATCTCTTCAGAATACCTTCAAAAGTAGTACTTATGCGTTTTTCAACTCTAATCACATCAGCGGTTATATCAATTTTATTGTGACGTGGCAAATCTATCATGATAGACTCAATGAGGATATACTAGATCGCATCAATGAGTGATTACAAATGTAGTTGTGCTTAAGAAAACATGGAAAAAAGCTCCAATTTTGTGCAATCGAAAAAATTTGTGCTAACACGGTGAGGAATACTCTACGTAGTCTATGTAACCTAAGGAAAATTGTGTTGATTCGAGACCTAGGAGAAAATATCTTTCTTTTTTCAGTTCTTCGAAAAAGAGGATAGGAAGAAGGTGATGGAGGGTCGGCCATAGAGTTTCGACAAAAATCTTCTCATCCTAAAAGATGTGGACCCGGAAGAGAGCTTGGAGAAGTGGAGTTCTTATGATCATCCTTTTGGATTTAGGCCCTCAATATCCTAATAGGATTGCAATCTCAAAGTATGGCGAGAATTATGGACAACTAGGTGGGGAGATACATAAGGAGGGATGGACCATCACACTAGGGTGTGTGGAAAGAGATGCAACTCAAAGTGGAAGTTAACATTTTCACTTTCCCTGACGAGGGGAGTGAAGATAACGTATGGTGAAAAGAAACGGTGTATCGCCATACATTATGAACGCCTTCCTATCCTCTGCTACCATTGTGGTAAGATAGGACATACACATAAAGATTGTCTTCACAAAACGTCTAGGGAGGAACTGGAGAACCCAAACTAGCACATGATATGGATTCGAGCAAACCCAAAGGCGAAAATGGTGAAGATCTCACGTGGAGAGAGAGAACTCACAAAAAAATGGGCCAAATCTATGAAAGAGAACGATGGAAGGGAAATAAGTTCCATCTGATGAGATATAGGAAGATGTGAATGATAATCACAAAGAAGATGAAGAGAAAGATGATAGTACAATATAGGAAACAAACAAAGGGCATCAAGAGGATTTAGAGGAGGAAAATGAACATGTGAAGAGTAATGAGATGGCTAAAGAAGAAAATGAAAGTGTCATCTCTGGAAGTGGATCGAGCATTTTAGAAGACAACCAAGGAAAGAACTAGGGAGACTCTACTCGTGAAAGATAATGAAAATATTAAGATGGAATTGTCGGAGCATGGGCAATGCCCCAACAATTCGTACTCTAAGGGAGTGGTCCTGGAGATATCGCCCAACTAGTGTCTTCATTATAGAGACAAAAACAAAGAAAGATGATACGGAAAGAATTGTGAAAAGATGTGCCTTCAATAAAGCCATCAATGTGGGTTGTAAAGGCCAATCTGGTGGATTAGCCTTCTAGTGGAGGGATATTGACGAACCTTATATATTTCTTCATGCCACATGTGATGATGGAAATAAAGACATCTATGTTCACTTGGGTTGTTGTTGGAATTTACGGATGGCCGGAGAAATAAAATAAGGTTCTAACATGGAACCTTATGAAGGGACTCTGAACAAAATATAATGGGCCTATCCTATTCTTTGGAGACTTCAATGAAGTTATGTTCTAACATGAGAAGGAGGGTAAGATATTAAAAAGCTAGAGATAAATGGATGCTTTCAGGAATGTTATTGAAGAGTGTTGATTGCGTGACCTGGATAGGGAGGGCCGAGGCTTCACTTGGGATCGGGCATCCAGTGGGACAACGGTGCTAGAAGAGAGACTATATATGTTTTTGGCAGTTAATGAATGAGTTAATCATTTTCTACAAACCATGTTACTTACCTCCCACACTATAGTTCTGACCACAATCCAATCATGCTAGATACTAAAGGGATGAAGGCTAGAAGGATGAGAGAACAACACACTTAAATGAAGACATGGTGGTTCAAGAAGGAGGGTTTCAAAGGGGTGGTTAAGCATGCTTGGAGGTTCTAAACAACTTGCTGCAGTGCGTCTTGATAGGTGATGGAATCACTATCAATTAGGTTAGTTTTTAGAGTCTTTTTATTACATTAGTGTCGGTTTATGCTACTAACTCCTTGGTCCAAAAGAAGAAGACTAAAAGCAGATAAAGGAGTTATAAGCACTTAGGAGTGAAGACCATTCACGAAGCAAAGCTTCTGTTGCTTCACCGCCCCCGCGGAGCAGTGTCACTGCCCCTGCGGGTGACACCACGTTCTGGAGCGCAGCCTGCGCCAAGAACGAAGACTGTCGCCGCCCCTGCGCCACTCCCTGGCGCCCCTGCGGTGACTTATCCTAAAGAAGCGAAGACCGGCGCCCCTGCGCCTCTACCTACGTCTCACCCTGTGGAGCCGTGAAGTTGAAGAGTCAGTGCCACCGCCCCTGTGTTGACACTGGGCCGCCCCTGCGGCTTGGTATCTGAAGCGACAAAAAGTTGAGAGTCAAGCGTTTGAAGATCATCAATAATCCGCCCCTGCGGAATTGTCAGGCCGCCCCTGCGGTAACGAAGAAGATCAAACGTTTTCGCCTAAACCGTCCCTGCGGATCTGAAGGCCGCCCCTGCGGTTCAGCGACAGAGGCTTTACTCCGGCTGTTTACACCACCTTTATGGCATTAAAGGTGGCTGTTTTGGGCCGGCCATTTACTCCCATTTAGTGTCATTTGTGGTATAAATAGACCATGGTTGATTGCTAGAATCATCCAATTAGAATCCATCATTTCCCACTTTTTATTCTCTCTTGCTTCCTTTGTAATGAGCTTCTAAGTTTCCTTAAAACATTGGGTTGATTTGAGGCTGCATTATTACTTTGGTTGTAAGTTCCCTTTTAATATAATTTTTATTCAGTAATGTTTTGTGTTTCTTGAGCTTCAATTATCTAAGTTGCATGTTTCATTATTACTTAAGATTGATCACCTTAGGTTCTAAGTGCATGCAAACAACTAGGATTAATAGATTTCGGGTTCGGGTCTTTAGTCAAGTAGTAACCTTTAAGTAATAACGGGTTGTAATTGCTTGAAGGAAAAGAAACACAATTATAAAGATTAGTTTAATGGTTTTAATCTTCTCTTTATATCCCTTAGTCTTTGTTTGAATGCTAACTTGTGACTTGTTTTTGTAGGTTTACGGAACACTAACTTGTTAAGTTGTGTTGATGCCGGTTGGCTCAACACATACATATGATCAAGACGGGAACATTACTTGAAACATGTAAAAGGAACTCACCAAAGTAGTAATCCCATGCTAAGAATCAACCTAGTGTAGATTCACTCATCATCATCATCTTATCAATCTCTTTCAATTGCTTTTTAAGTTTTGTGTGCATCAATTCATTCCAACCCCCCCCCCCCCTTTTGTTACTTTGTCCTATAACCAATAATTGAATTTAATAAAATAACACAAACTCTCTTGGGTTCGACCCTTACTTAATCACTATACTTGCTTTAGTGTTGAGTTCGGAAAATAATTTTGACAGGATACAAACGACCTTAGGAAAATATCTTCAGTCACGTCTCTAGAGGGTGGTCGCCAAGTTTGCCTCATGGGGCAGAGAAACGTCTTAGGACTGAAGAAATATGCTAAAATCCTAGAGAGAGAGCTCAAGGAGATTCAACGACTTCCATCATCAGGTGGAATACACGCTAGGGGTGTGGAGATATGCGGAAGGTTGGACTGTCTCCACAAAGACGAAGAATCATATTGGCATGTTAGTTATCGGGTAAACAAGATGAATGATGGGGATATAAATACCACATATTTTCATCATAAGTAAACCTTTCAAATTCGGGCAGCCCGCCCGGCCCAGCCGAAAAAATGGACGGGTATGAACAAGGCTCTAGGCCTGACCGGGCCGAAAAGCCCGACTAGTCGGCCCGGTAAAAATTGAGAAATAAAAAATAATTATTATAAATATAAAATATCTAGTATAATTATAATAAATTTGATATATTTAACATAAAATATCTTAAATATAAATAATTACAAAAATCAAATTAAAAACAAATTTTATAATATTTTTTAAAAAAATATGAAAAATTGGGTACCCGTGAGCCCGGCCCGCCCGCCCGCCCGCCCGGGCAGGTACGCACCCGTCCTAAGTCCGATAGCTGACCCAGGAACGGGTCCGGCTAAACAAGCTCAATATTTTACAAAGTCCGGCCCGAACCTGGCCCGGGCCCGGATTTGAACAGATCTAATCGTAAGTGCTCGAAGAGGAGGAACAAGAATGAGATTAAAGAACTAGAAGATGAAGGGGTACACTACATATTGAGGAAAAAGAGATTGAACTAGTGGTGACTAACTATTTCCAACACTTGTTTTATATTGAGGAAATCATCACTAATTGTGATGAGATTGTTAAAACACTGAGTTGTAAAGTGGATGCCAATATGAACCAGGAACTCGAATGTGAATCGTCTGATGAAGAAATATGAGAAGTGGTAAGACACATGCATCCTCGTAAGGCACATGGGGTTGACGAACTTCAAACATTTTCTTCCAAAAATAATAGTGGTTGGTTGACAAGGAAGTTGTGTGTGCTTCTTTAAAGATAGGTGGAGAGGAGAACAACAACTGCAGAATGAAAACAAGATTGTTATCATGTTGATCCCCAAAGCCTAAAAGTAGATCCGCTCATATTCAAGCTCAGACGGGTGTTCGAGCAAAACTTTATAAAATGAGAAACCTGTTAATTTGTTTGCCAAAGGTATTGACAAACAAATTAAAACAATCCCCCCCAAACATCAATTTCCCATGAACAAAGAACTTTCATTAAAGGGAAACCTATAACGGATAACACTTTGATTGTCCTTGAAATGTTCCATTTTCCCATGAACAAAGCACTTTCATTAGAAGGGGGACCTATAACGGATAACACTTTGATTGCCCTTGAAATGTTCCATCATATGAAGAACAAGAGAAGTCGAAATGCTGGGGAGCTGACTCTGAAACTCTACATGAGTAAAGCTTATGATATAATTAGACTTGTACAAAAGTGTAACACCCCAAGTTCTAGGAACTTGAAGCGCTGCAGGTTAGGAACTCACAATGGGTCCCGACCCTCAGAGTAGCAACAACAAACAGATCTTACAACAAGGCACAGACGAATGAAAACCAAAACTTAACATAAAACCAAAGATTTAAACAAAAGAAAACACAAAAGCTTCGTAGCCGAGTTCAAAACAAAAGGGAAACAACAAAAGAAACAAAACCCGATCCCGTCCTATAATGTATGGGAACCCCGGTTGACCACACCATCCGGATCACTCAGCAGCATCTTGAACCTGCGGAACATCTACAACGACGGTATAAACCGTTAGCTAACATTATAGATACTAGCAAGAGCGTAAAGGCACAAACACACATAAGGTAAAGAAAACACATAGCATGCTTGCACCTAACCGGTTATTATCTTTTATTAAGGTTATCCAATACTAATTCAACTTCTTTTGTGACACGAGAATCTCCCAAAACTCGCCTCCGCTTCCGTCTACCAATAGAGATAGATCAGTATTATCCGTTACCTACGGGCTTGGGTTGCAAGAACACATTCTAGTCTCCTGTAGAACTAGACAAGTGGTCACCGCCCGGTTATAATACACTTGGGCCAATTAAAGGAAATAAAAAGGTGAATCCTATTCCGATTATCCATTAACAATAATAAACAACACAAACAAGCCAATACAATCCAACTAATACGCGGAATGAAGCTAAATAAGTTCAAGGGACTTACCTCACTTGAAGGTAACACAAAGGCTCAGCAACAACTCAGAGAACACTCACGAAAGCTCAGTTTCCCTCAGGAAAGGAGCAAGAAAAGCCTGTACGAACAAGCATCACGGATCAGGAACGAAACGGTTGCTAGAAGTCTATAACTTCTAGTCTCAACAATCTCTAAGAGATCTCCACAAGCTAAGGGCTCGACCTTAGTCTTACAGCAACTGAGGAAACAAGGAACAACCCCAAGGAACAAAGAAGGAACGAGGAAAGGAAGGAAGGAAGCAACTCACCAAAGACGGGAGTTACAACATAGAAAACCGCAAGGACGGTTGGGCAGAGGCGTAGGGGCGGCACGTGACAGAGGTGCAGGGGCGGCTCTGTGCAAGCGCGGGGGCGGATCTTCGTCGGAAGCTACTGTCGAGCTTCTTTTTGACATAACTCACAACAGGGGCAACCAAAGTTCGCACTTTTGATTCCAACACGTCAAGACTCAACTCCAAAGAGCCTGAGAACAACAAAGGATCAACAACGGAACGTTCCACAAGAATCAAGGCTCATGCTTGATCCTTGGAGAAGAAGAAAAGAGAAGAACGAAAGGAAGAAACCGAAACAGAAGGAGAAGCAAGGTGCAGCAGCGCATGAACATGATGAAGAACAAGGGAGGAAGAACTTACACGTTCAACAAGAACACAAGGGTAGGGCTACAACACTCTAGGGTTGAAGAAGACGTAAGCAAGAAACGGAAAAAAGAGAAAAAGACGGGAATATATAGGGACGGGCTGGAAAGATAGACGGAAAGGCGTCTAGGGTTTAGAAAGAAGATCAGGAAACCGGCCCATAGGATAGAATATCGGATATTCTATCTATGGAAGGAAGATAAAAAGAACGGAAGAAAGATCGGGCACGATCTGTCGTCATCCGCAGGGGCGGATCACCTCGGCCGCAGGGGCGGCCCTCTTCAGCGTGGGGGCGGTGAAGCCAAAAACAGGGATCTTACAAAAAGCGGGCTCGAACCGGGCCATAAGTAAAACTCTACCCGGAAGGTGCAGGCCGGGCTAGCCCGGCTTGTCCGGGCCACAAACGCCACCCAAGTAAAAATTGGAAGGGTTGCTAGGCGGGCCGGATGACCCGTATGTACTTGATTGTGCGTTTTTCGCCTTGGGATTTATCGTTCAAAACAAGTCATATAATGTATTTAACACACGTTTTCAATCTAATCATACTTGCATAGTGTACTACTAACAAGTTAAACAGCAATCAACACACAAAAATCAATAAATCCAAATACTTGGAAAAAAACAAGTACCATTGTAGTCATATTAGTTGTGTAATTTTGTATTAAACATAAGTATAACTCGTCAAAATACTCTAAACAAAACTAAATAATATAATCAGATTATGTGACACTCAAAATAATATATATATATATATATATATATATATAATTATATGAATAAAACTATATATGGGCCAGGCTGGCCCGCGGGCCAAAATGCTTACTCATACCCGTCCCACCAAAATACGGGTCGGGTTGGGCCCGAACATGCAAACTAGCTACCCATACCCATATTTTTCCGGGCGGGCTGGACGGGCCGGGCCGAATATGTGCAAGTCTAGATATAATCAAGTGGACCTTTATGCGAAAGGTGACGTTGAGGTTGGGGTTTGGTTCACTTTGAACTGCTAGGGTGATGTATTGCATCTCTAGTGTCACCTTCTCCTTTAACATCAACGGCAAAACGAAAGGATTGTTAAACCCTTCAAGAGGGTTGCAACAAGGCGATCCTATCTACTCACTACTCTTTATCCTTTGCGACGACGTTTTCTCTAATCTTATTCGGAAGATCAAAATCCTAAGACTGAGAACTATGAATATATAGTGAAGAAATCGGATCCAAAAAGATATAATTTTGGCCAATAAGATATAAGAACGGATTTTCGCAAAACAACAAAGCCGAAACGGCCATGGCACGGTCAGCCACACGGGCTAACATGGGCAAGGTGCCCGTGCCATGGCCGTGTCAAGTCCTTGTCACTTCTTCTTCGTTGCGAGCTCGAATGTTGACTTCTTTAGGACTTCCGGTGGTATGATGTGGTACTTGATTCTTCAGTCTTCAGTCATGAGTGATGTTCCAATTAGCTCCTAGCCTCAGGGAAGATCGAAATCTCGTAATTTAGCCAAAATGTGTCAGTATTAGCCTCGAACACCTAGAACATGAAATAAACCAATGTAGACACCGAAATGTAGAAAGAGAATGTTTTCTACACTATATGGATGTTAAACATCTAAAAGGAGACGTGAAATGAATGAATCTAACCACTAAGGGTTCACTTTTCTCGCTTTCTGGTTTCCTTTTGTGTTCCTTACTATTTGTATATATTCATTTTAGTTTATTTCTTTGTTTATGCTTCTTAATTAATTTGTCAAAGTGAGACATCACTTTTTCTGTGTTCGATCTTGACATCCTCTACTACAATGAGTCTTGTAAGTATTTGCAAGGCCTGTAGTTTACATTTCAACCTCATCAATTATGCATAGCATTATCATCTAGCATCAATTCATAGGATTAGCCCAAATCAATAAAAATAAAGTTTCACGCACTCATAATTTGAAATAAAATTTGTAAACCAAAGAAACAAGAGGGGTTGGAATTTCAAAAGAAAAAGATTTGTATAAGACTCTTCAAACAAAACTTCCTTCAGATTTACGGTTGAACCAAACAACATCTAAGTAAAAGTAAGAAAGAATTGGCAAGAAAGTACCCTTACTTTATTGTTTTTGTGGATTGACCCCTTCAACTATAATACAGGAAAAATAGGTAAATAAAAACATTTCGCCCATTTTCGAGGTTCAATTGTGGCGTTGAATAAACAGCTTGCAGAGCTGTCACATCCATACTCAAATCAGAGGAATAGTAGGTATGAAGAAGTAATGAACTGGCGATTCAAATTTTGTAGGGTGACCAATATATATACTTGCATTTCCATTTATTATCCTCTCATTTATGCACAAATTTTCTCCTCCCATTTATGCATAAAATTTCTCCTCTCATTTATGTAGATATTTGCTCCATTCCTCATTATATCTCTTATAATCATCTAACTATCGACCTCAAGAGGAAAAATTTATAAGTTGTTATTTATGTATTCATTAAACTTCAGTATATTATTGTTCAAAATCGTTTGAAAATTGGTATTTTCAACATGGTACCTGTCATTTTTCAAATATATATGGATGATCGATTATTGTGTATGTTGTTGGTTCTCCCTAGGTAACTGATGATATATTAAATGGATTAATTGATATGATGAGTATTTTTTTAAAGAGAAGAGGATATGTATATTGTTATATGATTGTTTCCTGGTGTAAATATATTTGTGGAATATCATTTGTGAGTTCGTAGTAATTGGGTATGATTTTTTTTTAACGTCATGTTTATTGGGTATATATGTTGTCATTTCAGATTTTTTTTATTGAGTGTGGTACTATGCAGATGGCTGAGTATAGTGGTGATGAATCAAGCCTGGACAACAATGATCCAAACTATTACGATTGGCATTTTAGTCAACAATTTTCCTTAAGCACGGATGAAGTGATGAAGAAAGACTTGCTCTTATAGTTGCCGATACTAGCCCCGTATCGACGTTGATGATTAATGATTTCTTCAAAGAGTTGAAGGACAAGAATAGAAGTTTTGATGATGAGATTTCACAATTGCAGTCTACAATTAGAGCCAAAGACGAAGAAATTTATATCTTAAGGAGGAAAGTTGAGAATATACAGAATGAGAAGTTGGATAACGAGAATACCCACTTGTGTAATGACTTGTCCCTAGAGATTCGACTACTTGTGGTAGCTTTTGTTTATTCACTTTTAGGTGCTATTGCTTGTAGGAAGTTGCGGAAGTAAACGTTTAGGTATCACTTACAAGTCGTGTTATGACAAAATTTGGTTTGGTATTATTGATATAATGTTATGAGTATACCTACGCGTTTGTTTGGTTATGCTTGAAATACTGTGTTGAATATGTTACGCTGTTGATTGTTTGGTTATGACTAAATTTGGTTTTGTATGAGTTATATAATATATTGAGTATGTTTAAATCGCTTGTTTTGAGTATGCTTACGCGCCTGTTATAGGGTTAGTAACGCCTACAATATTGGGTATCACTTACGGGTCGAATTCAACTATTTGAATGAATCAGGAAGACTTTATTTTGTTATGTACGAAAGCAATAATGCCCAAATTTTCTGGAAAGGATGATTTCAAAATGGATGATATGGGTGTTGTTTTCGTGTAATATTGCACGAAGATGGAGTTTTGGAGGGAAACAAAAAAGGGAGTTTGCAGGATAGTTGATTTCTGCAGACATGTCACATCGCCGGCTGATAATGATGAAAATACAACAATGTACTTTCTCCTTTTTCAAACCTCTCATTTGCTTCAATATTTACGCAAGAAACAATGTTATGAAAAGACCGCAGGAAAGGGGATATGATGTATTAGGGGCTATTTTGCCAAAGATTTAAAGTGGGGGTTTGTTTGTATAGTGTATTATTAGATTAGGTACATTTCACCAAAACCGCCTAAAAGTAATTTGAAAAAAATACTTGAAGGTATTCAACCTTTGGAATTACAAATAAATAAACACTCGTTAGTAGTGAAAAAGACTAACGAATCTTTGCTTGAAACTTGAAAAAAGGTCTCTGATTGTATAATATAGTATAACACAATAAATATCTGAAAAGATTAGTGGATAATTGAAAAACCACTTAAAGGTTGTACTACAAATGAAAATCAAATGAATGAATATGATAATATTAGTTTCTTTATTATTAACAACAAACGGAATATGAATAACAAATAAAGTGTTAAGTTCTATCTCTCATAGAATCTAATTAAGAAAGTTCCTAGCTACACCCTCAAACGTAACAACCTTCAAGATAGGTTATATTGGATGTCAAATGTCAAACATTGATTTTTTCAACCAAATGAGCTTGAAATGCATGGGTTTTTGGGACATGAAAAATCCATGCCAAAGATAAAAACTCAATGTGAAAAATATCAATTGATATACTCGCAACAAAGAAAAACCTAGAAAACATCAGTTTGTATATAGAGATGGCAACGGGGCGGGGACTACTCCCCATCCCCATCCCCGTTCGGGGAATTAAAATTGTCACCGTCCCCTTCCCCGTCGGATCCCCACCTCCATCAGGGAATCCCCATCCCCATATACTATTCTTAACAGTCCATCTCCGTCGGAGAACTCCCGTTCCCGTACAATTTTTTCGTCAAAAATAAAAAAATCAAAGATAGAAAACTCCAGTATATAGTAGTAGTTGAATTTATATGACAAAATAATTTTATCATAGTACTAAATAATTTCATCGTAGTTTCTATAAAATTTGTCAAGATTGTTAGTTATACAATCATAAATAACTTATATTTTATTTTAATTAATTTTTCATTTATATAAAGGTCAAAATAATTAGTTATACATATTATACAATTATAGAAAACAATATATTAACACAAGAAAAAACTTATTCTAATATGGGGAACTTCGACGGGGATCTCCACGGGGATATCCGGCGGCGATCTCCACGGAAAAATCCGGGGGACGGGGATAGGGATGGGGGACGGGACGGGGATAGGGTGGGGGACGATACGGGGACACATTTTCCCACCTCCATCCCATCCCCTCTCGGGGAATTATTTTTTACCCCACCCCGTTTATAATCCCCATCTCCGTCCCCGTATCGGGGAATCCTCATGGAGAATGAGGATTATCCCCCATTGCCATCCCTAGTTGTGTAAGTGTGTTTGTCAACACCGATACGAAAACACTAAACATCTTTTTTTTCAAATGTCCATTGACAATCAATAGGATTTTTATATTAGGGTATTAAAAATATTATCATCAAATATATTAGACTAGTATACACACACACACACACACACACATATATATATATATATATATATATATATATATATATATATATATATATATATATATATATATATTATCGGATATGATTTGATTCTACGTAATCTTATTATTCCGTTGAATATACCTTTGTAATTACTATAAATACAGCTTAAAAAAGTTATTCCTAGTGTGGTTCTCCCACCAACATTTGTGTGAGTTCTAAACCCTATATCTATCGTGGTATAAGAGTGTTTCGCCTAACGACACTCTCGATCCTATTCACTCACACAAACATAAATGGGATCAACTTTTCCCTGACCACAACCGATTGTGTTCATCCAAACCAGTTTCGGCCTTGCCTGAACACAGCGACATCGGCATGTCCGAGTACAACACCAGATTTGTCCGAGAGTAACACCGGCTTTGCCCGATGCCTCTGACCCAAACGACATTTTCCGTATCTCTATCCACATCAGCTTAGTCCAATTTTTAACCTTCAATCATTGATTTGTATTATTTTATCCACAAGATCAGTTTGTGAATAAGATATCTAACACATCTTTATGTTGTGTATATATTTTAATTTCAATCTTCATTGTTTGTTTTACCCATGTTTTGATTGCGGGAGAATATTAAGATATTAAAAATATTATCATCAAGTATATTAGGCTACCATATATATATATATATATATATATATATATATATATATATATATATATATATATATATATATATATATATATATATATATATATTTTATCAATAAGATTTTGATTCTACGTAATCTTATTATTCCGTTGAATATACCTTTGTTATTACTATAAATATAGCTTAATAAAGTTATTTCTAGTGTGGTTCTCCCACCAACATTTGTGCGAGTTCTAAACCCTAGATCTATCATTTTATACCAAAATTAAATAAAAAACCAAGAGTGTCTAATCATTTGCATATTTTCTCCAAAAAGATTTCAAAATTATTTCACAAGGAACCAATATACTTTTGAAAACAAAGTTTAGACAACTAGTCAACACCCTAACTTAAAAATGAGATGAGATGATGAATATTGAATCTCATTGTAAGAATCCTAGTAAGAAAAAAGATACAAATCAACGATAGAGAAAAACAAGAAAGATTTGTTGTATAAAACCAACAAAAGATCATAAAACTAATTTTGATGGATCAAAACGCGATAATGAGTGTAGTACTTTTGACTTCATATTGAAAGATCATTTTGTATAAGAAATTGCTTTCGGGGTCGTTTGGTATCCATATACTAATTAAGGTATTAGGTTTGTGTATCAGATATATGTATCAAGATACGAGTATCAGATTGATACTCATATCCCTGTTTGGTATGTTACAGAATCAGATATCATATATCAAGATATGGTTGCCAATGGAGGTTGCTTTCAGGCTGGAGAGGAACTTCCCATTTCTGCCTTCAACAATGTCAAACCAGATTTATAAATCCGTCTTTTAGGAGATAAATGACCCAAACCATTGACAAGGAGACTTACAGGTTGCACAAGAAGGGCTACCAAGAACTCAATGTGGTGTCTCTCCTGTTTCTTTTCACGACTCAGTTCCATGGTCTGGAATTGGAAGGGCTAAGAAAATCAAACGGGAAATCAGACTTGATCTCTCCATGAAATCTCGCTGAATTAGTCGAGGGAAGAAGAGGGGATGAACACAAGTCGATGACCTAGACTTCCCCAAATTTGTTCGGTAGCAGCAGACTCCTTGCTCCGTTCCGGTCGACACCCATATCAGATGGCTTGGCGGTTGCAAGAGGGTGGAGAAGTGAGGCTCGGCGGTGGTAAGAAGAACCAGGAATTTTAGTAGGGTGGGCAGAAAGTTTAAAATCAGAAATAAAATTTTAATTATAATTTCAAGGATATTAATTTATAATATACTAATTACAAATTAAAACAAACACGACTTTGTCATATATTTAATCGAACTTATTTCAAATTTAGTCGCAATGTTCTTACATTTCTAAGCAATTAAAAGTAAACCCAAATGAATTAATTTATTAATAAGATTTTAATCAATTGTACATTATGCTAGTTGTTTATCTAAATTTTATTATAGATCAAGTCTAAAATTTTAGTTAGCTAATATAAATTATTTTTTAATTAACAAGCTTAAGAGGTTTTTGTTATAATTAATAAACTACACCTTATATTAAGAAAAGGAAAAATAAATAAAAAGAAATCTTAATAGTCAAACAAATTCTTAAAATAAAACTTTATAATTTACACTATATGCAAGGTTATTGTTTTTTGTCTGTTGTACAGAAATTTTGCAGACAATAGGGTCCCACATCATATGCTGCAAAAACAAATAACTTTTTTATTCAAATGGGATGGGCAAATATGGGTAGATATGGGCTACAGACACGAAAAGACCCAGATAAATATTCATGTTTATTAAAAAATTATTTGGGCTCATATAAATTTATTGGTCCGGGGTGGGTGACTGCTAGTCAAGCCCACCCCTGGATCCGCCCATGGTGGTAGGAGGAAGGAGAAACGAAGGATTGTTGGCGGCAGAGGAGGGAGAAACCAAGGATTCTCAAGAGATTGAAATGCCGATAGAGAAGCCGATACCTGCCAAAAAATAGGTACATCAAAACTGAGATGTTGGAGGTGTCAGGTATCAAATTGATACCGATGCCCAAAATACCAAACATTGGATATGGGTATGGGTGATACCCATATCCATATCTTTATTCAGGGTATCGATACAAAACGACCCCTTCGTGTATATGGACAATGTAGTTTCACATTGGCCTTGTATACAGAAACATATGACCATGAAAAAATAAATAAAAGCAAAACGAATGGACGATAAATATATTGAATCAAAGAAAATAATTTAACTAAATATTTGAAAACCGTCACAAAAAATTAATCTCGTTATTTTTAGGCCGCTGTTATTTAGCGCATTTTTTTTACTAACAACGCACATTTGTCCGTTACGGACAAATGTGCGTTTTTAGTATTTTCATTAATCTTGTCCGTCACGGACAAGGTTTTACATATAGATAAATAATATCTTTATTTTATTTTAGGATAAATAATATCTTTATTTTATTTTAGATTAAATAAATAAAATTATTTACGGATAGATAAATAATATCTTTATTTCCATAAATTAATAAGCATAAATCTTATTTACGGATAGATAAATAATATCTTTATTTCCATAATTTAACAAGCATAAATCTTATTTATGGATAGATAAATAATAACTTTATTTCCATAAATTAAAAACCCTAAATCTTATTTTTGGATAAATAATATCTTTATTTTCATAATTTAACAACCCTAAATCTTAAATCAATATTTTTCATCCTATAAAAACCGTAGTCAATCCCCTCCAACCCTCATTCAGCCATCTCCTCGTAAAGTCTATTCTTTTTGAAAAAGCAACCTTAACAATGTCATACGAGGAAGATTATGATATTGATGATGAAGAAATATCTTTGAGTTTTGAGAACGAAGACGAAGATAATGTTGAGGTAAGTAAGTTTTGTTTATTTTGATCATTAAAGTTGAAATCATTAATCGTGTTTGAACTTAGATATTTAACCATTGATCGATTATAGCTGAAAAAGAAAATGGCTAGATTTTGTCCGTTACGGACGGCAGCTATCTGTCCGTTACAGACGACAACTATTTGTCCGTAACGGACAGAGAACTTTAACAGATTTTTTTTTAGGGTTTAGAGGAGATAGATGCGGACGTTAATAATCTTAGCATTGATGAAGGATCAATAGATAACGTAAATGCATCTGCCTCAAAAACGACGAGTAATGATTATTCTAGCTTGTTCACAACCGACTTAAGCTTCAATAGTCGAGAGGAGGTAATAGGATGGGTTCGAAAAGTCGGACAGGAAAATAAAATGGTTTTTACTGTTTGTCGGGTACAAAAGTTGGTCATCGGTAGTTTGGGAAAGACATGGCTGTCGTGCGAGAAATATGGAGCATACAACCCAAAAAAGGTGCAGCCAACTCAGAGGAAGAATTCATCGACGAAGAAAAGCGGGTGTGAATTCATGATTAGGCTTTTTGAGACTTACCAAGGTTTATGGAAAGCTTGTGGTTGTGTCCACAACCACAAGTTTGGAAGAAATTTAAAGGGTCATGCATTAGCGGGAAGGATGAATGAGGAGGAGAAGAAGTTAGTAAAGAACACGTGGACCAGTAATTGCATCCCTGTCCAAATTGCGAGTGCTTTGAGCATTGATAAAGGTAACAACACCAGGATGAGACAAATCTACAACCAGAGGCAAAAATTACGTAAAGAAGGTTTAGATCAAAGGATAGTCACTCAACAATTCTTTTTCGAATGTCGTAAAGAGGGTTATTTCTGTGAGCATAGGGGAAACAAGGACGGTGAAGTGAGCGATATTTTCTTCGCACATCCGGAATCAGTTGCCCTCCTTAAGGCATTCCCTTACGTATTGGTAATGGACTCAACATACAACACCAACATGTAAGCTTTCACAGTTATTTACTTTTCCGTAAGATGTCCTTTTTTGATGTATTTAAATTTAACGCTTTGATGTTATTTTTTTACAGATATAAGATGCCATTTTTTGAAATTGTTGGTTTTACATCAACATGGCTGAACTTTAACGTTGCCGGTGCATTTCTATCCACGGAGAAGGAAGAGAATTATGTCTGGGCGATTGAGCAACTTGCAAAGCTTTGTAGGCACGTCGAGAGGACACCAACTACAATTGTGACGGATCGAGAGAAGGCTCTTATGAACGCACTTGATCGTATTTTCCCAGAAACCCAGTTTCTATTATGTCGCCGTCACATATTCAAAAACATTAAAGGAAGGGCTAGGAATAATCACATGAATAAAGAACTCGCTCGAATATTTGCCAATAGTTACTCGAGTTTATTTACATCCAGAACGGAAGAGTCTTACGAGAGACGGTTAAATGAACTTGAAAACAAGTGAAAAAGGAGAGGACATCTTCTGCAATATGTGAGGACGCAATGGTTAGATCCTTACAAGAGACGAATTGTTTCCGCGTGAACGGATCAATATCTGAACTTCAAAAGTAACACGACGAATGGGTACGTATTTCACAGCAATTCAAACATTTATTTACCCGATTTGACGTTAACTCTTTTATTTCTCAACAGGGCAAAAACTGCGCACTCTGTTCTGAAACAATTCATGAAAACAAATTCTGCGAAGTTGGATACAGTTTTCAGGTTCTATCACTCTTTGATGAAGATTCAGTTGGATAAGATCCTCGGTTCGTTCAACGAGAGCATGTCAAAAAAGATAACATGGACTTCTTGTATTAAATAATCTCCGTCGTTGCACCACAACATCTCCCGCAAAGCTTTTTTTACTTATTATCGATCAATACAATAAAGCTCGTGCTAACAAGTCCGATGGTCCGTGCACATGTTCATTTCCGACGACTCATGGTCTGCCGTGTATGCACTTTATTTGGGGTTATATGAAGAAAGGAGTGCCTATCCCTCTTACAGATGTGCATGAATTTTGGAAAAAGTTAGATGTCGATGACGTGGCTCCGGAATCAGAAGAAGGACGAGACGTGCGTCGAGTTGCAAGAAATCTATTATCGGAGTTCTGCGAGAAAGATTTTCCAAACCTGAGCCCTACTCGTCAGTTGGAAGTTGTAAATAAAGCTATAGAAACTGCTTTTCCGGAGAGGAACAGTTTGCGAGAACCGGCTAGAGTTGTGACTAATGGAAAACCGAAGTACAGTCCAAACAAAAGATTGCCATCCGATTGGGAGCTAGGAGGTACCCCACCCAAAAAACAAAGAGGTCGACCCCAAAAGAACCCTATACCAGTGTCAAGTCCATCTCCTAATACCGATTTACCACCCAAAACACCTTCAAAGAGAACTATATCCAAGCATAACCATGATATTTTAGTAGAATGGCCTGAAGCGGTTCCCATTTGAATGAAAGAGTATGTAATCAGTTGGAATAATGTTAGAGGGGATGGAAACTGTGGTTTCAGAGCACTACATCATGCAATCTACGACACAAACACAGACGAAGGATGACGGATGATTAGGCGACTGATGTTAGAAGAGTTCCTTTCTCATCGTGAGTTGGGTGAGGGTTTTTTTCATCAACGTAACATCGATAGGACGATTATGGCACTTGGATGGAACGGAGACGGTTTTGCACCACCACAATACTGGTTTGTTGTGACGGACATGGAGTGTTTAGATGCGACTGCATTGCAGTGTATTGTCGTAGTGCATGGTGGGTGCAACTACACATATATTCCACTATATCGTCGGGAAGAAGGAATTACTTCGAACTTAGGGTTTTCAGAGATCCATATATCAGCAGTTCCCAACCAGTATCATTACATCAGGGTATGTCCTCTAAGATCTTTCATTTATCATTTTTGGTTTTGTTCTTCACAACATAAATGTACTAATGTTTTTTTTTTCTATTTGTTTTAACTAACACTTGAAGAGGATTGTCCTTTACCAGAGATTCTTAAAACTTGGTCGCACTTTTATAACAACACCGTTGATGGTATTGAAGTCAGATTAGCTCATCGCCTCGCTCGCTGGAAGGAGTTACAATTATCACATTCACGACCAACACGGATAGATCTTGGCACAATTACTTAATCTTGTTTAGTTCAACTTGTTAATTTTAACTTTACGATCAGACATATTTTCTTAAGGTTTTGTCATTTATATTATGTTAAGGTTTAGTCATATATATAGTTATCGTTTATATTTAGTTAAATATAATATAAAAAGTTATGTACGATGTTTAAACATACAACGAAACAAGTTTAAACATACACAAAAATGTAGATATAAGATTTAAAAGTTTAAACACACAATACAAACCCAAAAAAAATGCATACACAAGCCTACTCATTATCGTCATGACGAGTACCACTACCCTGTCCATGATCGTAAGATCCGTATGAATAATCTTGGAGATCAGGAAAATAATCTACATAAGTGCGTAAGTCCTGATACAGGGAAGGAGAGGCAGAAGGATTGCCAATGTACTGCCTAAACCGTGTAGCATAATCGTGAGGGTCGAGTCCATCAAATGTCGGAGGTGGAGGTGGAGGTGGAGGAGGATGCATCTGTTGAGCACCTGGGCGTATAAACCGGTGCGATCGGTCTATATATCACGCCATATAATCGTCGGTGGCGGTATATCCAGGGCTGTAACGTGCAACCATCTCCTCAACCGTGATGTGATGGTGCTCCCATCTATCCCACGCCCAGCTACCTCGAGGATAGCCCACTCTGTAGCTCCTAGAATACTCGACCCTAATAAGGTAATCAGGCTGTATGAACGGAGGCGGAATCGTTTGAATATATCCAAAAGCCCTCATGTTTCTGTATGGATCGTAGGGCTCTGATACGTCCATAAAAGTCAACAACCCGTGGAACAACGAACGTTGTAACACTTCATGAGTGAAGTCCAATGTTCGCCCCTAGAGGTGTGTGCAAATAAGCTTTAAATTTATAAAACTAGAATCAAGCAAGCGAACCCGCAGTGTACGGATTGATATAGTTAAGCAAGAATTCCAGAGTATCGAACACAGGGATTTGGGTGGAACGAACTCGATTGCAGGTTATCAAGCGGTGAATATGGGAGTTTTGCAGATTATTGGGAAAACAACAATCCTAAAGATCCGGGCATTCAGTCGTGGCAACAGATTCAAGATATACTAATGATATAAAGATAGAGTAGAAATATGCAAAGGTATACTAATGTAAGGTAATCGTACGGTTGAGGTTCCAAAAACCTTATGTAACTCACCTAAAAGATACTCCCTATACAGGTTGTTGAGGCTCAATATAGAAAGATTCTAAAGGCGAGAATTAGTGTCAAATACCCAAACTTATAACCTAAAGATCAAGACTAACTTATCCGATTGAGGTTGTTGAGACTCACAATCGAGGTAGAGGTTGTTGAGGCTTCACTACCACCTAGAAAAGACAAGTCTAAACTAAGCTAAAGCAAATCTTTAACTTTGGATTAAGGTAAAAGCAAGCTCGTAAACTCAGGGAAATTACGGTTGGATCTTGAGATTCCACGGCCGTGGAACTCAAGAACAGCCCGTAATTTAGGGTTGTCGGCGACAATTCTCTAACTCTCAGGGTCTAATCTGTTTGCGATCGATCTATCATCATCTAAGCCACAACTATCAACCCTTCACCTTAGAATTGTTAAGGGTTTTTAGCCAATAACAGTCATATTGATATTAATTCAAGATTTAAAAGATAAAAGATGGGAACTTTCAAGAACTATCAATAATCTTCAAACGAATCTCAGAATCACAATCAAGAACAAGTGTTTATCAAAAGATTCAAATCGGAATAAACGATCACAATCTTAGGAAAGAAAGGAAACGGGATGTCAATCCGATCCTAAATCAAACCTAAACAAGAAGAGAAATCTTCTTGCAAAATCCTCCAAGAACTTCGATCTTCCACAAACGCGAAGATCGCTAACAGCAATTCTTCAATTCCGAACTTCGATCTTCAATGAGATCTCCAAAATCACTTCCAAGAATGAGGGTTTGTGTTGCTAAGCTTGCGTTTTTGCCGCTAAACTTAGGGTTGAAGGGTCGTAAGCGAGATGACGGAATCTTGCTTCATCCGTCCTTTTTATAATGCAGGGCAAAATGTCGGCCCGGCCCAATCTTCAAGAGATCATGGCTTCGAAACGTGGCGAAAGGATTCGCCAAGATCACGGTCGTGGAAGATTCCACGACCGTAATTTTGAGGCGTGGAAACAAACACGGATAGCTTCCACGGCCGTAATATCTCCTGGAATGAACATCGAATTCTGACTCACAATCCACGGCCGTAATTTAGGGTAAAACCGTGATTCTTGCCTTCATTCGTGCATTCCTCAATCTAATACTCCAAATTGCTTCCAAAAGGTGTCCTTGATCTAGAGGTACATCAACTCAACTTTCCTTTGCTCGATTTCGTTCGGAAATAGCTCCAAATCACCTATAATCAACATAGAACTCGTGTAGACATCCATATCGACAATATAGGCAATACTAGCTCATATATGCATAAAGCTCAATCAAAGACTATCAATATGAATCAAATATGATTAGAAAACGTGCCTAAAATATCACAATATTTCATGCTAACATCCAACTGACCGTATAGCTGCCAGTTCACCTGTTTAACAAACAAACAACATTGTTAGAAAATAAACACATTAGTTGACAAAAAGATTACAAGTATGCTCATGTACTGGACTTGCTTGATCAACACTCATCTCATCAAACATCCATTTGTAGTCACGGGTGTCCCTCCTAACAGGCCCGATGTCAAATCTCGCTGCCCAAGGCATCCCAGGCTCCCAACCCTCCAGAATCTCCGGTGCAAAGCATGGAAAATATAGGCATATCCATGCCTTTGAACAAAAAAGAAATAAAAATTAGACAAACATTACAAATTAAGTTACGAGAAAAATAATATGAGTATAGAGAATATATTTTACTTGCAGCAGCGTCGGACAACCGCACATCTGGCGACAGTCGACCCGAGTGGCCTCGCCCATACGCCTATACAAGTAGGCGAGTGTCGCCGTAACACAAGATATACTCATCACCCGATCAAGATCCTCCATCAATATCAGCAAATCAAAAGAAATCTTGTGCTGAGATTTGTCGGTGAAGAGCGTCGATCCCAGCAGGTATAACAACCACCCAGACGCTGCAATCTTCGGATATAGATGAGTATAGCCGTCACACTGATCCAGTAAGAAGGCATGTGACAGCCCTCGACGACGCACATCTCCGGCAGTCATCTGCTCATCAATAAATCCAAAAAACTCCTGGACACGGAGTGCAGGATCAGGTCTGGCGATCACCCGAGTAACCGTCGTCCCGGAGATGGGTATACCCAGGATGAGATAGACATCATGCATAGCAATCGTCATCTCACCCCAAGGCATGTGCAGCTGGTTTACCTCCGGCTGCCATCTCTCGATAAATGCGTCCAGTAGACGCACATTTAGGTGCCTGTACATAAGACCCTGCAGATGGGTCAGTCCATTACCGTGTGCTAAATCCGACCAAACCTCCTCATCCAGTGGCCAGGCGTCCAGCTGGCTGGCTCTGGTATGGTAGTGAAGTGTATCACGATCCTACATAGAAAAACAAAGTTAATAAATTACTAAAAATATTATAAAATTAAAGATACATTTATTAAAAATAATTATTGTGTACTCACCATGCCATGTCAGACGTGGAGAGCGGTGTGAGCCTGGAAGCTCCTAAGAATCTCTGGAATACGAGGTCCCCCTCCACAAGGACCTCGAAGATCGGGCTGAAAGGCCTGCCGAGTAGGAGGTACTGGTCTAGGACGATCTCCTACAACACGAGGAAGTACTTCCTCAAGGACCTCCTCCACAGGAGCTGGCGAAGGTGGCCTCCTCGCACGGCGTCTTCACGCAGCACACTGCTGCTGTGAAGGAGCAGCCTGCTCCTTATGCTCCTGCTGGGAAGAAGAAGGAGCATACTCCTGCTCCTGCTGGGAAGAAGAAGGAGCATACCGCTACTCCTGCTGGTAAGCAGCAGACAGGTCCTCGATATGTGAATAATAACCCTCACCGTAAGGGGTCAGCTCTCCCTGAGCTGATGAATGCGTCCAGTGTGGAGGTCCGGTATAAGAGCTATGTCTGCCTCCGCCATAAACCTGGTGAGGAGGGCTCAGTGGAGCAATGTCACGCGCGATACCAAAGTGGACCTCCCGACTCCTGCGTGGGGAACTGCTCCTCAAGCGAAGCACCTCCAGAATAAGGAACTAGCTCTCGGGCCTCGTGTCTAGAGTGGACCTCCCGCTGTCCCTTGAGAGAACGCATGCCACTGTGGACTACCTTCCTGAAGTATCCTAATCCGGTGAATCTCTTGGCGTCTTTGTTTGGGTTTCTTTCCATCTGCAAACAAAAACAACAAATGTTAATACGAAAAAAAAATTAAGTGAGTTGTACGTAGCGGACAACTCGCTTCTGTCCGTCACGGACACTGACCTACTGTCCGTGACGGACAGAAGACATTTGTCCGTCAATGGACAAGTGTCTTCTACCTCCAGCAAATCGCGAACGCCAACAATGGCGTTCGCGATTTGCTTACTAATTGTAATCGTTAAACCCACAATAACTATCAACTTTCAACCCTAACTCATATTCATCCATTTTCGTAACATATAAGCCCCTAAATATATCTAAAACAACCTAAATCGAACAAATTAAACTCTAAACCTAACTAAAACAATCAAATTTAAACGAAACTAAAGCGAGAAAGTGAAGTTTTTACCTTAGATTGCAGTTGAGATTACGAGAAATGTCGAGAGAGAGATCGAGAGATGGCAGCCGAAGATCTAGCGAAGGTCGATTCGTAGGTGTTCGTCGCGGCGAAGAAAGGAAGAGGAAGCAAGGGAAAGAAAATGAGCATCGCTGTCCTTAATAGGGCATGTGACATGTCCGTCACGGACAAGTGTAGTTTGTCCGTCACGGACAGTTAATCTTTATCCGTGACGGACAAACTTCACTTGTCCGTGACGGACAGATCATTACATCAAAACTTGAGATTTACAACATATATTTGTATCTTGTAAATCAACCAATAATGTATACAACTTTATTAAATTAATGAGTTTATTTTACTGTAGTAACATTTTCGTCAAATTTTAATTTAGTAAGATCTTTTAGTGAACATAACGAGTTGTAATGAACATAATGACATAAAAATATCAACTTAACGTTATTGAGAGGATTATAAATTCATGTCAATCAAAATTACGTAACTTCCTATCAATAAACATTATTGAAAGGATTATAAAGTTTTACGATTTCATAACGAACATATCAATAAACGTTTCTTTCGTTCAAAATTTATAGATTTCGTAACGAACATATAAATGTTCAATAAATAAAACCTTACTATCATTCAAAGTTTTAAGATTTGATATCGGACATATAAAGTTCAAATAAATAAACGTAACTTCATACACATACGTATCTACGATCCAATCAAAGTAATGTTATTAAAAGGATTTAAACTTTCTTTTACAAAAGACGATCAAATCAAAGATATTTTATTCAAAGGATTAACACTTTCTTTCAACAAAGAAATCAAACTTACTTACAAACATAAAAATTACAAAGGAATCAAAGTTTCAAGATCATTGTTACGTTTTTAAATCTGACGTTGAACTTCAAACTTAAATACGATCCAATCAAAATAGCGTTATTAAAAATATTTATACTTTCTGTTAACAAAAGACAATCAAGTCCAATTTTTGTTATTCAAAAGATTACAAATTTCTTTCAAACAAACCAAAATTTATAACTTTAATCAACGTTATAGTGCACAAGGCAAGTTGTCCGTCACGGACGGTGCCCATTTGTCCGTGACGAACAAATAATATAAATTTACTACGTTATGCCCATTTGTCCGTAACGGACAAATGGACATTACGTAGTAAATAAAAATGCGCCAAATAGCCTGGACGTATTTTTAACAACTCACTTGTTATGTCATTTTACACAAGTTTAAATTTTCACAAAAAAGAAGAAGAAATGGTATAGATATTAGGATGATGTATTAAGTGGACATTCTTTCCCTCCAACCGTTTAACCACCAATTTAATTTCCTGAATTGTAAAAAGCTTCTTTATATTGGTCTTACCAAAAATCATCTACCCTCAACCTCTCTCTCCTCCCTCCTTCTCTCTACATGTGTAACATAGAGAAAAAAGTAGCAAAGACAAGTATTAATTGCAGAGCTGAACAAGTGATCTGCCAACAATGTCCAACTCAGCCATCCAACTCTTCCCGCTTTTAAACATCCAACAGACCTACTTTAGCACATCACCATTAACTCACCTTCTGTTGTGCTTTAACTCTCCTTTGCTCTCTGGGCCATTTCGTCAAACACCATGTGGAACTACCCGGAAAACCCATTCGCCACTCCGGGGGCAGGAGAAGTTGCACATGGAAACCACAACAATGGCGACGACGAGGCTCTCAGGAAGTGGGTTGCTCTACAGAAGTCGCCCACCTACGTCAGGGCCCGGAATTCAGTTTTCCGCGACATGGAAGGAGGTGTTCTTCAGGTGGATGTCTGTAAGTTGGACGCTGAATCAAGGAGTATTGTGGTGGATCGGTTAGTCAAGGAGGTTAATCAAGATCCCGAACTCTTCTTTCGTAGACTGAGGAATAGATTTGATGTGTAAGTCTGAGTTTTGTTTCTAATATGTCATTTTTCTTCTTTTGTTTTCTACTTCCTCTGTTTTGTTTCTGTACACAGTTCTCGTGTTTCACTTTTGTTTTTATAACTATTAAGTTTTGGATTTTTTGTTTTATTGTTAATTTTCTGTTGTGCCTTTCATGCCATGTTTTCCATGAGTTTCTATACTATACTTGAATTGGTTTATAGATGAATCAACTTACTTATGACTCTAGCAAACAAGTATGTCATAATTTTATTGTTATGAAGTACAGTACAAGTATATACCTCGAGCAGTGAATCAACTTACTTATTGTCTCTCTTATTTGGATTTGTAGGGTGGGTCTCGAATTTCCAAAGGTTGAGATTCGATATGAACATCTGAAGGTGGATTCTTTTGTTCATGTTGGTAGCAGAGCACTACCTACAATTCCTAATTACATGTTGAATATGAGTGAGGTAAGATGTGGAGGAATGAAGTTACTGGTGTCTGAAACCTTAGTCCAATATTGTCATTTTGTCCATTTTCTAATACAACTAAATTCATGTAGGCTTTCTTGCGGAAATGTGGGACCTTCTTGGCCAAAAGGACGAAATTGACAATTTTAAATAACATAAGTGGAATCATAAAGCCATCCAGGTATACTGCTAGACTCTGTTAAGTTCGATTATATTGAGGTTTTTTAGTTTCTGCCGACTAAATCTATATTTTGTCATTTACTCAATCTTAGGCTGACATTGCTTTTGGGTCCTCCAAGCTCTGGAAAAACGACACTTCTCTTGGCCCTTGCCGGGCGCCTTGACAATAATTTACAGGTATTAGGTTTCATCTTCATATTTGCTGGGAATCCTTATTGCCTTAATGTCATTCTGTACTATAATAAGAACATTTACATTTTTTGCTTATTTATGATTTCCTTCTACCTTTAAATCAAGTGGAAGGCAAAGATAACGTAATTACAGTTTCAAAATAAAATGTTTTAGTCTTTTGCTGATATTAATGCAGTTGAAATTATTTGAAGGTGTCAGGTGAAATTACATATAACGGATATGAGCTTAAGGAGTTTGTTCCGCAAAGAACCTCTGCTTATGTCAGTCAGAAGGATCAACACATGGCAGAGATGACTGTTCGTGAGACTTTAGAGTTTTCTGGACGTTGTCAAGGTGTTGGCTTCAAATATGGTGAGCTCAGTTTTGTGGAATGCATCTGTTTCATATTTGTGGTACGGATATAATATCTAACAACTGTAATACATGCAATAGAAATGCTTTTGGAACTGTTAAGAAGAGAAAAGAGTGCTGGGATAAAACCTGATGAAGATCTTGATATATTAATCAAGGTATCTTCTTATTTTTCTCATTTTATCACTTCTTTGTTAACCTCAATGCTTAATAAATTTCTAATGGCATTATGATCAGGCTCTGGCTCTTGGGGAAAATAAAACAAGTCTATATGCAGAGTATATTTTGAAGGTATGCCAGAAACCAAGAAAAGTTCCCCTACAAACTTGCTGTGGGTCTTTTTATCTCTGCTACATGAACTGCAACATCATTATCTGTGTTGGAATCTTCAACCAGGATAATGTCATTATACTTTCAATGGGCAAGGATAGTTATTAATTTTGGAACCCGACTATGAACTATATCAACAGTTTTCGGAATGCAACTATGAACTATCAATAGTTTTTTGTTGATTGTCAACTTACATTGTCCCATCATCTTACTTTCAGTAAAATGGTATTTGTTGATGGTATGGTGTTTGTTACGAAGATTTCAGGATGGAACTTAGTATTTTGGCATCATCTATAATATCCTGATAAGTAATAGCTTGTGTGCAAAGATTTTAGGACTTGACAATTGTGCGGACACATTGGTAGGAGACGAAATGTTAAGAGGTATTTCTGGAGGCCAAAAGAAACGACTTACTACTGGTAGCTATTGCACCTTCTACTTCTGTTTAAGTGTATTTCACGTTTAAGGTAAATCTGAGATCGGATAGTATAATTATGTGTGCATATTTTGCAGGTGAATTACTTGTTGGTACGTCTAGAGTGCTTCTGATGGACGAAATCTCAACAGGCCTGGATAGTTCAACAACACATCAAATTATCAAATTCCTAAGGCATTCGACCCATGCTTTTGATGGGACTACAGTTGTTTCCTTGCTACAACCAGATCCTGAAACCTATGTGCTATTTGATGATATTATTCTTCTGTGTGAAGGCCAAATTGTATATCAGGGACCGCGTGAGGATGCTCTTAATTTTTTTGCATATGTGGGGTTTAAATGTCCAGAGCGAAAAAATATAGCCGATTTCTTGCAGGAAGTATGTGATTTCAGATTCCATATATATGTATATTATTAATTTTTCATTTTCTTGAATTTAACAGTATACTGTGAATATTGTACATAGGTCACATCAGAAAAAGATCAAAAACAGTACTGGGTTGGATCTGAGCACCGGTACCAATATGTGCCTGTGGCAAAATTTGTAGAAGCTTTTAAATCTTTTCGTGTTGGTGATGTATTGTCAAAGGAGCTCTCTGTTCCTTATGACAGACGCCTTAATCACCCCGCAGCATTATCAACATCCAGTTATGGTGTTAGCAAGTTTGAGCTTCTCAAAATGGGGTTCTCTTGGCAGATGCTACTCCTGAAACGACAACTGTTCTTATTTGTATTTAAGTACATTCAGGTAGAAATCCTTCGTCTTGGCCTTTGATTTGAGTCTGTTATACTAGTTGAGCTACTATGATGCTTAGGAATTCAGGTTTTAAGGTTGAGGCACTTACTGCTGCTTTTCCGAATACTGATAAGGAACAGAATATGTCTTGCAGCTTATTATGATTACTTCAATCATAGTGACTGTATTTTTCCGATCAACCATGCATCGCAATACACTTGAAGATGGAGGAGTTTTTCTTGGGGCTATATATTTTGCAATACTCATGGTTTTATTTAATGGCTTCATGGAAGTCCCTCTATTAATAGCCAAGCTTCCAGTGATTTACAAGCACAGAGATTTGCACTTCTATCCATGCTGGGTCTATACTATACCTTCTTGGATTTTGAGCATTCCATGTTCTTTTATTGAGACTGTAATCTGGGTAGGAATTACATACTATGGAGTTGGATTTGATCCTCAAATAGAAAGGTATATTAATTCACTTACGATTAGGTGAATGATGTCGAAGGTATGACGTGACAGGAACCTTAACTTATGTTGAAATTATGTGTGCAGATGCCTGCTGCATTTTTTGGTTCTTTTTCTTTTGCACCAGATGTCTATAGCCCTTTTCCGTGTAATGGCATCCTTGGGAAGAAATCTTATAGTTGCTAATACCTTCGGCTCATTTGCAATGTTGGTTGTCATGGCTCTTGGAGGATTTATTATATCAAGAGGTAAATTTCTTTAACAACTTTGTTCTAATTTTTTTTGTTATAATTTATTTTCTTATATCAACCATTTCTTGTTTTGACAGACAGCATACCAAAGTGGTGGATCTGGGGTTACTGGGTATCCCCCTTGATGTATGCTCAGAATGCAGCTTCTGTAAATGAATTTCTTGGTGAATCATGGGATAAGGTTAGCATAAGCTCACAATTATTTCTTAATATGTTATGCATATACATTCTAGTAGAAATTCTTCTTTGAGTTTCAAATGCATAAAAGTATAGACCTTATCTATATTACTAATTTTCACATCTAATTATGACAAGGTCGATATGATATTTTTGAGTTTTATCCTAAACAACAACGTGAAGTCATTGATACAACTGATGTTACTTGTAGGAGGTCCTGACAGTAGAGAATTGACACAATGACACTGAATGCAGTTTTTTTTTAAGATATAAATGGTGATTCTAATAAATAATACTACCGACTCCCAAACTAGCATATCCTAGTAAAGAGCCGTTTATTGACTGCTCAAAGTATTTTTTTAATTTTTGCAGAGAGCTGCAGACAACATACCAATGCCCTTAGGTGTGATGCTTCTGAAGGCAAGAAGTCTATTTCCACAGAGCTACTGGTACTGGATTGGTGCTGGTGCTCTGCTAGGCTACATAATTTTGTTCAACATTCTCTTTATTCTCTTCTTGACTTATCTAAACCGTAAGTTGCCTTTTTTCTAACCTTCTTGACATACATTTCAGTAAACATCCAAGCTCTGCAAGATCCTCTTGTTACAATCATTTTGCAATTATTTTCTTTTCAAATCCAAACTTAAAGAATCAAGATAGGGAAGGAAGAGAGGGTTCCATAGATATTGTTATACATTTAGAGTGTTGACAGTAGGGTAAAAATAGAATCAGGCACATCTAAGAGATCGATGACAACATCTTTTAATTTTATCAAATGACTGCAGCTCTGGGAATAAGACAGGCTATCGTTTCTAAGAAAAAGCACCAAGACCGGGACGAGGAAGTGGAGGAAGAAAATGATGCAATTGAGCTTGGGGAATTTTTGCAACAATCATTCTCATTCACTGGTATATACAATTTTCTTTTTGTATTTGTCAAGGAACTATTCATTCTGATTTCTTAACTAGTTTGTATTAACTGTAAACTACACGTGATGTATGGTAAAAACATAATCAATAACATTAAATTTGATTACATTAATATGAGTTAATAGAATTTATATTAAGGGCTTGTTTGGTATCGATTCCATGGAACCATGAATGGAAATGAGAATGATCCATTCCAATACTCTTGATTGGTAAATGTTGGATTTGAAATTCTAGGAATGAGTGATTCCAACTTCCTATAATTTTAATTCCCATATAAACAAGAGGTTTTGAGTCATTTCAAGACCCCCACTATTCCGTCAACATACTAAACACCTTCTATTAGGAACCGGATTATGTCATTCTTAAGCCCAATCCAATTCTTGATCCTAACCCGATTCCCGAAACATATCAAAGGAGCCCTTAGTCAGCCATTTGACCCATTAAAGAATCAGATTGAAAAATAACTAATTACTTATTTAGTAGAAAATATAATGGCATTTTAAGAAAATCTGTTAACCAAAAGTTCATGTAACTTATCTCATTGTTAGACATGTGGCCATAAGGAAAAGTGTAGTTGTTGTAGTATAGCAAATGAATATCTGAAAGTTAAGGATTTGTACAGAAGTATTGTTGTACCTCCTATTTCTACCCTCATTTGTTCCATTTCTAATCGTTCTATAACTTTCTATACCATTTCGACAGGAAGAGACTCCAAAGTGATGAAAGGCATGGTTCTTCCATTTCAACCTCTTTCCATGTGTTTCAGCAATGTTAACTACTATGTAGATGTCCCTGTGGTATGTCACTACTTGTTCACATCTCTACATTGACGCAGTTCATAATTTTGTACATCCGCCTCTTGTTCTTTTCTTTTGAGTGTACACATTCCTTATAATTAGCTCAATATTGCATCAGGAGCTCAAACAACAAGGTGTAGTTACAGATAGACTTCAGCTATTATACAATGTAACTGGGACATTTAGACCCGGAATTCTTACTGCATTGGTAGGAGCGAGCGGTGCTGGAAAGACGACCCTTATGGATGTCCTAGCTGGCAGGAAAACAGGTGGAACCGTTGAAGGGAGTATATACATTTCTGGATACCCCAAGAAGCAAGAGACCTTTGCTAGGGTATCTGGTTATTGCGAACAGAGTGATATCCATTCACCATGTTTAACAGTGTATGAGTCACTTGTATTTTCTGCGTGGCTGCGGCTACCTTCTCATGTGGACGTGAGGACAAAAATGGTATATATTTCTATACACTAATACCTTATAGATTTATGGTGGAAAACCACGAATGGTGGAAATAGAACCACACTGATTCTGAGTTTATTATCACTGTATAGGGTTAGGGAAGAATAATAAAGATTACGCAAGAAAATATAAAATAGAAACTAATCTAAGATAACTTCTCTAATTATAATATACCACATCTTCCAATAATACCCCTACAGTTTATGTGTGGGCTTGAATGCGTGTTGTTGGCATGCAGAGTTTTGTTGAAGAGGTTATGGAACTCGTTGAGCTCACTGAGCTTAGAAAAGCGTTGGTTGGCATGCCTGGAGTTGATGGACTGTCTACAGAGCAAAGAAAAAGATTAACCATTGCCGTTGAGCTTGTTGCCAATCCTTCAATTGTGTTCATGGATGAGCCTACATCTGGCCTAGATGCTAGGGCTGCTGCCATTGTTATGAGAACCGTAAGGAACATTGTGAATACAGGACGGACGATAGTTTGCACCATCCATCAACCAAGCATAGATATATTTGAATCTTTTGATGAGGTCCTTCGTTTACTCTCCCTTCTATGCTTGTTTCTTTCTATTCTCTTTCAATCTTTCCCCCTTTCTCAATGTTAATCGTTACTGTGAGTTATAACTTTAGAAAATTTGCACATCATTACAGCTCTTATTGATGAAGCGTGGTGGAAAGTTGATCTATGCAGGCCCCCTTGGTTACAGATCCCGTGATCTTGTCAAGTACTTCGAGGTAAATTTCTTTTCCACGATGTTGTTAGTTTTAGAATTGATCTCTGATTGGTAGTCCCTTCCTCCTACCCTAATATCAACGAACAAATTGGATCCCACGATTTTTTCTTCTTTTGAAAATTATAAATATACGTTAATTATGATACTTGAATTTTCACTTGTACACCAATATTCTTGTACGAAAACTATTGTAACTAATTTTCTTGTACACTAGGCAGTTGAAGGCATCCCGAAAATTAAGCCAGGTCAAAACCCAGCTGCATGGGTTTTGGATGTTACCTCTCCTGCAGAGGAAGCTCGTATTGGGCTAGACTTTGCTGAAGTATACAGACAATCAATTCTCTTTCGGTAGGCTTCAACTTTCAATAGTGCTCAGCTTAGTAGTTACTTACTAGGCAGAGTTTTTCACATTTCACTTGTCTTAAAACTGTTCTCTCAGGATTAACAAGCACAAAGTAGCACGTTTAAGTAAGCCGGAGTTGGATTCGGAGGATTTGAGCTTCCCCACCAAGTATGCTCATTCATATTTTTCTCAGTTTTGTGCTTGCTTTTGGAAACAAAATCTATCTTACTGGCGGATGCCACAATATACTGCTGTACGCTTCTTCTACACGGTCATCATATCGCTTATGTTTGGCACAATCTGTTGGAAATTTGGTTCTAAAAGGTTCATTCTCACATCTTTACTTCCCTATTTGCTTGGATTCATTATTGCACATGAACGTGTCATGCATTGTTTTGTATCTGAGCTACACTTTACAGTTTACACCCAAATGTTCATTCATGTTCATAGGGATACTCAACAAGATATCCTTAATGCTATGGGATCCATGTACTCAGCTGTCCTATTCATCGGAATCACCAACGCCACAGCCGTTCAACCTGTTGTTTCTGTGGAAAGGGCCGTTTCATACAGAGAACGCGCTGCAGGAATGTACTCGGCTCTTCCATTTGCATTTTCCCAGGTACACATTATGTTGCACATATGAACCTTACCTTAGTGGAAACTGCTATAATAAGGCAATAAATCTAGGTACGGATTCTATCTATTTTGTTATAAATAAATAGTTCAGGGTTGTATTCTTTGATCCACGAAAGTATATTGAAAACCTAGTTGCAGGTATGTGCAGCAAAAACACAAACGTTTTGTGGTCTCTCTATTCACTGATTAACTCGTCGAAAATCACAACAGAAGAACTGGAATCTCACTGACTTGACTATACAAACATTTCCTTGGACAGGTCACAATCGAGTTCCCGTATGTGTTTGTACAGTCAATCATCTACAGCGCCATCTTCTACTCCATGGCATCTTTTGAATGGAACGTTTCGAAGTGCGTGTGGTACTTGTTCTTCATGTACTTCACCTTGCTCTACTTCACCTTTTTCGGAATGATGATTATTGCTGTCACCCCAAATCACAATGTCGCTGCCATACTCGGTGCTCCTTTCTTCATGTTGTGGAATCTCTTCAGTGGCTTCATGCTTCCTTGGATGGTAACATGCTCATATCTCCTACACTCTTTCTTTTTACGCGTTCAGTTCGTTTAAAAATCGGGTCTTATGAATGCAGAGGATACCAATATGGTGGAGATGGTATTACTGGGCAAACCCAGTAGCGTGGAGTCTGTACGGTCTCTTGACATCTCAGTACGGGGACATGCACGAGCAAATGAAGCTTTCAGGCACATACCAATCCATACCAATAAGGCAGTATCTAAGAGAGTATTTTGGGTACAAACACGAGTTGCTAAGTGTTGCTGCCATGGCCGTGGTCGGATTTTGCCTGATTTTCATAGTTACTTTTGCCTACGCCATGAAATCCTTCAACTTCCAGAAGAGATGAAGTTCAGAGCATTTATTAATCTTTTGCTTGTATGCTTTGTTAGCATGGGTTTCATTTCTGTAAGGAACACAGATTTATAAAATGTGAATGGTCATGTCAAGACAAGTATAAGATAACTTGGGTTAGTAATTTTTTTAGTTTATATTACTAGAAATTTGAAATTGAGCTGATTCCTGAATTGTAAAATGTAATACCCAGTATATTCTTTACTTAATAAAACCTTTTTTTTTTTTTAAATTTGTGTCTATGAATGTAAAGCTTCACCTTGCTCCAATTTGAATTCACAGACTTATTTGCTGCAATCGCAGAAATTTGTCTCCTGTACAAATTTTGCTTTTGTGGTTGTGTAGGGTATTGTGAGGATATGGATAAATTCCTCTTGGTCGGTCATATTAATAGAGATAACGTATCTATATAATTACAAAAGGCAGACCTCTATTTACACTATTTATATAAAATCATAACCGCAGTCGAAACTGGTGGAGGATGGACAGTAAGACTGGACAAAAAATCTAAAAATAATTGTCGAGGCAGACCCTCTGTGAAGATATCAACATACTGGAATGCGGAAGGCACATGAAGAACCTTGATGTGACCCAAGGGACCTTGTCGCGAACAAAATGGATGTCGAGTTGAACGTGCTTGGTTCGTTGATGCTGAACTGGATTGGTGGCAATATATATGGCAGAAATGTTGTTAGTGTATACAATTGTGGCCTTGGAGAGAGTTCCAACAGGAGATTCCGTAGGCATGAACACTCAGAGACAACATTAGCAATATTTCGGTATTCAGCCTCAGCATTGGACCTAGATACCATGGACTGACATTTGGCGGACCAGGAGACTAGTGTGTCATTGAAGAATACACAATAGCTCGAAGTAGATCGACGAGTGTCCGGGCACCCTCCCCAACTAGCGTCTGTATAAGCAATTAAGTTAGATTTGGGTGAAGGAGAGATGATAATACCGAGAGTCAAAGTACCAGCAATAGCGGATGATGCGTTTGAGGGCGGCGAAGTGCGGCTCTCGGGGGTCATGCATGAAAAATCATATTTGTTGTAAAGCAAAGCTAATGTCAGGGCGTGTAAACGTGAGTTACTGAAGAGCACTAGCGAGGCTCCTGTACAAAGTGGGGTCACTGACTGCCTTTCCAGAGGAGGCACTGAGTTTGACATATACCTCAGCAAGAGTGACGGCCGGTTTACAGTTTGTCATCTTTGCTCGTTCAACTATCTCTCGAGCGTACTTATCATGAGATAAGAATAAGCCAGAGACACTCCGACGAACTAATATGCCCAAGAAATATGACAAAGCCCCTAGATCTTTAAGAGCAAAATCCTTACCCAGAAGCATGATCGGATGAGTGCAACATATCAGAAGATGCAGTAAGGATAATGTCATCAACATATAGAAGTAGACAAGCAATGTCGGAGCCCTGACGATAAATAAAGAGGGATGAGTCGCTCTTACTTCCGATGAAACCAATGCAATTCAAGAAGCCTGCAAACCGTTCAAACCAGGCTCGGGGAGCCTGTTTGAGGCCATAGATACATGATTGGGAGAAGAGTCATCGAAGTTGGGAGGTTGGATCATATATACTGTTTCGTTCAGATGCCTATGAAGGGAGGTATTTTGAACATCCACCTGGTTAATAGACCAAGAGCAAGAAACTGCAATGTTGAGAACCGTCCTGATGGTGATCGGTTTAACAAGTGGACTGAATGTTTATTGCAGTCAATGCCGATCTATTGAGAGCACCCGTTAATTAGCAACAAAGCGATTATCGCAGTGAATGTCGATCTATTGAGAGCACCCGTTAATTAGCAACAAAGCGAGCTTTGTACCTTTCAAGAGAACCGCCAGACCTGTACTTATGTCAAAAAATCCACATACATGTCACAATGTTAGCATCATGGGGACGAGGAACAAGTACCCAAGTCTTATTCGTCGAGTATGGAAACGGTCCAGTATGGGATAATGGTGTGGTGGAAACTGATAGATCAAAAACCGGTTTGGGTTTGAATATGCCAGATTGACTTCGGGTATGGGACCGGTTGGGAATGGTGGTGGGTTGGGCTTGAGGAGGTGGGGTATTTAAGGTAGGGTGGGCTGGTGAAGAATGGGAAGCTAAGGGATGTGGGATGGTCGTTGGTCAGGGTGAAGGAGATGGGTCAGGCGATTGTTGTGGACTAGCGGGTATAAGCGGACCTAGAGGATCAGCAAAGAGGCGCGGGCCATGGGGCTGTAAAGGATGGGCCAAAGTAATTGAGTTGGGCCCAACAGGTATAAGGCGTGTGGGCTGGGAAAGCGTTGGTGAAGCAGTGCTTGGGCCGGCATCAGGGGAAGGAAAAGATGGCCCGACAGAGTTGAAAAGCTGATCCAAAAAATAGGGGGATATTTCGTCGTCGCTAGAACGAGATGTGAATAATCCGGGGAACTTCAGGAACTAGTAGCGAATGGAAAAACCGTCTCGTCGTGTGACACAACAAGAAATGATAATTTTGTGGGTTTTTATGTCTAAACACTTGTAGCCCCTATGATGGTTAGGAACCCAAGGAAAACGCAAGGAGTATTGCGTTGTTGGAGTTTGTGGGAGATGGTTGCACTTTGATTAGGATAGCAAAGACAACCAAACACCCGGAGATGACCGTAGGAAGGTGTTGTAAGATACAACTTTTGTGTGGGGGATTGATTTGGAATAGAAGAGGATGGAATGATGTTAAGGAGGTACTAGGAAATCTCCACGACATGGGGCCAATAGGAGTTTGGAATTGAGGCGTGAAATAAGAGCGAACTGATAGCATGAATTATAGTCTATATTTTGGGGTTTGTTTGGACGTTTTATCTTTCATAATCTGCATGTTTGTATGTACATTATGTGATTTTACTACCATTTCATCTACCTTTGCGAGAATCGAGGTCTACACCTAGTTTCGTTGTAATTGCAGGTAATATGGTACGTTTTTGCATCAAAAAGGAGCAAAAGGAGTCATGAGTCATTTGGAGCTACATCCAGGGAGCATAGCCATGGATTAAAGATTTACTTTGGAGCAGATTCGAGAGATTTCACATTCTGTTGTGACTCACCTCGGTTGACCATTGATTCACCTCGACCGAGGTGATCCAGAGACGCCGACTCGACCGAGGCGAACACCTAGGACGCGGCGAGAATATTTTATTCTTGGAGGAGATCTTTTAAATTTGGAAAGTGATCTTATATTTTTGGGCTTGGCTCCTGGAAGGAAGGAGATATGCAGAATCATATATTTTACCTATTTTTATGGGAAGATATCTTTCTAAGATTTATTATCTTTGGAGGGTTATTTTCCTATAATAAGGGTTAGATTTCCACAATTCCATAATCACGCTATACCGTCGATCAGGGTTTACGCAGCAGCAGCGGTATACTCCAAATTGGGAGTTTTCGAAGAACCTTTTTGAAGGTTGAAGGAAGATTGAAGTCCATAGCTTTTATAGCTTTTTGAAGGGTTTTTTAAGATTGTCTTCAATTCCCTCAATTGTTGTCTTGTCTTTTTGGATTATTATCCAAGGAACGCTTTGTTGTGATATTTGATTCAGTTATTGAAGTCTTTTCATTAAATTCTTCTTTGTTCAAATATTCACTTTCTTCCCATATATTTTAATACTTTCATTATGATGATGAGTGGCTAATTTCCTTGTGTGATTCTAGGGTGATTAGCTGAAGGTTGTGGGAAAAACAATGATAGAATAATCTTAGATTCCAGTAGGATCCTGAAAGTTCGAATCTTTAACCTTAACCCTAAGCATCTCGTTCGGTTGATGAACATCTCGGCCGGGGTGGAATTCTTCTGACCGAGGTGACTTATCCGTACCTAAACAGAAAGTTAAGTGTTAGAGTTTGCCAAATCCTATTCTTATTACACCTTCCTGGTTCAATGCAAGCTTAGGATGAGACTTACCCGGTAATTCCTTAGTTTGTGTATTAACGATCATAAGTGTAGGTAATAAAGGTTTATCCTTTATTGGGGTTTGAGTGTGCTTCCATCCCATCTTTGTGAGTTAGCCTGAGACTTACCCGGTAAAGGTTGATTCTATTCCCTTAGATGGTATGTTAGTTTGAGGTTATAATTCTTTATCTTGATTCCTTGAGACTTACCCGGTAATAGGAGTTACGGTTTAGGATTAGTGTGTAGTGAGACTTACCCGGTGATCTACTCCACTTTAGTAACACCTTTCCCACGCAAAAATCTCAGCTTTGTCCGCTTATCTATAGATCTTGAGTTGGAACCACAACTAGATGTTTTAATCCCTAGAATTGCATGTTTGTTTTATTGACTTCTTATTCATCTTTGATTGTGTTAATTGCTCTTGTGGTTAGTATTGACATAAGCACATCGTATTGACTTTGTTTCACCGAGTCCCTGTGATCGACCCCTGGAATTTTCTTGCTTTTACTACGATTGACCCGTACACTGCGGGTTCGCATCCTTGTTTTAAGCTTAAGTCTAGGGTTATAAATTTAAAGCTTGCACACACCGTTTGGAGCGAACACGAACACATCATGTTATTGACCATTCTAATGACTCGTTCGGCTTTGCCGTTCTGAGGAGAAGAGTGCAGACATGAGAAGCGAAACACAATCCCATTATCAACAAAGAACTTGTGAAAGTTATTGTTATTATATTTCTAGCCAATGTCGCATTGAAAACTTTTGATAGAAAGGTGAAATTGAGTCTTAACTAGTTGATGGAATTGCACAAATAGCTCAAACACTTGAGACTTTAACTTGATCGGATATACGCATAGAAAATGAGAAAAATCATCAAGAAAAAGTAAGTAATATTTATAACCTTCCCGACTAGGGATCGGAGAGGTCTAAAGATCACTGTGAATAATGTCAAAAGGCGCAACTGAACTAGTATGAGACCGATCAAACGACAACCTATGGTGCTTTCCTAATTGGCAAGCATGACAAAGATGAGCCAAATTTGATTTATTATATTAAAAAAGAGAAGAGCTCCTAAGAAAATCCAAAACTGGTGCACCAGGATGACTAAGACGTGCATGCCAAAGACTAAAAGACGCAACTGAAAGAGCATGATGTAGATGGGTGGAAGGACGCGTGACAAGATAGAGTTCCCTGGAACTATTACATATCATATGTGTGATCCCCGTGTGTAGATCCTTCACAGAAAAACCGAAAGGGTCAAACTCTATTGAGACACTCCTATCCGTATTAAAACGACGAATAGAGGCTAAGTTTTTGACAATTTGTGGTGCAATTAGGGCATTGGATAGGTTGAGAGGATCTTTAGTGGTGTGAAGGACGGTATGTCCAAGACCTATAGAAGGAATAAGCATATCATTCCCAATAATTATCGAATTTAAAGAACCATTATGGGGGAAAAACGAGAGAGAACCTGAATTATTCGTCATGTGTGAGGTGGTGCCCGTGTCCATGTACCAATAATTATCCGGCGGGTTGAGAGACATTGTAGCAAAGGAGTGATCCAAGTTGGTGGGTTGTGCATCCGCAGAGAATTGGGTCTGGGAAGCATGCTAAGGAGGTCCAGACCCAAGAAGCCCATGCTTAGAAGTGGGGTAAGGGCAAGGTGGGTCTGATTGCTGAATTGGGCCTGGCGGATACTAGGCCTGAAAACCAGTGCTATGTGGGCGGCCTGCTGGAGGTGTAACACCTCGAATTCTTAGAACTCGGGACATTACTGGTTAGGACCTCACAATGGGTCCCGACCTAAGTTTGACAACAATTTTACTAGGATCTTGCAACAAGACACAAATAAGAAAAACCGAAATTCATAAAATAGTATTTTAAAGAGATGAATGCAACAACGTCTAACAGCCCACAGTACTTAAACAACGTAAAAGACTAACTGTCTTAACAAGAAGAAAGAAACAACAAAGAAAACACTCAACCCCACTCTAAGGAGTACGGATACCCGGCTGACCACTACTTCCGGATCACTCAGCTGTTGCTCTAACCTGTGGTAAATCTAAACAACACAACATAATAACCATTAGCTAGCTATCTAAACTTTAGGTAAAAGAATAGCACACACACACATCATAACAAAAGTAAACACTCATCATGCTTTCAAACAATCCATTTATTATCTTTACTTAAGTCATTCACTCTTACTAATGATACTTATTTTGTGACACGAGGGATTCCCAAACCTCGCCTCCGCTCCCGTGTAACCATCAGGAATGGATCCGATGCATCTCACCTTGTACATGTATGGTCTGGGTATAGAGAACCTCCCAGTCTCCTGTCAGAGCTGGGTAGTGATGTCACGGCCCGTTATACATACACTTGGGCCTTAAAATGTAATAATAGCAACCGTCCTATCAAGTTATTATTATAAACACACATCACACACACCACTATTATCATTTAACTAACATCCAGAAACTAGCTAAGTAAGTCACAAGGACTTACTTGAATCAAATCACAACTCTCAAATCTCAACTCGGTATGCACTCACTGTAACTCAAACGCCTGTCAAACAAGGCATGTGGATCACAATCACATCCCATACTCTTAGAAGTTATAAACTTTTAAGCTGTAAAATCTCATGAAGAGAATTTACGGAAAAGGTTCTCTTAAGTTAAAAAGACTATTTTGCCCCTGATTCCGAAACTCCGAAAAAGTCTATCATTTAGTTCTAATATTCTCTTCTAGGACCTATGTCCTAAACCTAGTTCTCATAGAAAAGTTTAGGAAGGTTTTATAAGAGTTACCCAACATTCTTAGTTTACACAAAAGTCGTTAAGGTTCGACTTTTGGGTTCATATACACGGCTTGAATAAGGATATAAAAATCCCGAGATAAAATCCTAGATCCTCTATGATATACATACTAAACATAGGGATAAAGATCTCTCAACATACACAATCCTTTTATTATCTTTAATTAGGTGACCATTTTCTCCGGATCTCTCTACAACTGTCTTAACTTGCAAGGCATCTACAAGCGGTATAACACCGTTAGCTAACATTCTATGCATAAATATAAAGGTAAAAGCACAAACACACAACATACACAATCAACATGCAACACTCAATCCTTTTATTATCTTTAATTAGGTGATAAGTTATTACTAATGATACTTATTTTGTGACACGAGGGATTCCCAAACCTCGCCCCTGTCCCCGTTTACCAACGCGGAATGGTACTAATGCATTTGACCGTCTACCTGACTGGGTTGGTCGCAGGGAACCTCCTAGACTCTCGCAAGAGCTAGGCAGATGATGTCACGACCCGTTATCATACACCTGGGTCAATTACGTAAGTAATAAAGTCGGCCTAATCTGGTTTCGTTATTTATCATAACTAACAAACACCACTCATTCACATTACACTCATACAAGAAGCCAGCTAATAAGTCCGTGGACTTACCAGTCTCCAAGAGCAACCGATTAGCACACCCGGCCTCAAGTTCCCCTCGGGAAACGCACAACGCCTGTTCAAGACAAGGCACACGAATCAAACAACGCTCTAGTCAACTAGAAGTCCTTAGACTTCTAGGCTCAACATCCACACAATAACATAAACGCATAAGATTGATCGACACTTAAAGCCTAACACAACTCTTCTAAACTAAACTATACTTATACCCAACTTCGGAATATCCTAAATATGGATTAACCCAACGGACCGCTCTCCACTTTTACTACATGCTCCTATACATATCCATCAACAACATATCCAAAATCAAGTCCAACAAAGGTCAATAACCCCTCCAAATCTACCTCACAAAACTGCATCACAAGCTGTTTTTCTAACACTTAGAATATTTCAGCAACCATCCCGAACACTCTTACAACCTCGACTTTGAAAAATCATAATTCCTAAACCTCTCGATGGAATCCTCTCAAATTTTTATATATATGTTACTACAAAGTCTTAACTATGACATATCCAAAATTCAAGTCTAACCGAGAAATATAACCCAATCAAATCTATATCACAAAACTGGATCACAAGCAGTTTTAGACAACATTCAGCATAACCTATAAATTGCTCAAGGTCTCTACTTTGGGACGCCATAACTCTTAAACTACAACTCGGATTCCTCTTAAATTTCAGTATGTTCTACTATGAAATACCAACTATAACATATCCAAAAATCAGCAATAACGGAGTTGTCTAACCCCTCCAAATCTGGATCACAAAACTAGCAGTTTTTCCAACACTTAAGAAATTTCAGCACAACAGAAAAAAAAACTGTTTACGACCCAGTCTTTGAAAATTCATAAATCCCAAACCACTCGCTGGATTCCTCCCAAATTTTAATATGTTCTACAATAATATGTCAACTATATCATATCCAAAATTCAAGCCCAACGGAGATTAAGAGCTTATTCAAAACCATCTCACAAAACAACATCACCTATTGTTTTCCCCAACACTCAGCACATTTACAAAAACTGCATGAGGTGTCAACTTTGGAACACCATAACTCTCAAACCGTAGCTCGGATTCCTCAAAATTTTAGTATGTTATACTATACAATATCGACTAAAACATATCCGAAAATCAGCACTAAAGGTGGAGTCTAACCTACCCAAAACTGGATCCGAAGTTGACTGTTCTTCACTTCCGAAAACTCAGCAAACACCTCAGCTGTCCAAGTTAATCTTCTGAGGCTGTTAAGGTCGGCTTGGAGACACAACGAGTGCTCACATCAGCATATATATATATATATATATATATATATATATATATATATATATATATATATATATATTAAGGGTAACGCAAAGAGAAGGGTTAGGAAGGACGATATGGATCTACTCGATTCCGTGTTTCGAAGGGGTGAAGGGAGCAACACCGGTTGCTGTTGTTAGAGTTCGTGACTGCGGTAGAGGAAGGAGCGGCACTGGCCCTAAAGGCACACTCACAACCAAGAGAAGGCCGCACCAGCCGTCCCTGCAGTGGAGGCTCCTGGGCGCTTGTTGTGGTCGCACGACATGGAGGATCGGAGAGAAGGCCCGTCCACCAGCCTGCTGGAGTCGATAGAAGAGGGAGAGCAGCCTTCCTGGTGTCGCTGCTGGAGTCGGCTGAAGAGGGATCGCAAGCCTTCCTGCGCGGTTGGAGGTCTGCTGCGCACACGAACCCTGCTAGGACCCCTGGTGGTGGACGGTTGCGCGCAGGAGGGGGCGGTTGTCGTCGGCGCCGGCCTGGCGTGGAGGAGGAGGCGGACGGCTAGAGCAGTGCAAGGGAGGGCAGCGGCCTGGCGTGGAGGAGGAGGCGGACGGCTAGAGCAGTGCAAGGGAGGGCAGCGTCATCCTAGATTTGCTGAAGTTACGTAAAGGGTGAAGGAGGTAGGGTTTCCTAATCGGCCCAAATGACTCATTTTTGACAAGCCCGAAAAGGTAGGGTTCGTAGGCCAAAACTCAGTTTCATAATGGCCCGGAATACATGTCCTGATGGGTCCGAAATGTTAAGCTTAGAGATTAAAGAAGGTAGATTGATTTATGTATTTTATGAGAGTAAGCTCCTCGCATAAAATAATAAAAATATCAAAGAATAAGAACCCGGTGTCACATAGTATATAATAAGAAATCGGGAAAGAAAAAATCCAAAACCGGTCCAAGTCCGGTTTTTTTTCGGAAAAACTCGGAATCAAAAATTCCGGGTGTTATATCAGTTCCCCCTTAAACTAAGTTTTGTCCCGAAACTTAAAAGTTAACGACATTTGGTCGGAGGCGATACAAAAGGAAATAAGAGATGGAAAGGGTCACAATCGGTCAAGTTCTGATTTGTTTCTAAGATAGCCGGAAATAAAATTTTCGGGTATTACATCAATCCCCCCTTAAAATAAGTTTCGCCCCGAAACATAATATACGTCAAACGTAAGGTCGGTATTCACGGAACAACAAAGGTACAAACCTAGTGTACCCAATCACTACCCCAAAAGTCTCGTCATTTCCACATTTAAGTACCTCGCAAACAAAGGTCACTAATAGAACACACATCACTGACTAAGTACTGAAGCACGAAAAAAAAAACAAGTAGTCGAACAATATCACATAGATACAGGGTCAAGTCCTAACTCGTCGCTCTCGGGGTTATAACTATATCTGCATAGGTTTCTGAAAGGTTACGTCTCCTACTATCCACAATATCTCCAGTAGCTTCGTCGGCTTTTCATAAAACCCCTGACTCCGAAATCTTTTCATGTACTTACATCACAAGCGCTTGTTACCACGTTCTAGAGTGGTTATCGAATATTTTACTGGTATCATTCGGCTCAACTGTCTGATCCTCTAATCTGATAACCTAACTCGTGTCTGGTAGGTATTTCTCCAACTGAAATTCTCAAACTCAGTTCCCAAACTTAGTCTTCGTGGAAAACCGAAGCTACACTCTCCAATAGGGTGAGGAAAACTAGTCCATCAGTCACTTTTAAACCGCTTTAAAACTTCCAATGGTTTCCTTACACAACTCATTTCCAGATCCTTTGATGACCCTACGGAAAATAATCTATTCACTTTCTTCCCTTCGTTATGACCACTTGCTTCCGGCCTTCTGAAAAGGTTCTGACTACACACTCAAGCCAAAGGTCTTGGACATCCACCAACACTTACCAGTGCCCAACGATTTTCATATCACGACCCAATTGGTCTTGTCTTTTAATATTACTCAGTCATCTTATACCTCAGGTAAGGAATCGTCACCTTTACCCTTTACAGGTCTAACACTCGAGACAACTAAAAATCAAATCTAGTGGTCATCGTTTATAGATCTCTAATATATCGTTTGCTCAACATTAGGCTTCTCACGCATTTTCCAAGATCTTAAGTGACCTAGAATATGTCCGGAATGACGGTATTAGACACAAAGTGATCTCCTATCACCGTTATTTGATCATAACTACTCAATAATTGTTAAAATACCATCAGCAATGCACTCGTTTATCCACCATGGTTATCAGACCGATAATATCCCTCTGACTCACAGCAACTCGGATCCATTCCGATATAATATTACACGTAAATTCCAACCTCTATATGCTTCTTCTATGCGCGATTGTTGGGTTGTAAGTATACCCCCGCCGCTTATCTCCTTATATGTCTTTCGACTTAGTAGGGTAGTTACCCACCTTGAGTTCCCTAGTGAAGACCATGCACACTACTTTTATTCTGTCGTCAATTCTGTTCTCCATCCATCGGGAAGACGACTCTATAGTCCTCCATTCGGTATTAAATTCCCCCACTACTTATCTGTTGACATGTGACGAGTCGTTATGTTTCACTTGGATCCATAAAGGGTACCTCTCTTTTCCTATCACCTCTATATGCACAGACTTCCACGTCTATCTTGTGGTGATACTATTCTTTCACAAAATTTTTAGTCACTCAGCGTAGCTTAACTCGTGTTCCTTCCAACGGAATGCATTTCACCAACTATCATTCTTTGAAACTTGACACGTTATTTCTCTCTACCATTAAGCTTCCAGCTTTGTGGGTTAGGACCCATCACACTTCCGCTGCGCTACTCTGATAATTCTGTTGTCACTCATTAATCATAAGGGCATTTTCTGTGAGTCCCAAGTGATTAACCTCAAACTCTTTCTTCCAATTATACCATAAGTCCTAACCGGATGAAGTACCAAGTACCTTCCCTAATTGCCTTAATGAAACAAAATAACGATTGGAGAACAACTTCTTCCGTTTACTTTCTTAATTCTATTATCACGGATCCAAACTACCAGACTCGACCGGAGTTTTATTTTAACCCCCCAAGAAGTAACCCTTAAAATGTTTCTCTTTATACCTTTAATTCATCCAAGAAGGTTGTCGTTGCCTACTTAAGGAAATCCTCTAAGGCGTCGGTACAACTACTCCATAGATCCACCGTCACAAATATATCTTCTTAACGGCACATAACTCGTCAATACCAAACAATACTTGCACGTCTTTGGTTGACATCGGTCAGTCTATAATTGACTTATCTCAATTTCATACCTCTACTAGTATTAAACTTTTGGTGCACATCACCTACTAGATTAATCCTTTTATCCTTCTTTAGTTCGTCTTATCTTTCACACTTCTGCTTCCTTTGGGACAACTCTCTTTCTCAAGTCTCAATGTGGCATTCGCCTGACGTCAAAAGTCGTTCCTAACACTCCACGATAGACGGTAAGCGTCTTGTAGTTCCGATGACTTTTAATTACCTCCCAATTGTAGTCCCTTTACAGGGACCGTCTGTGTTGATGACCTATGTTCTGTAATAAATGGGGGTTACCCTGGACTCTTGAGTCCACCACACGATTCTCACAAGCACAGGTTCCTTAATCGGCGTTGTTTGTAATATTTCCTTCCAAATCTCTGTTGACTATCTTACAGGGCTTCGATCCTTTCGATACTGGCATTGTGATTCTTCTTAGAATTATTATCTTGAAAGAAGACAAAACGTCTCCAGGCTTGTGAAGTCTACCTTTCGCTCTTACATTAAGTTGTAAGTCTCCATTCCGTGTTAATTGTGATCTGTCAAAATTTCCTTAGCTAGTAGGTAAACAGTTGCTCACAACAATCCTTTTATACTTCTTTAGTTCGTTCTACCTTCCACCCTTCCGCTTCTTATGGGCTAACTCCATTTCTCTAGTCCGATTGTGTCATTCATCTGGCATAAATAGTCGTTTCAAGTTTCCACGATAGCTTGCAAGCGTCTTTGATGTAATATCCAGAAATTTTATTCCGTATATTTCCGTTATAAACTCGATCTCAATCAGTTTATGCATATCCGTCTACTTAGTTAGACATACTATCATAAGATTTATCATTTTATGTAGATTCCTTCACATAAAATGATAGAATCTTTTAAATAATTTATCATTTTATGCAAACTACTTCCGCATAAAATGATAGAATTCTTAACCGAGCTTAATCTATAATAAACCCCATATCCGTCTAGTCCGTATATTTATGTGTCGGAAACTCGTCCAGCCAGAATCTCACTAAATTAAGCAGCCCAGTTTAGCCCATCTGTACTCTATAATTCAGCCCAGCGGATCCAGCCCTACTAGCCAACTGCAACAGCCACGGTCTGCTCTCCAGCGCCAGCAGCCCAGTCCAGCGCCAGCAGCCCAACAGCCGCCTGCTACTTCTTCAGCCCAGTCGCCCAGCTTGCCAGGTGCAACAGCTTCAATCCATCTTCAGCCCAGCCCAGCAGCAGCAGTTCCAACGCCCAGCTCCGCCCAGCTGCTTCACGCGTCCAGCCCAACAGGAGGAAGAGCAGCTGGCCGCCACATCTGACGCAGCCCTGAAGACTCCTCCGCTGAAAGGCGTTACAGAGAGTAACTGCTCAATTAATGCAGACAATCAAGGCTCCACAAATCTCGCTCTCGCTCCTCTGCTGCGTTATCTCCTTCCTTTCTGCGTTTCCTTTTCTTCTGCACACATCCAGCAGCGTCAAGTGGTAAGTGCAGCAATCTTGTTCTTCCGTCTTCACCTTATCCTTCTCTACTCGTTCCTTCGTCCGACACTGCTAGGCCTCAAACTGCAGCCACCTACATAACCGCAAGGTTGAGTCCATCGAGTTACAGCTACTGCAAAGAGCCGACTCCTTCTGTCCCTATTGGTAAGACGATCCTTCCCCATCTGTTATCTTCTGGATATCATAGCTACAATGACTCATTACCCTTCTTTTTATTCCGATCAAATTTGCAACGGTTGCAGCAGTGAGATCGACCAACACTTACAGATTAGTGGTGCAGATCGGAACCGACAACGAATTACCCTTTTAGCTGCAACCCGGTAAGAGCCTATACTTGGTTTAAAATAAGTTCCTGATTAGTCTTGATGGGAAGGGTAATGTATGGGCTTTTGTATGTATACTATTTCCGTAATGTTAGTTTGATGAACTGCTGTAGTCGACCTCGAGCATGGTTAATATAGTAATAGGTAGCTGCTGGAGTTTATAAATAAAATGATAGACATAAGGGGCTGCTGTAAAATCCATTTTATTCCTTCAGTTTTTAGGTTATAAACTGCCTATCTTGTCGGCCAATTATTGAACGTTGGATAAAGATCCACCGTTGAATTTTGGATATGTTGTAGATGGATATATGTAGTTTATCATATTAAAATTTGGGAAGAAATGAACGGTCGTATTGGAAGTTATGAGCTCCCGAAGTTAGGTAGTTGAGCAGTTTTGGTAAACTTAAGTTTTGGCTAAGTATAGGAATTTTGAGTGAAGTAGTCAACTTTGTGAATTTTTATAAAAATATCGGCTGAACAGTTTTGAGGAATTCTTCCTCCTAAGGTTAGATAGAACCTCATAGATGATCTAGAGATTTAATTCGGAATTATTATAAGCTGTTAAGAATTTTATATTTAGAACCGAAGTTAGACCTTTACGATTCTTCCAGAAAATAGAAACATAGGAAAAATGTCAGTTTGGAACCAAATAAAATTTTAGGAGTTAGAATATGATTTTAGAACCCCAAATAGGAGTTTAGATATGAACTCTAGATTTTTTTGGGAATTTCGGGACCAAGGGTAAAATGGTCATTTTACCCTAAATTAACACTGTAACTAGTTATGTCTTAATACCTTATTCGATCTTAGAAGTTTTAGACTTCTAACTACGTGAGAGTGTTCTAATACACTTATCGCCTTTGGCAGGCAACTGAGTTGCTACAGTTTACAGAACGAGTGGTTTACAAAGAGTCGAGCGTTATAACAGGTAAGTCCTTTGGGCTTACTTAGCTGACTTCTAAATATGAGTATAAATGATGATGGTGGTGTGTGATTGAAATGTTTAGAGAGATAGGTTGTGATATATAATTACCGACCTATATTTTGGCCTAAGAGTAACGGGCGGTGGCATTCTGCTCAGTAGCTTGCAGGCGCTGGGGGTTTCTTTCGGGACTAGTCCATACTTGGTTTGTAGTGATGCTACCAGTGGAAGTCAGCTAGACCTACACCAGTTGGATAAGGAACGGAGGCGAGAAATAATAATAATTCTCGTGCCACAACTTAAATTGAATAATGTGAATCATTTAAATAATAGATAATAAACGGTTGAGTGCTAGCATGATGTTTGTTTATTTTTGTTTCTGCGTGTGCTTGTGCTGTTATCATTTTGCTTATATTTGGATAGTTAGCTAACTGTTGATATGTTGTTTAGATTTGCCACAGGTCAGAGCAGATGCCGAGTGATCCAGATGGTAGTGGTCAGCCGGGGTGTCGTACTTTAGGACGTTTTACAGTTTCTGCATTTGTGGGTTTTACAGTTGAACCTTGTTTCCTTTTGTACTTTGTTATATTACGTTTTCCGGTTGTAGTTGATCTGGTCACATTCATGCATTATTAAGAACTATTTTATGATTTCTGGTTTTTCCTTATCTGTGCCTTGTTGTAAGATCTTGTTAAGTTGTTGTCAAACTAAGGTCGGGACCCACTGTGCGGTCCTAACCAGTAACTCCCTAAGTTGTACAATTTGGGGTGTTACAACATGGTATCAGAGCTCTAGGTTGGCAACAATGGCACTTGAATCTTCTAAAAAGGTCATATAAGTAAATAAACAGAACCCGAAAAGGGTTTGAGTTTTCCAAAGAGAATTTTGGTTTTAAAATTCATACAGAGTCGGGTTGGGATAGAAAGTACGGATGACCACCACTACCTCTGCGGATCTCGGTAATCTTAGAATAATTATAGACTTGTACTGTTATGATAGATTAGCTAGTTTATAACTGTAGTTATTACTATTCGTGCAGATGGCACGTACTAGGGCTGCCCAAGTGACTGGCCGAGGTAGGGGTCGTCCCCCCTTCCCCCAGTCACACAGGATCGAGCTGATAGCACCCCTACTGTTAGAGGGCGTGGTCGTGGGGGTAGACCTCCACTAGGGAGAGGCCGAGGGCGAGTTCCTCGAGAGGATCCACCTGCAGCCAGCATACCAGAGGCTGCCGTGGAAGAGGTAGCCGAGAGTGTAGGCCCCGAGGTTAGGCCGGAGACCGCTGCTAGGTCTGGAGCGCAAGGAGCACGTTCTACTGAGTCATGACGTGTTTCTATTGGAGCATCTGAGTATAGGGAGTTCAGAGCCTATGTTGAGCGCAGGGAGGAAGCTGCCAGAGTTGAGAGGCTTACTCAGGTACCACCGGTGGTACCGGCTAGGTCAGCTCAGGTGACACAGGGAGTGTCTCAGGTGCCGGCTGTATCTGAGAGGAGGGCTGATGTTGATAGAGCACCTACTGGGTCCAGAGCACCGAGACCGGATGAGTGGTTGAAGGCTTTCAACTCTCAAAAGGTCCCCTCATTCAGCGGAGAGATAGGGCTAGAGGTGGAGCACTGGATAGGGAAGATTGAGACTGCTTTGGAGGCAATACGTTGCCCCGTGGATCGACATGTAGATTTGATACAGACCTGTTTCACAAATGATGCTCATTCATGGTGGCGTACCATTTGTGGCCGAGTCATCAGCTGGGAGCAGATGAGGAACATTGTTAGAGACAGGTACTGTCCAGTTTCGCTGAGGAGAGAGAGATTCCAGGATTTCATTGAGGCGGGATTTGAAGATATCCCGATTGCTGCAGCTATAAAGAAATTTCAGAAGGAATTGACCTTACTTGGACCATCTGCACCTCCAGAAGAGCAGCATGTTTACCTTTTCTCCAGGAGGTTGAGAGAGAGTACCCGATCCTACCTGGCTGGATTCCGCTGTGAGACCTTGTCTGATTATCAGGATAGGGCCTCTGCTTATGAGAGAGATAGGCCAGCTTCTAGGAAAGCAGCTCAGTCTAGTGGGCCGGATAAGCGGCAGAGGACAGGACATGCTGGTAGCAGTGCAGCAGTAGCAGGTTATGGTCGAGGACAGACTCAGGGGAGGTCCAGCTACCACTCTACAGTTCGGACTCCCGGTGGAGATCGACAGTGCTTTAACTGTGGTGGTCGTGATCACATTAAGACGGATTGCCCGAAAACACCTATCACTTGCTTCACTTGTGGGAAGCCGGGACACAGAGCTACTTTCTGCCGTCAGGGCAAGGCTCCTTCTCAGCAGGGATCTTCTCCTGCAGGTGCTGAGAAGAGTGTACAGAGACCTCCTCAGTACCGAGCCCCGAGTCAGCAGCAGCAACAGTACCGGGCCCCAGGACATCCTGCTTCATACAGTACTGCACAGGGATCAGGTCGTGGCAAGGGACGTGGTAGTACCACTGACACCAGAGGAGGACCATCGAGAGTGTTCGAGCTGAGGAGCACTGAGCAGCCTGCAGCACCTGCGACCACAGGTACTATTTGGATCCATGACTTACCTGTGCGCGTTTTATTTGATATGGGTGCCACGCACTCCTTTATATCAGATGCATGTGTAGATAGGTTGTCCTTAGCTACAGTAGAGGGTGTACCTTTTGTGGTTGGGTTACCAGATGGGGGTAAAGTTAGAGGATCGCGAGAGATTTATGACTGCCCTATTCACCTGGGAGGCCGGATTTGGTTAGTAAATTTTCTAGTCATGCCCTTAGCACATGAGGACGTGATATTAGGGATAGATTGGATGACTAGACATGGAGCCGTCTTAGATATTGGTAGGAGGATTGTGACCGTCGCCACCGAGGAGGGTCACAAAGTTATATTCCGAGGTTGGGACCTCGGAAATTCCGGCACAGTTATCAGTGCAGTGAGAGCAGCCAGACTGATAGCACAGGGTTGCGAGGCCTTCTAGTGTTATGCCATGAAGGAGCGCAAGAGCCTGACAGTAGAGGAAATACCAGTCGCATGCGAGTTTGCGGAGGTCTTCAGGGACGACTTACCAGGGCTACCTCCACAGAGGAGTGTGGACTTTAGCATCGAGTTAGATCCGGGCACGAGATCGATCTCGAAGGCCCCGTACCGCATGGCCCCGATAGAGCTTCTTGAGCTGAAGAAGCAGTTAGAGGAGTTAGCAGAGAAGGGCTTCATACGCCCTAGTGTTTCCCCCTGGGGCGCACCAGTATTTTTTGTGAGGAAGAAGGATGGATCGATGAGACTGTGTATCGACTACAGGGAGTTGAACAAGGTCACCATCAAGAATAAGTATCCACTGCCTCGCATAGATGATCTGCTGGACCAGCTACATGGGGCGTCAGTGTTCTCGAGGATAGATTTGAGATCGGGTTATCACCAGCTGAGGGTGAGAGATCAGGACATACCTAAGACGGCATTCCGGACTAGGTATGGTCATTATGAGTTTGTAGTGATGCCATTCGGGCTCACTAATGCGCCAGCAGTATTTATGGAGTTGATGAATGGGATTTTCATCGACTTCTTAGACCAGTTTGTAGTGGTCTTCATTGACGACATTCTAGTTTACTCTAGAAGTCGAGAGGAGCATGCCGGACACTTGAGGACAGTGTTGCAGATTCTACAGGATAGTCAGCTATATGCTAAACTATCCAAGTGTGAGTTCTGGATGTCAGAGGTGGCGTTCCTAGGCCATGTAGTGACTGCTGAGGGGATTAAGGTCGACCCGGCGAAGATTGAGTCAGTGTCCTCTTGGCAACCCCCGAAGAATGTTAAGGAGGTTTGCAGCTTCCTTGGATTGGCAGGGTATTACCGTCGGTTTGTGGAAGGGTTTTCCCTGATCGCCCGACCACTTACTTCTCTCCTAAGGAAGACTACTCGTTTCGTCTGTTCTGAGCCGTGTCAGCAGAGTTTTGAGGAGCTGAAGAGGAGATTGACGTCTGCTCCGATCTTAGCACAGTCTGAGGGTACAGAGGACTTTGTAGTGTACAGTGACGCATCCAAGCTGGGCTTGGGGTGTGTCTTGATGCAGAGGGGTAAGGTTATAGCATATGCGTCTCGACAGCTGAAGACGTATGAAGAGAACTACCCCACTCACGATCTGGAGTTAGCAGCAGTAGTGCACGCTCTTAAGATCTGGCGTCACTATCTCTATGGAGCGACCTGTCAGATCTTCACAGACCATAAGAGTCTGAAGTACATATTCACTCAGCGGGAGTTGAATAACCGCCAGAGGCGGTGGCTAGAGTTGATCAAGGATTTTGACCTTGAGATTCTCTACCACCCCGGAAAGGCGAATGTAGTTGCTGACGCTTTGAGTCGGAAGACGCCTCGGGAGAAGGCGATAGCTCGGTTGACAGTACAACCACAGTTACAGAGAGACTTAGCTTGGTTGGAGGTAGAGATCCAGTTCCCCGATACAGCTCATCAATTAGCCACCTTAGAGTTACTTCCTGACCTGTTGGGTGAGATCCGACAAAAGCAGGAGACTTGTCCGACTTTAACCCGGATCCGAGACCGGATGTCACGAGATGAGGCACCTCAGTTCACTATCGGTGCCGATGGAGTGATGAGACGACAGGACCGTGTCTGTGTGCCATCAGACAGTGAGCTGAGACAGAGGATACTAGGTGAGGCTCATGCTACCCCTTACTCCGTACATCCAGGAGCGAGTAAGATGTATAAGGACGTAAGACGTTCCTTCTGGTGGGATGGTTTGAAGCCCGATGTGGCCCGTTATGTAGCCCAGTGTGCGACCTGTCAGCAGGTCAAGATTGAGCATCGTAGATCCGGAGGAGAACTCCACCCACTTCCAGTACCACATTGGAAGTGGGAAGATATATCTATGGATTTTGTTACCGGATTGAGGCCCAGCAAAGGTTTTGATGCCATTTGGGTGGTGGTAGACCGGCTGACGAAGACCGCACGTTTCATTCCGATCAAGGAAACGTGGCCTGTAAACCGTCTAGCAGAGGAGTTCACCAGACACATTGTGAGACTCCATGGAGTACCGAGGACTATCGTCTCCGACAGGGATGGACGTTTTACCTCGAGGTTTTGGCAGCAGGTACATACTGCTCTGGGGACGAGTCTTCACTTTACCACTGCCTACCACCCGCAGACAGACGGTCAGTCCGAGAGGACCATTCAGACCCTAGAGGACATGTTAAGGGCATGTGTGCTAGATTGGGGACAGGTATGGCCAGATCACCTCCCACTGGTAGAGTTTTCATATAATAATAGTTGGCATGCTTCTATTGGGATGGCACCTTATGAGGCTTTGTACGGGCGGAGATGTCGTACACCGCTATGTTGGGATGAGCCTAGCAAGGCTGATGGAGTAGTACCAGATCAGATACAGGACGACATCGCCCGGATTGCCTTAGTCCGGGAGAGGATGTTAGCAGCTCAGAGTTGTCAGAAGTCCTACGCCGACAAAAGGCGTCGACCTTTGGAGTTTAGAGTAGGTGCACAGGTGTGGTTGAGAGTGTCACCTACGAGAGAAGTTAGACGTTTCGGCATTAAGGGGAAGCTGAGTCCCCGGTATGTCGGCCCATTTGAGATCGTAGAGAGAGTCGGAGAGGTTGCCTACCGACTAGCACTGCCACCGAGATTGGAGGGAGTACACCCAGTTTTTCATGTATCTCAGCTGCGAGAGTACATACCGGATCCTAGACACGTCATCAGTCATGAGGATCTGATAGTCGAGCCAGACCACACTTTTGTGGAGTATCCAGTAGCCGTCCTAGAGCGTAGCATTAGGCGCCTGCGTTCTAAGGAGATACCGATGCTAAGGATTCAGTGGTCTAGACGAGGGATTGATGAGGCTACCTGGGAGACAGAGGAGAGTATTAGACGTAACTACCCTGAGTTCTTTGCGGAGCTAGCCGCTACCTCAGTACCGACGGGTTAGTACCGAGACGATACCTTATATGACTGCTGTGATTTTATGTTTAAATGATTGTGTATGTTTATGTGCTCGATGACGTGAGTAGTTGCTTGCTAGAATATAATTCTTGAGGGGAAATGTATGGGGTAGGTACCTTATCCTAAGTTTTGGGACGAAACTTATTTTAAGGGGATACTGATGTAATATCCGGAAATTTTATTCCGTATATTTCCGTTATAAACTCGATCTCAATCAGTTTATGCATATCCGTCTACTTAGTTAGACATACTATCATAAGATTTATCATTTTATGTAGATTCCTTCACATAAAATGATAGAATCTTTTAAATAATTTATCATTTTATGCAAACTACTTCCGCATAAAATGATAGAATTCTTAACCGAGCTTAATCTATAATAAACCCCATATCCGTCTAGTCCGTATATTTATGTGTCGGAAACTCGTCCAGCTAGAATCTCACTAAATTAAGCAGCCCAGTTTAGCCCATCTGTACTCTATAATTCAGCCCAGCGGATCCAGCCCTACTAGCCAACTGCAACAGCCACGGTCTGCTCTCCAGCGCCAGCAGCCCAGTCCAGCGCCAGCAGCCCAGCAGCCGCCTGCTGCTTCTTCAGCCCAGTTGCCCAGCTTGCCAGGTGCAACAGCTTCAGTCCATCTTCAGCCCAGGCCAGCAGCAGCAGTTGCCAACGCCCAGCTCCGCCCAGCTGCTTCACGCGTCCAGCCCAACAGGAGGAAGAGCAGCTGGCCGCCACATCTGACGCAGCCTTGAAGACTCCTCCGCTGAAAGGCGTTACAGAGAGTAACTGCTCAATTAATGCAGACAATCAAGGCTCCACAAATCTCGCTCTCGCTCCTCTGCTGCGTTATCTCCTTCCTTTCTGCGTTTCCTTTTCTTCTGCACACATCCAGCAGCGTCAAGTGGTAAGTGCAGCAATCTTGTTCTTCCGTCTTCACCTTATCCTTCTCTACTCGTTCCTTCGTCCGGCACTGCTAGGCCTCAAACTGCAGCCACCTACATAACCGCAAGGTTGAGTCCATCGAGTTACAGCTACTGCAAAGAGCCGACTCCTTCTGTCCCTATTGGTAAGACGATCCTTCCCCATATGTTATCTTCTGGATATCATAGCTACAATGACTCATTACCCTTCTTTTTATTCCGATCAAATTTGCAACGATTGCAGCAGTGAGATCGACCAACACTTACAGATTAGTGGTGCAGATCGGAACCGACAACGAATTACCCTTTTAGCTGCAACCCGGTAAGAGCCTATACTTGGTTTAAAATAAGTTCCTGATTAGTCTTGATGGGAAGGGTAATGTATGGGCTTTTGTATGTATACTATTTCCGTAATGTTAGTTTGATGAACTGCTGTAGTCGACCTCGAGCATGGTTAATATAGTAATAGGTAGCTGCTGGAGTTTATAAATAAAATGATAGACATAAGGGGCTGCTGTAAAATCCATTTTATTCCTTCAGCTTTTAGGTTATAAACTGCCTATCTTGTCGGCCAATTATTGAACGTTGGATAAAGATCCACCGTTGAATTTTGGATATGTTGTAGATGGATATATGTAGTTTATCATATTAAAATTTGGGAAGAAATGAACGGTCGTATTGGAAGTTATGAGCTCCCGAAGTTAGGTAGTTGAGCAGTTTTGGTAAACTTAAGTTTTGGCTAAGTATAGGAATTTTGAGTGAAGTAGTCAACTTTGTGAATTTTTATAAAAATATCGGCTGAACAGTTTTGAGGAATTCTTCCTCCTAAGGTTAGATAGAACCTCATAGATGATCTAGAGATTTAATTCGGAATTATTATAAGCTGTTAAGAATTTTATATTTAGAACCGAAGTTAGACCTTTACGATTCTTCCAGAAAATAGAAACATAGGAAAAATGTCAGTTTGGAACCAAATAAAATTTTAGAAGTTAGAATATGATTTTAGAACCCCAAATAGGAGTTTAGATATGAACTCTAGATTTTTTTGGGAATTTCGGGACCAAGGGTAAAATGGTCATTTTACCCTAAATTAACACTGTAACTAGTTATGTCTTAATACCTTATTCGATCTTAGAAGTTTTAGACTTCTAACTACGTGAGAGTGTGCTAATACACTTATCGCCTTTGGCAGGCAACTGAGTTGCTACAGTTTACAGAACGAGTGGTTTACAAAGAGTCGAGCGTTATAACAGGTAAGTCCTTTGGGCTTACTTAGCTGACTTCTAAATATGAGTATAAATGATGATGGTGGTGTGTGATTGAAATGTTTAGAGAGATAGGTTGTGATATATAATTACCGACCTATATTTTGGCCTAAGAGTAACGGGCGGTGGCATTCTGCTCAGTAGCTTGCGGGCGTTGGGGGTTTCTTTCGGGACTAGTCCATACTTGGTTTGTAGTGATGCTACCAGTGGAAGTCAGCTAGACCTACACCAGTTGGATAAGGAACGGAGGCGAGAAATAATAATAATTCTCGTGCCACAACTTAAATTGAATAATGTGAATCATTTAAATAATAGATAATAAACGGTTGAGTGCCAGCATGATGTTTGTTTATTTTTGTTTCTGCGTGTGCTTGTGCTGTTATCATTTTGCTTATATTTGGATAGTTAGATAACTGTTGATATGTTGTTTAGATTTGCCACAGGTTAGAGCAGATGCTGAGTGATCCAGATGGTAGTGGTCAGCCGGGGTGTCGTACTTTAGGACGTTTTACAGTTTCTGCATTTGTGGGTTTTACAGTTGAACCTTGTTTCCTTTCGTACTTTGTTATATTACGTTTTCCGGTTGTAGTTGATCTGGTCACATTCATGCATTATTAAGAACTATTTTATGATTTCTGGTTTTTCCTTATCTGTGCCTTGTTGTAAGATCTTGTTAAGTTGTTGTCAAACTAAGGTCGGGACCCACTGTGCGGTCCTAACCAGTAACTCCCTAAGTTGTAAAATTTGGGGTGTTACATTTGAAATTCTTATGGCCATAATGATCATCCACTTGCAGTTCCTTTTGCATGGACCATCTGTGTTGATGGCTTAGGTCCCGTGATAATTCGGGTTACCCTGGACTCTCGAGTCTAGCAAGGTCGTTCTCCCATACAGATTTCTTCACTGGTTTTGGTGGTAATATCGCCTTCCTGAACCTCCGTTGACCTTGCTACAGGCTTCCATTCTTTGGATATTGGAGTCGCGGTTTCTTTCAAATTTCTTATATCTTTGAGGAGGTCAAAACCTCCCCACGCTTGTGGGGTCTTCCTTTTCACTTTTACACTCAATTGTAGGTCTTCATTCCGTACACCTTAGATTCTCACACCCGGATTGACACTTTGTCTCTTCTGGTTTCTCATGCCCCTAATGGTGTATGGGACATCCGCCTCGATTATAATGTCCTTGATTCCACAATCTTGGTTGTACTCAATTCTACTTGTCCTGTTCCAATATTATTATCTCTACTCCGCACTCTTGTAGTCTCTTGCATGGTTGTTCTAATTCCTTCTCTCGGCCTCGTATGCCCGAGTTCCTTGTATGACCTTCTATTTCTTCTAAATGAACTACCTCAGGGATTTCTTCCTCATCTGATTGTGCATGTGGTAAAAATTATCTTCAGAACTTTACTTCCTTGCTCACTTGTTCTTTAATTAATTTGTAAGGATCACCAAGCAGTCCACCCGAGTATAATACTCAGTTCAAGGTCCGATTCCATTGCCTCGTGTTCGAGACTCTTCAAGTCCACAACTGATTTATCATGAGGCGATAATCGCTTCATGATATCACAACTAAAGGATATATAAAATATCCTTTAGGATTCTAACATGCTACACATATACATATATATAACATACATTAATACACATCATAATAAGTCTATATACTAACTCATATCGATCCAAGTTGCAGAGATACACGGAGAGCGATGGTGGTCCGACGTACTACTAACCCAACAACCCGACTATGCGCATGTGTAAAAACAGAAATTCATTTTGAAAATCTTAGACCCCTTTCAGGTTCTAGTTATTTTATACATTCAGTCTTTCAGAAGATTTCAAGTGTCATTGTTGCCAACCTGGGCTCTGATACCATATTGTAACACCCAAATTCTGAGAACTCGGGGAGCTACTGGTTAGGACCTCACAATGGGTCCCGACCTAAGTTTGACAACAATTTTACTTGGATCTTACAACAAGGCACAAAAGTATTTAAAACATTTGAAAACTTTAAACAATATATACATGAAGAACATGTATCAGTCTTACAAAGCAAAGGTACCAAAACAACACATATGAAGAACAGAAGACATCCCCGTCCCCAACTAAATGAGTACGTGGACCCGGCTGACCATTTTCTCCGGATCTCTCTACAACTGTCTTAACTTGCAAGGCATCTACAAGCGGTATAACACCGTTAGCTAACATTCTATGCATAAGTATAAAGGTAAAATCACAAACACACAACATACACAATCAACATGCAACACTCAATCCTTTTATTATCTTTAATTAGGTGATAGGTTATTACTAATGATACTTATTTTGTGACACGAGGGATTCCCAAACCTCGCCTTTGTCCCCGTTTACCAAGGCATGTGGATCACAATCACATCCCATACTCTTAGAAGTTATAAACTTCTAAGCTGTAAAATCTCATGAAGAGAATTTACGGAAAAGGTTCTCTTAAGTTAAAAAGACTATTTTGCCCCTGATTCCGAAACTCCGAAAAAGTCTATCATTTAGTTCTAATATTCTCTTCTAGGACCTATGTCCTAAACCTAGTTCTCATAGAAAAGTTTAGGAAGGTTTTATAAGAGTTACCCAACATTCTTAGTTTACACAAAAGTCGTTAAGGTTCGACTTTTGGGTTCATATACACGGCTTGAATAAGGATATAAAAATCCCGAGATAAAATCCTAGATCCTCTATGATATACATACTAAACATAGGGGTAAAGATCTCTCAACATACACAATCCTTTTATTATCTTTAATTAGGTGACCATTTTCTCCGGATCTCTCTACAACTGTCTTAACTTGCAAGGCATCTACAAGCGGTATAACACCGTTAGCTAACATTCTATGCATAATTATAAAGGTAAAAGCACAAATACACAACATACACAATCAACATGCAACACTCAATCCTTTTATTATCTTTAATTAGGTGATAGGTTATTACTAATGATACTTATTTTGTGACACGAGGGATTCCCAAACCTCGCCCTTGTCTCCGTTTACCAACGCGGAATGGTACTAATGCATTTGACCGTCTACCTGACTGGGTTGGTCGTAGGGAACCTCCTAGACTCTCGCAAGAGCTAGGCAGATGATGTCACGACCCGTTATCATACACCTGGGTCAATTACGTAAGTAATAAAGTCGGCCTAATCCGGTTTCGTTATTTATCATAACTAGAAAACACCACTCATACACATTACACTCATACAAGAAGCCAGCTAATAAGTCCATGGACTTACCAGTCTCCAAGAGCAACCGATTAGCACACCCTCAAGTTCCCCTCGGGAAACGCACAACGCCTGTTCAAGACAAGGCACACGAATCAAACAACGCTCTAGTCAACTAGAAGTCCTTAGACTTCTAGGTTCAACATCCTCACAAGAACATAAACACATAAGATTGAACGACACTTAAAGCCTAACACAACTCTTCTAAACTAAACTATACTTATACCCAACTACGGAATATCCTAAATATGGATTAACCCAACGGATCGCTCTCCACTTTTACTACATGCTCCTATACATATCCATCAACAACATATCCAAAATCAAGTCCAACAGAGGTCAATAACCCCTCCAAATCTACCTCACAAAACTGCATCATAAGCAGTTTTTCTAACACTTAGAATATTTCAGCAACCATTCAGAACACTGCTTACAGCCTCGACTTTGAAAAATCATAATTCCTAAACCTCTCGATGGAATCCTCTCAAATTTTTATATATTCTACTACAAAGTCTTAACTATGACATATCCAAAATTCAAGTCTAACCGAGAAATATAACCCAATCAAATCTATATCACAAAACTGGATCACAAGCAGGTTTAGACAAAATTCAGCATAACCTATAAATTGCTCAAGGTCTCTACTTTGGGACGCCATAACTCACTGCAACTCGGATTCCTCTCAGATTTCAGTATGTTCTACTATGAAATACCAACTATAACATATCCAAAAATCAGCAATAAAGAAGTTGTATAACCCCTCCAAATCTGGATCACAAAACTAGCCGTTTTTCCAACACTTAAGAAATTTCAGCACAACAGAAAAAAAAACTGTTTACGACCCAATCTTTGAAAATTCATAAATCCCAAACCACTCGCTGGATTCTTCCCAAATTTTAATATGTTCTACAAAAATATGTCAACTATATCATATCCAAAATTCAAGCCAACGGAGATCAAGAGCTTATTCAAAACCATCTCACAAAACAGCATCACCTGCTGTTTTCCCCAACACTCAGCATATTTATAAAATCTGCATGAGGCGTCAACTTTGGAACACCATAACTCTCAAACCGTAGCTCTGATTCCTCTAAAATTTTAGTATATTATACTATACATTATCGACTAAAACATATCCGAAAATCAGCAGTAAAGGTGGAGTCTAACCTACCCAAAACCGGAGCCGAAGTTGACTGTTCTTCACTTCCGAAAACTCAGCAAACACCTCAGCTGTCCAAGTTAATCTTCTGAGGTTGTGAAGGTTGGCTTGGAGACACAACGACTGCTCACATCAGCATATATATATATATATATATATATATATATATATATATATATATATATATATATATATATATATATATATATATATATATATATATATATATATATATATATATATATATATATATATATATATATATTAAGGGTAACGCAAAGAGAAGGGTTAGGAAGGACAATATGGATCTTACTCGATTCCGTGTTGTGAAGGTGTAAAGGGAGCAACACCGATTGCTGTTGTTAGAGTTCGTGACTGCGGTAGAGGAAGGAGCGGCATTGGCCCTAAAGGCACACTCACAGCCAAGAGAAGGCCGCACCAGCCGTCCCTGCAGTGGAGGCTCCTGGGCGCTTGCTGTGGTCGCACGACATGGAGGATCGGAGAGAAGGCCCGTAAGCCAGCCTGTTGGAGTCAACAGAAGAGGGAGAGCAGCCTTCCTGGTGTCGCTGTTGGAGTCGGCTGAAGAGGGAGCACAAGCCTTCCTGTGCGGTTGGAGGTCTGTTGCGCACACGAACCCTGCTAGGACCCCTGGTGGTGGACAGTTGCGCGCAGGAGGGGGCGGTTGTCGTTAGCGCCGGCCTGACATGGAGGAGGAGGCGGACGGCTAGAGCAGTGCAAGGGAGGGTAGCGGCCTGGCGTGGAGGAGGAGGCGGACGGCTAGAGTAGTGCAAGTGAAGGCAGCGTCATCCTAGGTTTGCTAAAGTTACGTGAAGGGTGAAGGAGGTAGGGTTTGCTAATCAGCCCAAATGACTCATTTTTTACAAGCCCGAAAGGTAGGGTTCGTAGGCCAAAACTCAGTTTCATAATGGCCCGGAATACATGTCCTGATGGGTCCGAAATGTTAAGCTTAGAGATTAAAGAAGGTAGATTGATTTATGTATCTTATGAGAGTAAGGTCCTCACATAAAATAATAAAAATATCAAAGAATAAGAACCCGGTGTCACATAGTATATAATAAGAAATCGGGAAAGAAAAAAAATCCAAAACCGGTCCAGGTCCGGTTTTCTTCGGAAAAACTCGGAATCAAAAATTCCGGGTGTTACATCAGTTCTCCCTTAAACTAAGTTTCGTCCCGAAACTTAAAAGATAACGACATATGGTCGGAGGCGATACAAAAGGAAATAAGGGTTGGAAAGGGTCACAATCGGTCAAGTTCTTATTTGTTTCTAAGATAGCCGGAAATAAAATTTCCGGGTATTACATCAATCCCCCCTTTAAATAAGTTTCGCCCCGAAACTTAATATACGCCAAACGTAAGGTCGGTATTCACGGAACAACAAAGGTACAAACCTAGTGTACCCAATCACTACCCCAAAAGTCTCGTCGTTTCCACATGTAAGTACCTCGCAAACAAAGGTTACCAATAAAACACACATCACTGACTAAGTACTCAAGCACGGAAAAAAAACAAGTAGTCGAACAATATCACATAGATACAGGGTCAAGTCCTAACTCGTCGCTCTCGGGGTCATAACTATTTCTGCATAGGTTTTTGAAAGGTTACGTCTCCTACTATCCACAATATCTCCAGTAGCTTCGTCGGCTTTTCATAAAACCCCTGACTCCGAAATCTTTTCACGTACTTACATCACAAGCACTTGTTACCACGTTCTAGAGTGGTTATCGAATATTTTACTGGTATCATTCGGCTCAACTGTCTGATCCTCTGATCTGATGACCTAACTCGTGTCTGGTAGGTATTTCTCCAACTGAAATTCTCAAACTCAGTTCCCAAACTTAGTCTTCGTGGAAAACCAAAGCTACACTCTCCAATAGGGTGAGGAAAACTAGTCCATCAGTCACTTTTAAACCGCTTTAAAACTTCCAATGGTTTCCTTACACAATTCACTTCCAGATCCTTTGATGACCCTACGGAAAATAATCTATTCACTTTCTTCCCTTCGTTATGACCACTTGCTTCCGGCCTTCTGAAAAGTTTCTGAATACACACTCAAGCCAAAGGTCTTGGACATCCACCAACACTTACCAGTGCCCAACGATTTTCGTATCACGACCCAATTGGTCTTGTCTTTTAATATTCCTCAAGTAAGGAATCGTCACCTTTACCCTTTTCAGGTCTAACACTCGAGACAACTAAAAATCAAATCTAGTGGTCATCCTCTTTGTTCACGGTGGATCAACATTCTAAGGTACCGAAATTTATCCCTTAACTAATCCGTTTAGGTGCACTAATATAGTTTTAGACAAGGGTTTCATGTGGTCCTGGGTTCAATACTCAACCCCAACTATGCTGGATTAATATTTGGAACTAAACAGCCTACGATCTTGCACCAGTACAACATCAACAGAAGGCATGGAGAGGGACTTACCAACACAGCTGAAGGTGGTCCGGTTTACAGTGATTGGGCGTAGCAGAGTCTTTCTGGACCGGCTCGTACGCTGGCTCGACTGCACTCACCACAGTGCACCACTCGTCCTGGCTAGTGACTGCAGGACCCGAAAGAGACCCGACTTTCAGTTAACACAGGAAAACAGAAGGGAAGCAGAGGGGAGGAAGAGGGAAAGGAGAGGGGAAGAAGACAGCCGACTCACCTACTACAGCAGCGACGATGGCGGCGACGACCTGGCCTAGCGGGGGAAACCGGCGCGAGAAGCCTCCCTTGTTGTGCGACAACAGTGTGTGAGCGTGGTGGTTCTCTCTCTCGGGAAGGAGGAAGAAGGAGTCGGTACTCACCGGGATGAAGCGGACGAAGCAGGCTCCGGCGCAGGGACGGCCGTCTGGAACTCGGTGGCAGTTGCTTGGGACGCTAGTGGTCGAAGCTTTGTTGTCATTGTTCCTGTCGTTGGTGCATAAGGGAGAGAAAGGGAGACGGTACGCAAGTGCTGATAGATAGGTTAGGTTAAACGTGATTAAGGGGAAGGATTAGAGTTAAAGCTGATTAGGTTTAAGGTTAATGTTGGGCCGGCTGGGCAATCTTAGTGGGCCTACTCCGATGGGCCTGCTCATCTAGTACAAATATGAGCTGATCAACTTCATTACTCGTACGAAACTGCTCTTCTAGTTTTAAAAAAACGAAAAGTTATCCGGGTTACACTTTTATCATTTTATGTGAATTAAGGTCACATAAAATGATAGAATCTAAAATAGTTTTATTTTATTTAAAAAGAATAAGGTTGGCGGATCGGAATCCGGTTTGCCCGGGTAGTAAACGGAAATTAAAATTTTCCGGGTATTACAGGAGGAGGGTTGTTGGGGAGTCCATCCGTATGGTGGTTTGCAGGAACTGATGAGCTAACGCCTTTGAGGGTGTTTGCTATCGATTTGAGTTGTTGACAGTAAGCATTAATAGAAGGGAAACCAAAAGGCTTACAGTTAGAAAACTCATATTCAAGATAGACGGCACGGGTGTTCTTGTTATTCTGAAAGATATCTTTGACTCGATTCCATGCCTGAAGTGCAATATCATCGAAATCGAGAATTTTCAGAAGAATATCTTGATAGCATGTATTATAGTCTATATTTTGGGACTTGTTTAGACGTTTTATCTTCAATAATCTGCATGTTTGAATGTATATTATGTGATTATATTGTCGTTTCATCTACCTTTACGGGAATCGAGGTCTACACCAAGTTTCGTTGTAATCGTAGGTAAAATGGCACATTTTGGATCGAATTGAAGCTAAAGAGCAAATGAGTCATAGGAGCTACATCCTGGAGCTTAATAGAGAAGTCAGGAAGAATGGAATTAATAAAGAAGATTTACTTTGGACCAGATTTGAGAGATTTTAGATTCAGTTGAGATTCACCTCGGTCAGCAACAGTGTCACCTCGACCGAGGTGATCTTGAGGAATGCCCCGACCGAGGCGAACACCCTGGCGCGGCGAGATATATTTATTTGGATGAGATCTTTTATTTTTGGAAGGAGGATATCTTATATTTTTGGGCTGGATTTCTGAAAGGAAGATCATATATTTAGGAGATCTATTTTAGAGATATGGATATATTTTATAGGAAATTATCTTTTTAAGATATTATTATCTTTGGATGATAATTCTCCTATAAAAAGGGCTGGATTTTCCATAATTCAGCATGACCGCAGGCTGGAAGCCGACAACACACTGCAATTAGGAAGGATTTTTGAAAGTTTGAAGGAAGTTTGAAGATTGAAGGAAGGAAGTTCATAGCTTTGTGATAGCTTTTGAGAGGATTTGTAAGATTTTCTTAGATTCCCTTTGGTTCTTTGTCTTGTTGGATTTGTGATCCAAGGAACGCTGATTTGTTTGATATTTGATTCAGTTATTGAAGCCTTGTTCTTAAGGTTTTTGTGTTCAAATATTCATTCACTTCTCATATATTTGATTATTGTTTTCATGATGATGAGTGGCTAATTTCCTTGTGCGATTCTAGGGTGATTGGCTGAAAGTTGTGGGAAAGACGATGATAGAATAATCTTAATCCCAGTAGGACCCTGAAAGCACGAGTCTTTAACCTTAACCCTAGAACATCTCGTTTAGTCGATGAACATCTCGGCCGAGGTGGAACTTGACTGACCGAGGTGACCTTTTCTGATCCGAAACTGAGAGTTAAGTGTTAGAGTTTGCCAAATCCTATTCTTATTACACCTTTCCTGGTTCAATGCAAGCCTAGGATGAGACTAACCCGGTGATTCCTTAGTTTGTTTACCCAAGATCATAAGTGTAGGTAATAAAGGTTTATCCTTTATTGGGGTTTGAGTGTGCCTTCATCCCATCTTTGTGAGTTAGCTTGAGACTTACCCGGTAAAGGTTGATTCTATTCCCTTAGTTGGTGTGTTGGTTTGAGATTATAGTTCATTTCCTTAGTACCTTGAGACTTACCCGGTAATAGGAGCTTGGGTTTGGGATTGTGAGTAGTGAGACTTACCCGGTAATCTATTCCACCTTAGAAACACCTTCCCTTTGCAAAATCTCAGCTTTGTCCGCTTATCTTGAGATCTTGAGTTGGAACCACAACTAGATGCTTTAATCCCTAGAATTTGCATATTTCCCTTAATTGACCTTATTATCATCTTTTGATTGCTTTAATCGCTTTTGTGGTTATTAGTTGCATAGACGACCTATACTTGCTTTGTTTCACCTAAGTCCCTAAGATCGACACCCCGGAATTCTTGCTTTTTACTATAATTGATCCGTACACTGCGGGTTCGCATCCTTGTTTTAAGCATATTTCTTGGGATATAAATTTAAAGCTTGCACACACCGTTTGGAGCGAACAAGTTTTTGGCGCCGTTGCCGGGGACTTGGTCTAGACCAAGCCGGTTTCAGTTGTCTTTCGGGGCTATTATCCTTGTTGCATTTGACTACTCTTTCTATGAGTTTTATAGTTTTCAGGATTTCCGATGGCTATATTTGATCCAGCCTGGATAGCAAGACAAAGTGCTAGGGCGGACCATTATGAATACTTGGAAGAGAAATACTCCTTCTATTGGTTTGACAATGAAAGGGAAAGAGAAGAGGCCATTAAGAAAGAGCTTGCGATATGGGATGAGCTGAATACCCCTAGAAAGATTTATGAGCAACCTCTTGAAGATTTGCTTGAATCAAAATTGGAGAAGATGATGAAGAAGTTGGAGGAGCTCAAGAAAAGCACCCTATCCTATGCTAAGCCGAAAAAGGAGCATAAGGAAGTACTGCAAGTTTCAAGCATTACTCCAATCGAACCGGAAATTTCTCCTGAAGCTCTTGAAGAAGAGGAAGCAGTGGAAGATCTCGATCCAACTGCTAAAACATCGGCCGAGATTGAAGTAAGATCGGCCGAGGTTGAAGAAAATCCAACTGAGTTGGGAAAGATTTCATGTGTGGATTATCACCCTAACATGAATCTTATCCCAAGTTTTGAAGAACGTTATAAGGTACCTTCTCTTACCCCTTTCAAATTCCCTTTAAAATTCTAGATTTCTTCAGGGATGCACCGAAGAGTTGGAGGTCTCTTCCGAAAGAACCTCCTAAGATCAAGATGAAACCTCCATTGAATTTGCTGAAAGTAAATGCTCCTTGGACTGAAAGGAGTGGAATTAATAAGCGCTTCACCGCTAAGGCAACGAAGTGTTATTTGTTCAAGTATGGGGTCACTCATGTGACAAAGACCTTGTACTATCCCCAAGCTGGAGATGGGGGAGCTAAGTGGATTCTCGAGAAGCTGATTTCCCGATCCAGGAAAGGATGGGATGCAAAACTGAGTTATGTCCCACGGAAGCATAGAAAGACCGGTGGAATTCCGGTGAGAACTAAACCATAGAAGCTTGTACGTGGGAGATCCTACCATTTGCCGATGAAATTAGGAACCGGAACCTTCTTGGAAGAATTTTATGATGGATGTGATGAGCACTCCAAGATATTCGAGGTACATTGAGTAAATCCATGAGGAAAGGTCCAGCTAGCGACCTTAAATCAAGCGCTTCTTGGGAGGCAACCCAAGGTATTGCTTTCTTTTCCCTTTTCTAGCTTGGTTTAGATAGTTTGCTTCGTTTGTTTTTGCGTCCTCCTAGACAGAAACCAGGTACTCTTTAAGAAGGAATTACAACTCAGGAGCTACATGGAAGGACTGATGTTCGAGAAGTTGAGAAAACGGAGCTTGACTGAGATACATCTCGGATGTTTTCAGTGTGATAACCGAAAATTTTAAACTCCGTTTAATACTGAATTTAACCGGATTCCGATCCGTCAATCTTTACCCTTTAAAAAAAATAATAAAATAATAAAATAATAATAATAAAATAAAACGAGATTTAATTTCTATCATTTTATGTGACCTTAATTCACATAAAATGATGAAACTATGTAACCGGAAATAATTCCGTATCTTTAAAATAAATGATAAGTTATTTAATACAATAAATAATTCCGCAATTTATTCTTCGGTCCGGGGCGATTAACGACTTTCTTAGCCTTGTTCTAATGGGAGAGCAGGCCGGTTCTGGCCCACTATCAGGCCCAAAGACCTTTCAGCCGGCCCATCTCCTTAAAGACTAATCCTAACCCTAATCTAATCCTACACTTAACCTATCTCCTCTCCCTAATCCCGCTGCTACGTCTCTCAACAACGCTTCTTCTCTACCGCATACATCTCTCGCCTCGGCCCTCTGTAGGACGTTACACCCATACCTTCTGCACAGTCGACGCCAGCACCGACGACCACCAAGGCTTCGAGTGTCTGCAACGGGCGGACCGCCTCCTACGGTACCGGAACCCCCTTCGTCCACGTTAATCAGGTGAGCATCTCTCCCTCTTCCGGTTTATTGTAACCAACTACCGCTAACACTCCAGGCTGTCGCACCGCCAGGCGAGCCGTCTGCATCAGTCAACCAGACGAGCCGTGCACCGCCTTTCGCCATAGAGTAGTCGGACGCCGCTGCAGACGTGGTAACCGGTGAGCTTTCGTCCCAGTTCCTCTCCCTCCACCTCCTATTCCCCTCTGTTTCGTGTGGTTTAGACAGTAGACTCGTTCCTCTGCTCCCTGCAGGGACTAACGAGGACTTAGAGTGCACCGACGGGAGTGAAGACGGGTCAGTGTGCAAGCCGGTCCAAGACGCCCCACCACGCCCCAACAGTCGTAAACACCGGACCATCGACAACCGCCGTAGGTGAGTCCATTCTTGAGTCCATTCTCGGTGCACTGCGATATATTCTAAAGATAAATTATAAGTGAGAAGTACTGAGTATTACGCAGATACATATGTATAGGACCATGAAAGTATATAGAGATATTCAAATACGATTATATGATATAATATGGTTTTGAGAAGAGTGTAGGGTATATACATATATATATACATATATATATATATATATATATATATATATATATATATATATATATATATATATATATATATATATATATATATATATATATGTATATATACACGGACATAAGATTTGAAAGATGTAAATAAAAAAAATAAGTAACAGTGATGTGTATAGAGATATATTATATATAAGAAGGGTTTGCGTAAGTTATATATAAATGCAAGAGTAGTATACGTACGTTTTTTTCGAAAAATCCTTGTTCGTAAATGGAGAGAGATAGGTGTAAGATATATAAATATATAAGTATATATAGGGGAATAGGTGCCGTAACTAGAACCTTGTTCGTAAATGGGTAGGAAACGCGGTATAGTAATAACCGAGAAGAACTTCAGTTATAGTTAGTACGGCCAGAGCAATGTACTCCAGTTGAGAATTCGAGATCAAGGGAAGCAAATTAATCTTTTAAACCTAATAGAAACTTTTTTTCAAAAAATCCTCTGTACGAGATTGTAAACCTTAGAAGTTATAACTTCTAAGAGTATGGGATATAATTTTGATGCATATGCCTTGTTTAACAGGCGTTTGAGTTACTACGGGTACGGACCGAGTTGAGATTTGTGAGAGTGATCTTTGATTGAGGTAAGTCCTTGCGACTTACTTAGACAGTTTCTGGATATTAGTTGGGTGATAATGGTTGTGTGTGTGCGATGTGTGTGATTATAATAATAACAACTTGTTAGGACGACCGTTGTTATTATGTTTTAAGGCCCAAGTGTATGTATAACGGGCCGTGACATCACTGTCCAGCTCTGACAGGAGACTGGGAGGTTCTCTATACCCAGACCAGGCAGGTACAAGGTGAGATGCATCGGATCCATTCCTGATGGTTACACGGGGGCAGAGGCGAGGTTTGGGAATCCCTCGTGTCACAAAATAAGTATCATTAGTAAGAGTGAATAACTTAAATGAAGATAATAAATGGACTTGTTTGAAAGCATGATGGGTGTTTATTATTTTTATGTGTGTGTGTGCTATTATTATTCTCCTAATGTTTAGATAACTAGCTAATGGTTATTCTTTTGTTGTGTTTTTAGATTTACCGCAGGTTAGAACAGCAGTTGAGTGATCCAAAAGTAGTGGTCAGCCGGGTCTCCGTACTTCTTAGAGTGGGGGTTGGGTTGTTGTTCATCGTTCTTTCTTTTGTTAAGACAGTTGGTCTTTTTCCCTTTGTTTAAGTACTATAGGCTGCTAGACCTTGTTGCATTCATTCCTTTAAAAATACTATTTCATAAATTTTGGTTTTTCTTATTTGTGTCTTGTTGCAAGATCCTAGTAATATTGTTGTCAAACTGAGGTCGGGACCCATTGTGAGGTCCTAACTAGTAACGTCCCGAGTTTTGAGAATTCGGGGTGTTACATTCAGAACGCCTCGACCGAGATGTTCTTCGCCAACCGAGATGGTCTTATCTAGGAGATGTTTCTTATTTTATTATGCAGTTCAGCTATGTCCGGTGAGTTCTCTTGTTTTAGACTTATTTTGACCTATTGGGACAATGTGTCCCAAGTATGGGGTATTTATGTGTATTATTTGACATTATGTATGCTTGTATGACTCGGTTCGGATATTTATGATTTTCCTTATGCTCTATGTGTTTATCTGAGATTACATGCATGCATACAGGTTATTTGATTGAGAAAAACGTCAAAAACTAGTTAAAGAAAATAATTTTATGACCTCGACCGGGATGATTCTGGCCAAACGAGGTACTTTACCTGAGATGACTTAGAACACCTCGACCGAAGTGGTTTAACTGAGAGATTTTTCAAAACGATTTTTTGTGCTTCTTTTCTGGATATGACCTTAGTGATGATTTTATTTGCAGATTGGTTTTGAAATCTTTATATGTTTGAAAGGTTTTATGATATGTTTAAGTTGCAAAATGCTTTGTTTGAAATTTTGGCATGTTCAATACTTTGTTTTTATCAAAATTATGTTGAATTTGAAAGTTGACACCACATGATGAGTTCTCTCACTTTCTTCCTGGAATGATTAAGGCAATTCATTCTCTTCTCTTCTTCTTCTTGACCATGCTTTAGCCCCTCATATACATATTTGCCTTCCTTTACCTATCCGGGGATTTGGAAGCAAGCAAAGAAAAGCAAGTGAAAGTAAAGTTGAGATGTTGGCTGGAAGTTTAGAAAGAAACAAATAGGTTTGGGGAAGTCAATCATGATGATGAGTAACTCGGCATCATTCACATAGCCGGGTGTTTGTGTCTTGCCAAAGTCGGATTGAGCGATATTCCTAACGGGTCATGGTATGTGCATCAAGGGTTTGAGGCATCTCGAGAAATTGATGATTGCTGATCTCCTAGGATTCGGTTATTGTGCACCTTTGTCCATGCATCCCAAAAAGTAAAAAGTAAAAAGTAAAATAAGCAAAGTTTATTAGTGGAAGATGATGAAGTTCAAATGCAAGTGAAGTAAAGATCCTTTTTCCGGATTCTAGCATCACATTCCCTATATACATCCCACCCTGACACGTTTCTAGACCTTCTCTTGAAAAGCCCTTGAGACCTCGAGCTTGTTGATTGACTTGGTGGTTTAAACTGGATTATAAATGATTAATTTCGATAATTATGATTTATTATGTATTTATGATTTTATGCAAAGATGAACAACTTTCTTATATTTATAAAATGTTTTGATCATATTTTGATTTTAATTACCATAAAGCATTCTCTTAGAGTGATCTATAAGTGGAGCACACCACTAAAATATTTTGAAATACTTTTCTTTGATTTTTACGACTTATAATCCATTCTATCTTGTACTTAAGATTTGGAACTTGCTTGGGGACAAGCAACGGAAAGTAAGGGGTATTTTGATAGCATGTATTATAGTCTATATTTTGGGACTTGTTTAGACGTTTTATCTTCAATAATCTGCATGTTTGAATGTATATTATATTATTATATTTTCATTTCATCTACCTTTACGGGAATCGAGGTCTACACCAAGTTTCGTTGTAATCGTAGGTAAAATGGCACATTTTGGATCGAATTGGAGCTAAAGAGCAAATGAGTCATAGGAGCTACATCCTGGAGCTTAAAAGAGAAGTCAAGAAGCATGGAATTAATGAAGAAGATTTACTTTGGACCAGATTTGACAAATTTTACATTCATCTGAGATTCACCTCGGTCAGCTACAGTGTCACCTCGACCGAGGTGATCTTGAGGAACGCCCCGACCGAGGCGAACACCCTGGCGCGGCGAGATATATTTTATTTGGCTGAGATCTTTCATTTTTGGAAGGATGATATCTTATATTTTTGGGCTGGATTTCTGAAAGGAAGATCATATATTTAGGAGATCTATTTTAGAGATATGGATATATTTTATAGGAAATTATCTTTTTAAGATATTATTATCTTTGGAAGATAATTCTCCTATAAAAAGGGCTGGATTTTCCATAATTCAGCATGACCGCAGGCTGGAAGCCGACAACACACTGCAATTAGGAAGGATTTTTAAAAGTTTGAAGGAAGTTTGAAGATTGAAGGAAGGAAGTTCATATCTTTGTGATAGCTTTTGAGAGGATTTGTAAGATTTTCTTAGATTCCCTTTGGTTCTTTGTCTTGTTGGATTTGTGATCCAAGGAACGCTGATTTGTTTGATATTTGATTCAGTTATTGAAGCCTTGTTCTTAAGGTTTTTGTGTTCAAATATTCATTCACTTCTCATATATTTGATTATTGCTTTCATGATGGTGAGTGGCTAATTTCCTTGTGCGATTCTAGGGTGATTGGCTGAAAGTTGTGGGAAAGACGATGATAGAATAATCTTAATCCCAGTAGGACCCTGAAAGCACGAGTCTTTAACCTTAACCCTAGAACATCTCGTTCAGTCGATGAACATCTCGGCCGGGGTGGAACTTGACTGACCGAGGTGACCTTTTCTGATCCGAAACTGAGAGTTAAGTGTTAGAGTTTGCCAAATCCTATTCTTATTACACCTTTCCTGGTTCAATGCAAGCCTAGGATGAGACTAACCCGGTGATTCCTTAGTTTGTTTACCCAAGATCATAAGTGTAGGTAATAAAGGTTTATCCTTTATTGGGGTTTGAGTGTGCCTTCATCCCATCTTTGTGAGTTAGCTTGAGACTTACCCGGTAAAGGTTGATTCTATTCCCTTAGTTGGTGTGTTGGTTTGAGATTATAGTTCATTTCCTTAGTACCTTGAGACTTACCCGGTAATAGGAGCTTGGGTTTGGGATTGTGAGTAGTGAGACTTACCCGGTAATCTATTCCACCTTAGAAACACCTTCCCTTTGCAAAATCTCACCTTTGTCCGCTTATCTTGAGATCTTGAGTTGGAACCACAACTAGATGCTTTAATCCCTAGAATTTGCATATTTTCCTTAATTGACCTTATTATCATCTTTTAATTGCTTTAATCGCTTTTGTGGTTATTAGTTGCATAGACGACCTATACTTGCTTTGTTTCACCTAAGTCCCTGAGATCGACACCCCGGAATTCTTGCTTTTTACTATAATTGATCCGTACACTGCGGGTTCGCATCCTTGTTTTAAAAAAACCTATCTAACCCAATCTATATATTCTACTAAAACAGACATCAATCATGATGACGTGTCGCCCCCAAATTTTTTCTCGAATTAAATTTTTTCTCGAATTAACAAAGTAAGCCAATAAATCTTTTTTATTAAAGTATATAAATTTTATAAAACAAATAGGTAAAAACAGTTCCTATTTTCTAGCACAAATAATTAAGAATATTTTTAAAAAAAATCAGGCTACGTATCTCATAAGTTGTTTAAAAGATAGCCCGAATCTTTTAAACAAATCTACACGTATCCTCAATCTTTTTTACATTTATTAGTTCCAATTTTAAAGTATTTTAATTTGTTTCTTGTAACTAAATTTCGATTACAATAACAGTTTCTCTTCTTTTATTTTTTTTCCAAATATTAAAAATTAAAAGATATTATTCATAAGCGTATCTCATAAGTTGCGTATCCCATAAGTTTAAATTCCTTCCTAATTGCTATAAATATCTAAACAATTGAGTCTAACATTTCATAATACTGATCTTTTTGCGTGTTTTGATTTTCAGGCTTCGACAAGGAATCCTATTATCTGCTACTCATCTGCCGCTCATTAGCAAAAAAGCAAACAAAATATTTCAATTAGCCTGGTACGTTGCAATCTTTCGATTATTTAGCAACCTATTTTTTAGTTTATTATTTAACAATCGAACAATCGATTATAGCTTGGTATTCTTTTTTATTCGATTACTCCATTAAGAAGTTGTTTATAGACTTCTTGGTGTTCTTTTTTATTCGATCACAACTTTTTGATTCGATTATTTAACAATCGTTTACAAATTATGTATTATTTTTATGCAATTTTTTCGATGAGAATTACAAAAATAAATATGATTTAGTTAAGTATGATTTATTGTGTGTTTTGTTTTTGTAAAACGGGTTGTGATTTAAGTAAGATATGTTTTTAATGATTTTAGTTAAATGGTTAATCAAATATTGTATTATAAGATTGACGAAAATATATATTTTACTAAAATAGGCAACGCAATATTAATGTGACGGTCTTACGTTCTTTCTTCGTATTGAATGTTATGAAACAAATAGGTAAAAACAGTTCCGATTTTCAGGCACAAATAATTAAGAATATTTTTTAAAAATTTCGGCTACGTATATTGTTTAAAAGATAGCCCGAATCTGTTAAACAAATCTGTAATAACCGAAAATTTTAAACTCCGTTTAACACTGAATTTAACCGGATCCCGATCCGCCAACCTTTATCCTGTAAATGAAGTTAAAACGAGATTCAATTTCTATCATTTTATGTGACCTAATTCACATAAAATGATAAATGCTGTAACCGGAAATAATTTACGTACCTTTAAAATAAAATAATAACTTATATAATACGGAATATAATTCCGTAAATATTCCCGCAAATTTCCTACCGATCCGGGACGAGTAACGAGTTTTCCGCATTATCTTGTTTTAATGAGAGAACAGTCCAGTTCTGGCCCAACACCAGGCCCAAGCCCACCGGCCCACCTCCTTAAGCTAATCCTAACCCTAATATTGATCATACGCTTAAGCCTAACCTAATGACGTTGTCGCTTCTCTCTCTTCCAACTGCAAACCACGCTTTACACGTTCCTCCCATTTTCATCTGAAGAACGACAGCAGCAGCAACGCTCAGCACCGGAGCCGCCACCGAGCCACTGTGTCGCCTTTGTCGACCACCAAGGCACCGCCAGCCGCCGCAGGAGACCCCCGGTAAGCCTTGTCGTCAATTCCTCCTCGTTACTCTTCTTCCCGATCTCAACGCATCACTAACCCACCAGCACCTTCGGAACCCAGGCGACTGCAGGCCGAATCGGAAGCCGACTACGGACCCTCGCAGACGGTTCTCATCGGCCAAGCGGTGACACAGCGACGCCGCAACGGAGGTTTGTAGTCCGGCAGTGGTGAGTTTTCCCTCCTCTTTCCCTCTCCTACCTCTCTTCTGCCTTCTGGCGTGCGTATAACATACGAGAGGAGCCTAACCTTTCTGGGACCCTGCAGTGACCAGCGAACCATCTTCCGTTTGTGGGGAGGGTACTGCTCGTCCCGAGTACGGTGTAGCGCCGGTTTTATTCACTACTGCAGTCCAGAGAGCTGTTGTCGAGCCGAACCGATCCCAGCTGTAGGTGAGTTTGTACTATCCATTCCGGCGTTAGGCTTCTGTTTTAAAAACGAAATTACAGCAATAAGTATATATAATGGGTATGAATGTGTGCTGAATGTGTACTATATACATACGTAGGGGAATTTTGTTATGAACGTATAAATATGTATATATAAATCGACATTAGAATTGTAAAACTAGTGTACTGAGTAAGTATATGTGTATATACGTAAGGATAAGTATGTTAGGTAGGATTATTGTTGTGTACGTGTGGATGTATAAGCTTATATAGGAGTTGTGTATGCCGAGTATATATATACGTATATATATGTAGGTATATATCTAAGTGTATATACGAGTATGTATATATGTCATATGTAGATGGATATATGGGTTTACGTATATGATTACGAGTTGGGAGTTAAGAAATTATGTAGCTATATATAAATACCGAGTAGTTACGGAATTATACGAGTTGAAGGAAAAGTTAGAGTATGTACATACGTATATATACATGTGGAAGAGTAGAGTGGTAATCGGGAAGGAGGAGGAGTGCTGTTCTTTGAGGAGTGGTTTCGAGTTTTAACTTATAACTTATAAGAACTATAAGAGAGAAACAATTTATGGAAAACAAGTTCTAACAGAAATTAGTAGAATTCAAGAATAAACTTTGAGAACTTTCGGCACTAAGGGTAAAATGGTCTTTTACCGTAAGAGAGCATTTTCCGTAATCCCTTCGCATGAGGTTGGACATCTGGATGTGATTTTGATCCACATGCCTTATTTGGCAGGCGTTTGAGTTACCACGAGTACGGACCGATTTGAGACTTGTTAGAGTGTGATTTGACTCTAGTAAGTCCTTGCGACTTACTTAGCCAGTTTCTGGATATTAGTTGAGTGATAGTGGTTGTGTGTGTGCGATGTGCGTGATTATAATAATAACAACTTGTTAGGACGACCGTTATTATTATGTTTAAGGCCCAAGTGTATGTATAACGGGCCGTGACATCACTGTCCAACTCTGACAGGAGACTGGGAGGTTCTCTATACTCAGACCAGGCAGGTACAAGGTGAGATGCATCGGATCCATTCCTGATGGTTACACGGGGGCGGAGGCGAGGTTTGGGAATCCCTCGTGTCACAAAATAAGTATCATTAGTGAGAGTGAATAACTTAACTGAAGATAATAAATGGACTTGTTTGAAAGCATGATGGGTGTTTATATTTTTATGTGTGTGTGTGCTATTATTACTCTCTTAATGTTTAGATAACTAGCTAATGGTTTCTCTTGTTGTGTTTTTAGATTTACCGCAAGTTAGATCAGCAGCTGAGTGATCCGGAAGTAGTGGTCAGTCGGGTCTCCGTACTCCTTAGAGTGGGGGTTGGGGTTGTTGTTTGTCGTTCTTTCTTTTGTTAAGACAGTTGATCTTTTTAAACTTTATTTAAGTACTATAGGCTGCAAGACCTTGTTGCATTCATTCCTTTAAAAATACTATTTCATGAATTTCGGTTTTTCTTATTTGTGTCTTGTTGCAAGATCCTAGTAATATTGTTGTCAAACTGAGATCGGGACCCATTGTGAGGTCCTAACCAGTAACGTCCCGAGTTCTGAGAATTCGGGGTGTTACAAAATCTAAAGGAAGGCTCAATCTTTTTTACATTTATTAGTTCCAATTTTAAAGTATTTTAATTTGTTTCTTCTAACTAAATTCCGATTACAATAACAGTTCCTCTTCTTTTAATTTTTTCCAAATATTTAAAATTAAAAGATATTATTCATAAGCGTATCTCATAAGTTGCGTGTCCCGTAAGTTTAAATTCCTTCCTATTTGCTATAAATACCTAAACAATTGAGTCTAACATTTCATAATACTATTATTTTTGCGTGTTTTGATTTTCAGGCTTCGACGAGGAATCCTATTATCTGCTACTCATCTGCCGCTCATTAGCAAAAAAAACAAACAAAACAAACTCAATTAGCCTCGTACGTTACAATCTTTTGATTATTTAGCAACTTATTTTTTAGTCGATTATTTAACAATCGAACAATCGATTATAGCTTGGTATTCTTTTTTATTCGATTACTCCATTACGAAGTTGTTTATAGACTTCTTGGTGTTCTTTTTTATTCGATCACAACTTTTTGATTCGATTATTTAACAATCGTTTACAAATTTGTTTTATTTTTATGCAATTTTTTCGATGAGAATTACAAAAATAAATATGATTTAGATAAGTATGATTTATTGTGTGTTTTGTTTTTGTAAAACGGGTTGTGATTTAGTTAAGTTATGTTTTTAATGGTTTTAGTTAAATGGTTAATCAAATATTGTTTATATTTTACTAAAATAGGCGACGCAATATTAATTTGACGGTCTCACGTTTTTTCTTCATATTAAATTTTATAAAACAAATAGGTAAAAACAGTTCCGATTTTAAGGCACATATAATTAAGAATATTTTTAAAAAATTTAGGCTATGTATCTCAGGTAAATGTTCAGGTACGGCCCTTTTATTGCGGTACGGTCGTACGGCCAGGGCGACACGTGTCCCGAAAAAAAAAAAAAAATTTTTTTTTTTTTTTTT
>BSUD01000008.1:98016263-98041235 GCA_033239045.1 Fagopyrum esculentum | reverse complement strand
CATGAACTATCCCATAATAAGTTTTGAACTATTACTTTCACTCCTTTATAAATTTTTGCACTTTAAACTATTCTATTATAATCCATGAACTATTCTATTATAATTCATGAACTATCCCATAATAAGTTTTGAACTATTACTTTCACTCCTTTATAAATTTTTGCACTTTAAACTATTCTATTATAATTCATGAACTATTCTATTATAATTCATGAACTATCCCATAATAAGTTTTGAACTATTACTTTCACTCCTTTATAAATTTTGCACTATGAACTATTCTATTATAATTCATGAACTATTCTTTTAGAAGTTATGAACTATTACTTAATAAGTTTTGAACTATTACTTTCAATCCTTTATAAATTTTACACTATGAACTATTCTATTATAATTCATGAACTATCCTTTTATAAGTTATGAACTATTCCATAATAAGTTTTGAACTATTACTTTTACTCGTTTTTTTTTTTTTTCGGGACACGTGTCGCCCTGCGGTACGGCCGCACGGCCGTACCGCAATAATGGGCCTTACTTGAATAATACCCATGTATCTCATAAGTTGTTTAAAAGATAGCCCGAATCTGTTAAACAAATCTACACGTAGCCTCAATCTTTTTTACATTTATTAGTTCCAATTTTAAAGTATTTTAATTTGTTTCTTGTAACTAAATTCCGATTACAATAACAGTTCCTCTTCTTTTATTTTTTTCCAAATATTTAAAATTAAAAGATATTATTCATAAGCGTATCTCATAAGTTGCGTATCCCGTAAGCTTAAATTCCTTCCTATTTGCTATAAATACCTAAACAATTGAATCTAACATTTCATAATACTGATTGTTTTGCGTGTTTTGATTTTCAGGCTTCGACGAGGAATCCTATTATCTGCTACTCATCTATCGCTCATTAGCAAAAAAAAGTAAACAAAAATTTTCAATTAGTGTGGTACGTTACAACTTACAATCTTTCGATTATTTAGCAACCTATTTTTTAGCCGATTATTTAACAATCGAACAACCGATTATAGCTTGGTATTCTTTTTTATTCGATTACTCCTTTACAAAGTTGTTTATAGACTTATTGGTGTTCTTTTTTTATTCGATCACAACTTTTTGATTCGATTATTTAACAATCGTTTACAAATTTGTTTTATTTTTATGCAATTTTTTCGATGAGAATTACAAAAATAAATATGATTTAGTTAAGTGTGATTTATTGTGTGTTTTATTTGTGTAAAACGGGTCGTGATTTAGTTAAGTTATGTTTTTAATGGTTTTAGTTAAATGGTTAATCAAATATTGTATATATTTTACTAAAATAGGCGACGCAATATTAATGTGACGGTCTCACGTTTTTTCTTCGTATTAAATTTTATAAAACTAATAGGTAAAAACAATTCCGATTTTCAGGCACAAATATTTAAGAATATTTTTAAAAAAATCAGGCTATAAGTTGTTTAAAAGATAGCCCGAATCTTTTAAACAAATCTACACGTAGCCTCAATCTTTTTTACATTTATTAGTTCCAATTTAAAAATATTTTAATTTGTTTCTTGTAACTAAATTCTGATTACAATAACAGTTCCTCTTCTTTTACTTTTTCCAAATATTTAAAATTAAAAGATATTATTCATAAGCGTATCTCATAAGTTGCGTATCCCGTAAGCTTAACTTTCTTCCTATTTGCTATAAATACCTAAACAATTGAGTCTAGCATTTCATAATACTGATCTTTTTGTGTTTTTTGATTTTCGGGCTTCGACGAGGAATCCTATTATCTGCTACTCATCTGCAGCTCATTAGCAAAAAAGCAAACAAAAAATTTCAATTAGTCTGGTACGTTACAATCTTTCGATTATTTAGCAACCTATTTTTTATTCGATTTTTTAACAATCGAACAATCGATTATAGCTTGGTGTTCTTTTTTATTCGATTACTCCATTACGAAGTTGTTTATAGACTTCTTGGTGTTCTTTTTTATTCGATCACAACTTTTGATTCGATTATTTAACAATCGTTTACAAATTTGTTTTATTTTTATGTATTTTTTTCGATGAGAATTACAAAAATAAATATGATTTAGTTAAGTATGATTTATTGTGTGTTTTGTTTCTGTAAAACGGGTTGTGATTTAGTTAAGCTATGTTTTTAATGGTTTTAGTTAAATGGTTAATCAAATATTGTATTATAAGATTGACGAAAATATATATTTTACTAAAATAGGCGACGCAATATTAATATAACGGTCTCACGTTTTTTCTTCATATTAAATTTTTTACTAAATTACAAGTTAAACAAATTTTTTTACTAAAGCAATATCTACCTTATAATTGTTGATTTATAAATTTTACGTCAAATCTGTTTATCCGATTGTGAAAATTACCTAATCGATATTTTTTAACAATATACGTCTTATCATAAATAATAATTGATTTTTTTTTAAAAAAAAAAATTACGTCAAATTTGCTCATCCGATTGTAAACTTCTCATATATGAATTTTTTTTATCGGTTCTTGAAACCGATTTATGTTGATTGACAAATTTAAACTTTCAATTTACAGTTTTTTTATTTAGTAGATATTTGCTTTCATAATTTTTATTTTATTTTATTTAAAAGTAAATTTCAGGTTACGTTTAGATAATCACAATTTATTGATATTCCGTTTGTTAATCATAAAATACATGTATTCTTTTTATTTAAGTATTTTGTTTCATATTATGTGGGTCGTTAAAAGAATATAGCTTAAGATTCCAAATTTCGCTCATGTTATTATTTTGCTTATGTTTTTGTTTGTATTTTTAAGCTTCATTTCAGATTCTGTGTATGTTATTGAAAATAAACTTTCACGTTTCATTTTATTATTTAGTACACATTTCATTTCAATTTTTTTAGTTACAAAACTAAATTTTCAGGTTCCGTTTAGGTAATCACAATATATTGAAAGAAATTTATTTTTAAGTCTATAACAAAGGTGTGCTGTATAAATTATTTTTTTTAAAAAAAAATATACTTTGTATAAGCATTAAATTTATTCGTGACTATTTTATCGTTTTGAGAATAATTAAAGGTGAATATTGTTAGAATATTTCATACATATTTTTTTAGTTCGCTCGAATTATGACACATTACTAAAAAAATATATAAATATACTCGCATAGGTGCGGATTATGCACTAGATCTTTCTTGATATTTTTAGATTGAATCCGGTCGAAATCGGGACACCACTAGTTACTAATGTTATACTGAGTTTCATCAATAATCCAATATTTTTGATGTGTTAGACAATATTTTAAGTTTAATGAAAATGAATAAATTTTGATATATTATAAATGAATACCAAATACTTGAGATTCTTATATAACTTGTTATGATATTTCGTGTAATTATAAAAAGCAGAAAGATTAAATATTAGGTACAGATGACCCAAATTACAAGTATAACCAATAACTAATATACCAATCAATATTCCCCGAAATCAAATAAATAGACCCTCACCTTCACATTCATTGACCTGCTTTCAACCCAATGAAGAAGATCGTTTCTTCCTTACACGATACGCACAACACTAAACAATCATGCTTGCCCAACAACAGCCATCCCCCAACAAGTTCTTTACAATCCTCTTCTTCCTCCATCTTCTCCTTCTTTCGTTCATTGTAGCAGCTCTTCTCATTCTTGGCTTCTTCATCCCCTCTCATCGCAATCACAACTTCCATGCCCTTCAATGGTTTCTCCCGCTCTTTGCATCCATACTCACTTCCTTCGTTTCTTCCTTGGCTTCTCTCTACATCGTTCGCCTTTCCCCTTCCGCTTCACTCAAACCCGTTCTCTGGTTAGCCCCTTGCTTCACGCTCGCAATTGGAGTTCTTCTTCTCATGTCCGTTTCTCCTTTAGGCTTAGGGCTTGGGATTCTTGCTATCATTTCCTCTGTTGTTTTCTCGGTCTATTATTTTTGGATTGTTCCTCATTTACGCCATGGAATTCGATTAATCCGAGTCTGTACTGAATTTCATCCTCCAAAATCTTTTCTATTCACAGCTACAGCAATCTTTATAGCCTCCGCTTATTCATGTTTCTTGCTAGCTGGAATCGGAGGAGCAAGATCTGGATCGATCAAGAGCTTCCAAGCCTATAAAGTGATCTCCATTGGTTATATCCTAATAAGCATGGGATGGACAATGCAGGTTATCAAGAACATTCTAAGAACCAATTTCTCACGCGCTCATCACTTCAAGCTCCGGCAAGAAATCGATATCGACACTTTCTTGTCTTTCAGAGAGACAATTTCAGGATCAATTGGGACAATTTGTGCAGGATCCTTGGCTGTACCAATAATTTGGCTCCTTCGAGTCTTGTCCAAGGCATTGAATCTTGCTTCAGGTGAGCGTGAGTTCATGCACTCGTTCAACGAGTGTTACACCCTTATAGCTTCAACACTGGTGAGGCACGGAAACTGCTGGGGTTTCGTGCACGTCGGAGCTTATGGAAAAGGGATAGTGCAAGCTTCAGCCGACGTTTGGGAGCTCTTTGAGAGAGCTAATATACGGAATGTTATTGAATCGGAGATTGCAAATTCCGTCTGTTTCCTTAGTTGTGTGGCTGGTGGCTCTCTGAGCAGCCTTGTAGGAGGGAGTTGGGCTTTTGTGGTGCACAAAGGATATACAGCTGAGGTTTCCTTTTACGCCTTCTTGATTGGATACTTTATGGTAAGAACAAAAATTTATTTGACTTATTGCAACTAAATGGGATTCATATAAATTGCTGAATTTGTGAATTTGCAGACTGGGATTGCTATGGCGTGGCCTCAAGCGTCTGTGTTGGCGTACTATGTTGCTTATTCGGAGAATCCGGAGTCCGAGCACTTTGATGGAACGGTTCAAGCTCGGATTCAGGAGCTGCAAAGAGATCAAGAATAGTGATCGTGCAGTAGTTGCTGGTTAGTTCAGCTATGTGTCTGTCACTTTCTTCATTCCAACGTTGTACATGAGAATTACGGACTGCTACAGATTCAAAACAATACATTTTGATGTTGCTTGAGGAAGACGTGAATAGTTAATTCCATTTACTGTCAATTTCTGGAGAGATGAGCTAAATTTCAAATTTAGAGTAAAATTTAAAACATCATGTCTTGTTTGATATCGATACCTGATTAAATCCAACTACATAATATGTAATTCTTACCCAGAATGGGTACAAGTGCAAATCACGGGAAGCTTGGCTATTAAAAGAGGGACTTCCATGAAGCCATTACATAAAATCATGAGTATTGAGTGAATTTTTTTTTATCTAGTTTATTTAAAATTTGAAACTGAAATCTAACCCCTTCAATTTTATCTTTTGCTCAAAATCCAACGTGGAAGATGTGACTTATGTATAAAATTTTCACTTTGTTGGAGCATATGCCTAGTAGATGTAATGATTTTTCTAAAATAGTTTTAATGACTTCAAACTTATGGAATTTTACATTTGGAATAACCTAGGCCAATGACAAAGGAGCATCACAAAGTTTCGAGTATAGGTACAACTGACGGATAAAAGACCGCTTGTATATGCATATCTTTAATGAAGATTGTGGCAATACGAATTGAGTTAGATATGGAACAATAAGATAAGATCACTACTGAAGAGGATCAACCAAGACACAAAATTACAAGCGGCATATATCCGGATATCCACGGGTATTAGAATTTTGTCCGGATGCCTAAAATCACAAAATCACGAGTTGTATGTGATCCGTGAAAATCTCGTAGATCACATTTGGGTTGAATCAAAATGGTACTTGCAATTTCCTTCACGAGCTTACCCCCTGTCAAGAATAATTTGAATTCCCTCGTTTGAATCTTATTCGTTTCTTTCCCTTCTTATGACTTATATTTCCTTCTTTTGTGAGAATCTTTTGAGGGCTTGTTTGGAAGCATTAAGAATCACTTTCGGTAACGGAATGATTTCGAATCAATCACAAAATATGTTTGTTTAGAGTAGAGGTCTTTAATCGATTTTAATCCGTTTTCATTTCATCACTTCAACCAAACGGGAATCGAGTCTACTTGCTTAGTGTTCCTGGAAAATGTTTGTTTGTCGGTCTTGTTTAACTGTTAGGTGAACTCATAAAGAAACCATCTAAATGAAGAAACTCAACAAAGATATGTTTCTTCATTCAGATGGGTAAATCTAAAAATAAGAAAGAAAAACTCTAAATAAACGTATTTTTTTATTAATTCGAAATCATTCCGTAATCGAAAATGAATTCTAATGCTTCTAAGCCCTCAAAAGATTCTGACAAAAGAAGAAAATAACAGTCATAAGAAAGGGAAAGAAACGAATAAGATTCAAACAGAGAATTCTAATTATTCTTGACGGGGGTAAGCTCATGAAGAAAATTACAAGCAAAAGATATCCATTTTGATTCGACTCAAATGTGATCTACGAGATTGTCATGGATCACATACACTTGTGATTTTGTGATTTTAGGCATCCGGATAAATTGCTAATATCCGTGGATATCCGGATATATGTGGCTTGTGATTTTGTGGCTCGGTTGATCCTCTTGAGTATTGATCTTGTATTATGGGTCCATATCTAACTCAATTCGTATTACCCAATCTTCATTAAAGATATGCATAGACAAGCGGCCTTTTGTCCATCAGTTGCACCTGTAGCCGAAACTTTGTGACACTCTTTTGTCATTAGCCTAGGTGATCTTACCTATGGATTAAGATAAAACACATAATGTAAAATTTCATAAGTTTGACGTCATCAAAACTCTTTTTAGAGAAATCATTGGACATCTACTCCAACAAACCATATATTGTGAATATTATACATAAGTCACATCTTCCACGTTGGATGTTGAGCAAAAGATGAAAATTGAGTGGTTAAATTTCAATTTCAAAATTTAAATAAACAGTAAAAAAAAATTCACATAATACTCATAGTTTTATTTAATGGCTTCATGGAAGTCCCTCTTTTATTAGCCAAGCTTCCTGTGATTTACCCATTCTGGGTTTATATAATACCTTGTTGGATTTTGAGCATTCAATTTCCTTTATTCAGACTCTAATCTAGGTAGGAATTACATACTATGTAGTTGGATTTGAAATTTAGCTCATCTCTCCAGAGATTGACAGCAAATGGAACTAACTATTCACGTCTTCCTTAAGCAACATCAAAATGTATTGTTTTGTATCTAATAGCAGTCAGTAATTCTCCTGTACAACTTTGGAATGAAGAAATTGACAGACACATAGCTGAACTAACTAGCAACTACTGCATCATCACTATTCTCGATATCTTTGCAGTTCCTGTATCCGAGCTTCAACCGTTCCATCAAAGTGCTCGGACTCCGGATTCTCCGAATAAGCAACATAGTACGCCAACACCGACGCTTGAGGCCACGCCATAGCTATCCGAGTCTGCAAATTCACAAATTCAGCAATATATGAATCCAATTTTGTTTGCAGCAAGTCAAATAAATGTTTGTTCTTACCATAAAGTATCCGATCAAGAAGGCGTAAACGGAAACCTCAGCTGTATATCCTTTGTGCACCACAAAAGCCCAAATTCCTCCTACAAGGCTGCTCAGAGAACCACCAGCCACACAACTAAGGAAACAGACGGAATTTGCAATCTCCGATTCAACAACATTCAGTATGTTAGCTCTCGCAAAGAGCTCCCAAACGTCGGTTGAAGCTTGCACTATCCCTTTTCCATAAGCTCCGACGTGCACGAAACCCCAGCAGTTTCCGTGCCTCACCAGTGTTGAAGCTATAATGGTGTAACACTCGTTGCACGAGAACATGAACTCGTCACTCTCACCTGAAGCAAGATTCAATGCCTTAGAAAAGACTCGAAGGAGCCAAATCATTGGTACAGCCAAGGATCCTGCACAAATTGTCCCAATTGATCCTGAAATTGTGTCTTTGAAAGACGAGAAAGTGTCGATCTCGATTCCTTGCAGGAGCTTGAAGTGATGAGCGCGTGAGAAGTTGGTTCTTAGAATGTTCTTGATAACCTGCATTGTCCATCCCATGCTTATTAGGATATATCCAATGGAGATCGCTTTATAGGCTTGGAAGCTCTTGATTGATCCAGATCTTGCTCCTCCGATTCCAGCTACCAAGAAACATGAATAAGCTGAGGCTATGAAGATTGCTGTAGCTGTGAACAGAAAAGATTTCGGAGGATGAAATCCAGTACATGCTTGGATTATTCGAATTCCATGGCGTAAATGAGGAACGATCCAACAACCATGGACAGAGAAAGCAACAGAGGAAATAATAGCAAGAATCCCAAGCCCCAAGCCTAAAAGAGAATCGGACATGAGAAGAAGAACTCCAATTGCGAGCGTGAAGCAAGGGGCTAACCAGAGAACGGGTTTGAGTGAAGCGGAAGGGGAAAGGCGAAAGATGAAGAGGGAAGCCAAGGAATAAATGAAGGAAGTGAGTATGGATGCAAAGAGCGGGATAAACCATTGAAGGGCATGGAAGTTGTGATTGTGATGAGAGGGGATGAAGAAGCCAAGAATGAGAAGAGCTGCTACAATGAATGAAAGAAGGAGAAGATGGAGGAAGAAGAGGATTGTAAAGAACCTGTTGGAGAATGGCTGGTGTTGGGCAAGCATGATTGTTTAGTTGAATGAAAAATGAAGAAGATGAGTGCGTATCGTGCAAGGAAGAAACGATCTTCTTGATTGGGTTGAAAGCAGGTGATCGTCTGTCTGTTTGTGAAGGTGAGGGTCTATTTATTTGATTTGGGGGAATATTGATTGGCTTGTTGGTTATAGTTGTTGGTCAAATGTAGAAAATGAGAGGCAGGGGTTTGCTCACATACTTTTATGTTCATTTTTAAATCCTCCTTCTAATTGGGTCATCTCTACCTAATAATTTTAATCTTTCTACTTTTTATAATATATTGAATAATCAAATTTATTCATTTTCAACAAACTTACAAAAAAATATTATTCTAACAAATCAAAAATATTGAGTAATTGATGAAACTCAGGATAACATTCATAATCCAGAGGCGATCCCGTAACATGTATAATATTTGGGACAAGACGGGAGATGAGTTTGGTGCCCACCCCTATTAATAAAAGACCCCTTGTATATCCCATCCCACCCATATTCATAGCTATAAAAAAGACCCCCATATATGGTCAACTAGCTCACGTAATTTCTCTTATTCACATTTAGCTTTATAGCAGATTGTATCATTGTACTTGTGGGAATTCTTCCAAGCACATAAAAAAAAGACCTTATATAATGCTACTGTTGCTTTTATTACATTAGTCGTATGTCAAACTTGCTAGGATTGTCCCGTCCGACATGAATTGTGGATTCATCTGTTCTTGATTTAGCTTAATGTACAAGTTGTGTTGCTCAACACACACGAAAAAAAAGAGATTGTATAATTGTACACGTCTATTCGCAACAATTGCGACAGCAGCACCAACAGCGAAATAACGATAATTCCTTCTGACGTCTCACTCTGCGCTGCTTTTACATTTTTTACATCAAAATTCAGTACCAAAGCTTTCGTTTGGTATATCCCATTTCAAACCCCACATCGAAAATACATATATTCAAATCAGCACATATAAAAAATGTTCTGCAGTACCAAAGCTCTCGCTTCAGCTGATCCCACTTTTAAGTTCATAACAACTAATTGTCTCTTTATTGACAGGTTTTATTAATTATTGTGTTTTATTTAATTTATGTGGACAAAGCCCAACCTAGACTCGGGGAAAGCACATATACTCTGTCAAAATTTATAAAAATAAGATTATCATATGATCAGACATTCATGAAAAACTCCCAGCAACACAAAAGGGCCTTCTCTCTGAAGAAAAACACAAGAGTATGTTTAGAAATAGGGACTGAAACAATCTCGTGCCAAGGTCACAACAAAATTACAAAACCCATCTTCCACACTAATAATAGGAACCACACTAATACTTGAACCAGCAAGCAATTTTGCTGAAGCAACACAAACCAGATGCTTCACTGTCGCCCATCTATTCAGGACTTCTTCTCTCAACCGAATGTTGCAATTAGGAAAGCCTTGTAAATGCTCATAAACTTGGCCACAAATGCTTTCAACCAAAACATAAGATAAGAAGTCAGTCATCATGAAGAATTACTCATTATTAACTCTACATTTGCAGTATGTGTGAGAGCTATTTATAGTATGAAGGGGAATAGGTTTAACCATACGGACGGGATAGTGACTTTCAATGTAAGATAATATTTCCAACTTATATTTGTAATATACAGATATTTAGCATATTATAAGCATCTATTGGACTATCTGACTCGGATGATTTCCGGTCATCAAAATATACCTTCAAGGTGGAATATGGCCTTCTGCCCAAGACGCATCCGGTGTTCCTGCATGAATGAAACACATGAGCTTTATGGAAATTTTGACATATCTTCTACAATTTAGGAAATATACACAATAAAACATATCTGTATAATTGCTCCTCTAGCAAAGTTTGTGATTTGTTCCCTATGAATTACAAACCAAGAAACACAAAGGAAGGCAACATATATACAGGCAATAAACTTACATAATAGGCAGCCCAGCGGCACACTTCATGTTTTAGTTCAGCATCCAGCTTCTTTAACAATTCATAAAGAAGCTTCTGGTATATACATAACAGATAAAACAAGTCAGTGGAAGATCATAGAAATAATGAATATCAGGAAAGAAGCTATAAGCTGTTTCCTAGGGGTGCACATCCGTCCAGTCCTAACTATTCCGGTCCGGTTTTGGTTCGGTCCAGATTTTAACCTTCAATGGAAGAATTGTTCAAATTTTTCAACAAGTCAAGAATCAACTAAACTGTAATAACCTGATCTCCATGATAGTATTAACATTTTTTTTGGATTTAGTTTCGTAGATGTCCAAGTCGGAACCGGACAAGCGGAATTTTCAAGGACCGAGGACGAAAACGGAAACATCCAGTCCTGGACCGACAGATTTTGGCTTGTTTTGTTCCGGTTTTTCGGTCAGGACAAGATTATGTACAGCTCTGCTGTTTCCTACCTTCAGAACGACTTCTGGAGGTACACAGTTGATAAGTAGCTCATAAAACTTTCCTCGAACCTGGAATAAACTGCCAAGTCAAGCACACCAGATTAGATATCTTACAACATCATCCTAGTAATGCAACATCCACTTTGGCATGATTGGTGTTTCTTTTATAAATTGTTTTTGGTTAAAAATGTGGGCCCAATAAGTAAATACTGAGAGGGAGAAAAGTTGTTTGTAAATGAAATGTAGTTTTAAATGTATGCCAACATATATCATTGCTAAAGCATTAAGCACAAAACATGCGTTCAAACCTTTTTGGGCTTTGCTCTTTCATCATGTCAGATGCTATCTCTGAAATATATTCTTCCCAATCCATTGGGGGTATTGTCTGGTTACTAGTAAAAGGGTACCTTTGAAAACGTCAATCAACATAGACATTAACATACAACTTGTAGAAAAGTATAATGAACCAAGAGAAGCTAAAAGAAATTTTGCAGTAGCACAAGTCTCAACTGTTGCACACGACAGGTTTCAAGTGATAATATAGCTCTTCTTAAACTGCGATTGGATTTTGCTGCCACACGACCTACAAATCCAGGTGGCATTTGCAGCCCTTCCTTCTTGCCTATAAAATCCAATACTTTCACAATCTGCAAAACAAGCATCATACAATATTAAGAAATAAAAAAATGTTAGGCATTAGGCTTGCCGTGAACATTCAATATGTCCATATTAGTATTGCATTGGATGATAAACTCAAGGATAAAAAACATGATAAAGTAAATCTAGAATCTTGCTGAGAGCAATTTCTTTATGCCAAATTATGGATCAGTTACTAATAAATTGGATGTAAAGGATGATTCCAACACTCATGTCACACAGTCTGTTTTACTCATAGACCTTTCAAAGTCCTAAATGTTAGCCGTCAAAAAGGATTTCTTCTGTCCTTATTCTATTTAATTTTTGGATTATACTCCACAAACACACTTGATATTTGCCTGATAAATTAATTACCTCTTCTTCTGTTGGAGAATTAACACGTATATTCAAGCAACGAGATCGCACTGCTTCTGTAACCTTGGAAGAACTATTGCAACAGAGAATCAGCCTGCAGGACGCACTATACTTCTCCATTGTTCTCCTTAGTGAATGCTGAGCTTCCTTTGAAAGTCTATCAACCTCATTCAGCACTAAGACTGGGATTACATAAAAATGGAAAATCATCATGCAAGAAAGCATCTTTGAAACGCAAAATTATGAAGATAATTCATGTTCCAAACTTGCACCAAATAGATGAGTTTGGAGGTGCACCATTTAAATCGTTTGTGCGGGTTTGTTAAGTTTAATGTATTAATCTTGTCAACTGAGCTTCAAAAAGCTATTTGGTGCAAGTGATTAAGGATTTCTTAAGTATATTTAGTGAAACAGGTAGTGATTTATGTAGAAGTATCATCTGCTAGTGATTTTACATGAAGTTACACGTAAGACACTGTCACAGTTTATCCAAGTAGAGTATCACCTTTGAATCCCTTCTTTCCTTTAGAGTCAATTGGCCTATTCCTTGCCATTTCTTTGATTACCTCCTGAACAACATATCTGTCCTGGAATCCTGCATCGCTTGGATTCAGCTCTATGTGGTGAGTACTTGACAGCGTTGTCATCTCAATATCAATTGTCCTACTCCCAGCCTATTAAAGCCAACATAGAAAAAATGGCGTTAGTATAGGATCAGACATCTAGCTGTGTTCATAAACATGTAGGGTAATGTAAACATCCAGCTAAAATCCTGGAAAGTGTATCATAGTGATAACTCGAGAAAGGACAGAAGGGACATTGCAAGGAACTACTGTTGAGGCAGCAATCCAAAACAAGTTCATTGCTAACCACATTACCAAACGACCTGATCAAACTATTCTTACATGAAACCCGGCAACTGACATGTTTGGAAGTTTATACACCAACTTAAAACCCACAAGGGAATCTCTGTGGCATTTAATTGCCTGGTTTTGACTTTTGGTTTAATGTAATCAGAAAGGTTCTGTCATAACTTATAAGTACATTGCAAACCTAGTTCTTCATAAGGGAGACCACTCCAATTGCAACTCAAGTAAAAATAGAACAACCGGACTACATCCAAGAGAACAAGGTAACCCACAACTCAGTAACAATACAATTTCAGTCGTACGAATACGATTTCCACACGACATGATGGAGGGAATAAAACCATCGCCATTTAGGCCTACCCAAAACAGAGGCTTAAATTAGATTACTTTGTTGTCATTAAAATCCCGTTGCACGCATTAAGCAAGTAAACCTTCAATAAAACACCCAACTTTAACCTCGTATAGACACATAGGAATTAGGAACTCACATCAACTTTCCATTCCTTGTTCTCCACTTTCACCTGCAAAGAACAAACAATTTACTAATCAATACCAGCAAAAAGGAAGCAAAAACTCACGGATAAAAAAAGAAAAAAGAAAACTAGGGTAAAATGGGGGACCTTTTCAACACCGGCACCAAACATCTGCCTGAGAAGCGCCATAATTAGGGTCTTCTTGCCCGCGCCAGAAGGGCCATAGAACAGCAAATGTGGGCAATCTTGCTCCGTAACCTATCATCAAAATGAAATACGTCAGAAATTTCTATCGTATTGAATTCGACTCGAAGGAGAAGACATTAGGGGAAACTGGTACCAATTTCTTGAGAGTATGAGCAACATCTTGATGCACAAGGACTTTGTCTAGGGTTTTTGGGCGGTATTTGTCGACCCATAACATCGTCGAATTCGATCGGGGAGGGAGAAAGAGAAACTGAGAGGAAAGTGGCGGGAAAACACAGCGCGGTGCTTACAGCAAACGAGTGACAGGGAAGGTTAGAGAAACAGCGCAGCTTCTCTCTTAGGTGCTCGCGAACCAAATATATATGCCCCTTGTCGTTCCCGTTTTGACCCTACTTTTTTGAGATGCGTCAAAGAAAAAATGTTATAATGGAAATAAATTTAGTTATAGATACTATTTTTATTTTCTTACCAAAAAAAATATACTAATTTAATTTTGTATCTTATAATGATTGATATATAAATAATTTATTTGTTTTTAAAATTAAAGTTATATATTTATATTTACAAATATCTATACATAAGTTAAAAAAAGAATTTGTATACGGAATGAGTTCACGTACGGAACAAAAATACAAGTACGATATTACATAACATTTTTCACCGTTGATACACTTGATCCAACAATTCAAATTATTCCACGTCATTTATATATAATTAGTTTAAACTGTTTATTCTAATAGATATTATTTTTAACACTTTTTTTTCAAAATTTTATACATTTTAGTTCGAACCTTTTGGAATGAATAGTATAAAAAACAATTATTCCAATTTTTGGTTCCTTCCTTTCTTCTCGTTCAAATTGTGTATTTTAATGGTTCATATTTTTTTGGTCAATTGGTTCAAACTGATTGTTCAAATATTTCTTATTTTTTTTAACAATTTTTTTCGCTGAAAATTTTTATACATTTTCATTCAAACGACTATGAATTAATAGTATGAAAATTTTGAAAAACTTGTTTCCATTTTTTTCGTCCTTCTTTTTCTATTGGGCACTTTTTTGCTTCAAATAAGCTCTAGAGCTCATGCAAATGATGGAATTTACATATGAAACATGTCAATTCAAAAGCTAGCACATCAATCCTCAAAATGTCAATAACATACTGGATATGCTATCTAACTGCCAAAATGTCAATAACATGTCATACAACATTAGGATACCCAAGTGTTGATTACTATGTCGGCCTTATATAAAAATGTTAAATGTCATGTCATATATGCTCGATTATCAAGTGCCTTATCAGCTTTATACGTATAAGAGATTCTGCAATCACTTAAAAGTTCTAGACCAAGCGCCATCCAACTTTGTATAACATCACTAAGCAATTGAATCATGTTTGAGAGCTTTGCATAACACTAAGGTCCATTCGGTGCATCATGCTCACATAGTTTTCCCTTTTATCCCATAATTTATCTCATAGAAGTCGAAGGATTTAGTCCAATTTTAGCCAATTATTGAAGGACCCTAAAACAACCCTATAAAAGCAACACATGAACAATCTCGATCTAAACGAGCGTTTTTAAGATATTCATATAAAATTTTATGCATAATTGTGAATAAATTGAACATACCGAACATTACATAGTGTTGCTTAGATATTCTCGACAAATAAAATAAATGAGGTTGAGAATTTCAATTTCTAGATGTGTTCATAATTACATTTGCTTGATTATTCTTAAACCCAGAAACTTACATAATTTCTACGGATGGATTATTCCTTACTAATCTGCCAAATCGCACTTACAAACTTTATACGTGTATAACAACCATTGAATACCCCAATTTTGATATTTTTATTATTTAATACGTTAAATTATGACTATTTTTTCCATATAGCTTATGTAATTTTTAGTTCTTTGAAACCCAATTTTGCGACTTCAAAATTTAATAAGAGATTAATAGCGGGAGAGTTGTGCATGTAAAACATATCCACTCGGTAAAAAAATACAAAAAATACAAAAACAAAAAATAAATCAAATATTTATAAAATACGGATTGAGTTATTTTTTTTGCAAGTTCGTGCCACAAAATGTCTTTTAACCTCTCTTTAAGTCGAGACGTGTTGTTTACACGATCTACCATTTGTCAATAAAAGTCGTAGTACAACGGCGCCAAACAAGTGCTTGTGAATGTCGCTGGTGCAGGATGGCTCGGCGCATTCACAGACCGTCGGTGTAAAATTCCGCACTAGCGACCCTTGTAGGACTTTTTTCAGATCCAAAAAAAATAATATTTCTGAAACCAACGGCCTCCCGTTGGCGCGTTTACCCTGAAACTTTTTGCGCACTCACACGTGAGTTTTATTGGTATCCAATAAATCGAGCACCACCGTGTAAATAGCTTTTCTATTTAAGTCCAACAAATTGGTGATAATATATTTTAAACCTACATTGAATATATAATAACAATAACAAGAATTCTTCTTTTCCATTGATCGAGTGAGGACAAATAACTATGGAGTTAAGTGTGCTCATGCGGGAGCAATTTCAAAATGGGTGACATCCTGAGAAGTTTCTGTCCGAGCATGGTTGACATGGGGACAACGTCCCTGATACCTTAGGTTTTATAGAAAGGTTGCCTTCTCTCCTTCACTTGGCACCTGACTTTGGTCAAGTTTGTTCTAATCTCGATAAGATTTGTTCTAAATTTCTTTGGGATGGTTTTGAGAATACACGTTGGATTAATCTTGTGGTTTGGAAGGATATTTGCAAACCATTAGACGTTGCAAGCTTGGACATTAAATAGGTGAAGGATGCGAATCTCGACACATTGGGGAAGCTCTCCTGACGATTCTTGCTGGAGAATAATAAACCTTGGATGTTGATTTTTGCTACGAAGTATGGAATTCATGGGAGTAGAAAGCTGTTGAACTACTCTGTTCATAAGAGTGGGTCGATCGTCCTAAAGTGGGCAAAAGAGAATATTATTCAAAAGGGGATCCGTTGGTCCATATTTGATGGGATGTAGACTAGATTTTAGACCGATATCAAGTGTCTCGATCACCTCTTAATCAAGACTGCTGCCACAGGATTTTGTTGGCCTGGAAGGGTTAGTGACTATTCGATTGATGGGCATGGTTGGGATTGGCGTAGAGTTGTTGGTCTCCTTCTGTCAAGTTCTTAATAGCTTTGGCTACGGTGTCGCTAAGGGTGAGGTTGGTTATGGTTGATTGCGTCCAAGAGAAGATGGATAACAATGGTTTTTATTATAATGTGTTAGCTTATCGTTGCTTACACATTTTGAATGCCTTCGTCTCCCTGGGGATCGATCTACTATTATTCTCTTGTGTATGGAGACTGAGAATCCAAGAGAGGATCAAAACGTTCTTGTGGGTGTTAATCCATTGAAGACTCATAGCAAACTTGGAGAGAATGATACGACACTTGGCTCTTATGGATGCTTGTCTATTTTGCACAAAAGCTTAGACCGTTAAGCATAATTTCAGAGAGTGAGGGGAGGTTACAAGTATGTGGAAGGACATGATTCCCATTGAGTACTCTGGTTTTTTTCCTTGAAGGAAACCAGTGGTGGCTATATGACCTTTCCATCGACGACATCTATGTGCATGGTTTTACCATGGAAGGTTTGGTTTGCTGGTTCTCTATGGTGACGATGGAAGTGGCGTAGTGGATTCTCTTTCCAGTGAAAACCCGCGCGAACTCACAAGACTATTTCCATTGTTAATCAAGTACAACATGTGGCCAATGTTGTAATGAAAGGGAGATTTGATAAGTATGTTAGGTTGAGGCATGTGTTTTCGGTTGCATGGTCTTTACTTCCGGAGGGCTAGTTCAAATTCAATTTAGATAGTGTTGTCCGGTCGATGGATAGGAGGGCCGTTGTTGGTGGTCTAATACGCAGCTTTGATGGACAATGGTGTTAAGGGCTTTGGTCATGACCTTCATCTAGCATGACATGCGGGCTTACGTAAAGTTCAAGTTGAAGTTGATTCGGAGCTTATCACCGCTCTTGTGAACAAGCAAATTGCTTGTACTCACCCGCTCTTTAGTTTGATGTCAAAGTGGCAAGACTTCCTTCGTAGTGATTGAGAGATTCAAGTCTATTGTGAGGCCAACACAATTGTGGACTTTCTCACCTCTTTTTCTTTTTCTTTTCCTTTGGGGTACCATGTGTTTAAGGATCCACCTATTGGCATCCTATTTTTGGTTAACAATATGTCTGAGAAGTGGAGACCAAAAGGCATGTCGATTGTTAGTCATATTTATTTCTAAATAAAATGATGCGTTGGACTATGGTCTCCCACGTTAGCCATCTTTATTTTTAAATAAAATGATGTGTTGGACTATGGTCTCCCATGTCGCTTCAACAAAAAAAAATGGTAATTTACCAACAACTTAAACATTAGTAGCTACTCACAATTAATGTATACAAGATGGATGAATCCCCGTCATTTAGTTGGATGAACTCAGAGAGTCTTTAGTTGTGCACTGAAGGGATAGGGTTTGAGAACTTGGATGACGTCAACAATATGAAGATTGACACGAATATCGAGTTGATTAACTTCGTGAAGTCGGTTCTTGGAGAGCATTCGACACACTATATGGTATCGTATCAATACGAGATTGCGAAGAGTTGCGGAAGCTCTTGCCCTCCTCCTATCTCTTCTATTGGGAAGATAGGGAACACATGAGATTGTTTTATGTAATATCCGGAATTTTTATTCCGTTTATTTCCGTAACAAACCGGATTTCGATCAGTTGATCCATATCCGTCTACTTAGTTAGACACATTGTTTCAAAATTCATCATTTTATGTAGCTTCCCTTCGCATAAAATGATAGGATCCTTGTTTCAAAAATTTATCATTTTATGTAGCTTCCCTTCACATAAAATGATAGGATCCTTATAATCAATCCTAAACTATAACATGATCCGTATCCGTCTATTCCGTACACTCGTTAGTCGGTGATCTCGTTTCCGGACTGCAGCTAGCACCGGGCTGCTGCTCCCTAGCGCCAGCCAGCCCAGCAGCGTGCTGCTCTACCTTCTTCAGTCCAGCGCCCAGCTCCAGCCCAGCGTCCGCTTCAGCCCAGCAGCGCCCATCTTCGGCCAGCCCAGCGTTGTCCAGCGCCAGCTTGCCCAGCCCAGCAACTTGCCCAGCAGTGTGCAGCAGCTTCAGCCAGCTCGCCCACCTTCAATCCATCTTCAGCCCAGCAGCCTTCCAGCGCAGCCCAGTCCAGCACGGAGGAGGAGAAGCTGGCCATTCCCTTCACAAGCCCAGGATCCGCCAGCCCACCTGCAATGCCACGTTCAATTGCTGAACGTTACCACAATGTAACTGCCCGGATTTCACGCAACACAGTCAGCCCTTACGATCTCCTTTCCTTATGCACTCCTCTCCTTAATTCTGTCCAGATTCACGTCATTCCTTCGTTTCTGTATCGAGTCATTCCTTCACGCAACTCCTCGCGCTCTTCGTCTGTCCAGATCCAGATACGCTGCAAGTCATCGTTGCAGAAGATCTTGTTATTCTCGACCCTCAGCCTAGGCGACAACAAGAGCTTCGACCTTCCAGTCCAGGATCTCGTTCATCTCAATCTCCAATCTGTACGGGTGAGTAATGTCCTCTTCTGCTACCTTGTTTCTGTCTCGAGTGAGCACCCTTCCTGAATATCTGTCCTGACGTGAGTTTAACAGGTGCCGCCTGGATCTACTTGTTTACGGATCTAGTAAGCAGCAAACTCTCCTCACATTTTGACTGGAGTATATCCCTCTGTCCATCGGGTAAGGCCAGCCGACAAGTCCCTCCTCCTCTCCCTACTGTCTTAGTGTACAGGTCCTTAACTTTGGCTATTTCAGTGTTCACAGCAAAGCTTAAAGAGCCGTTCCATAGCTACTACAGTGAAGCCAGCCTCGAGCAGTGGCAAGACCTTTCTCTGAACCACTGCAGTCCGGTAAATGAAGAACCCTCTACTGCTTATTCTATGTGCAGTTTAGATTTAATCGATAGATGTATAGGTTGAGGAGTATCACCATGGATGGAACGTAGGATGGATGAGAGTATATGTGATGAGGCAGAATAGTGGACAGTGTATATCGAACCTAGGATCACCTAAACTCACTATGTCCAGAATTGTGTTCTACTCGTTCTTTTTTTTTTGTGGAAACTGCCTATCTTGTAGACCAATGTTAGAGAGTTCGGTTGATGATCCACCGTTGAAATTTTAATAGGTAATAAGTGGACGTATGTAGTTTACTGTATTAAAATTTGAGAAGAAATGAACAGTCGGATTAGAAGTTATAAGCTTCCGAAGTTGGGTAGTTAAGCAGTTTTTGTAAACTTTGGATTTTTGGCCAAGTATAGAAATTGTAAGTGTAGTAGCCAACTTTGAGAATTTTTATAAAAATGATGGATGAACAGTTTTGAGAAATTCTTGCTCCTAAGGGTAGATGGAACATCATAAATGATCTAGAGAATTATTTCGAAATTTTTATAAGCTTCTACGAATTTTATATTTGAAACCGAAGTTGGACCTTTACGATCTTTCGGAAAATAGGAAAATAGGAAAAGTGCCAGTTCGTAACCAAACTAAACTTTAGGAGTTAGAGTATGATTTTAGAGTCTCAAATAGGAGTTTAGACATGAATTTCGGAAAATTTGGAAGTTGCGGGACTAAGGGTAAAATGGTCATTTTACCATAAATTAGTACTGTAATTAGTTCTGTCCTATTACGATCTTCTATCTTAGAAGTCTTAGACTTCTAATTACGTTGGAGTGTGCTAATGCACTTATCTCCTTTGGCAGGCAACTGAGTTGCTATAGTTTACAAAGCGAGTTTGGTTTACAGAGAATCGAGATTTATAACAGGTAAGTCCTTTGGGCTTACTTAGCTGACTTCTGAATATGAGCATGAATGATGATAGTGGTGTGTGATTGAAATGTTTAGAGTTATAGGTTGTGATAGATATTTACCGACCTATACTTGGCCTAAGAGTAACGGGCGGTGGCATTCTGCTCAGTTAACTTGAGGGCGCTGGGGGTTTCTTTAGGGACTAGTCCATACTCGGTTTGTAGTGATGCTACCGGCGGAGGTCAGCTAGACCTACACCCAGTTGGATAAGGAACGGAGGCGAGAACTGTTAAGAGCTCTCGTGCCACAACTGTAAAATTGAATAAGATGAATCACCTAAGTAATAGATAATAAACGGTTGTGTGCCAGCATGATGATTGTTTATATTATTCTGAGTGTGTTTGTGCTGTTATTATTCTACTTATATTTGGATAGTTAGCTAACAGTTGTTATGTTGTGTAGACGTACCGCAGGTTAGAGTAGATGCCGAGTGATCCGGATGGTAGTGGTCAGCCGGGGTGTCGTACTTTTAGGATGTGATGCAGTTTCTTTATTTGTGGATTTCCAGTTAGACCTTAGTTCTTTTCTTTCTATTCGTACCTTGTTATCTTGTTTTCCGGCTGTTGGTTGTTCTGGTCACATTCATACATTGTTAAGACTTAATTTATGATTTCCGGCTTTTCCTTATATGTGCCTTGTTGTAAGATCTTGTTAAGTTGTTGTCAAACTAAGGTCGGGACCCACTGTGCGGTCCTAACTAGTAACTCCCCAAGTTGTAAAATTTGGGGTGTTACATTTTAAGTCATATAGAAAAGATAGAAGATTTGTATTAGAAGAAATTAGGACTGTAACCCAAGAGTGTTTTCATACTTTTCAAGAAGACGGGAGATTGAGGCTTTGCCTTGTTCAACCAGAAGAAGGAGACGAAGAAGAGGAAAATGAGAAGATAAGGATGATCATGATCAAAGTGTTTGATAGAAAACATATTGAAGATTCTTGGCAAATCTATTTCTTGTGATTCATGGGATCGTAATTTTTATACTTCTTATAAGAAGAATAAGTAGACAATAGGGATGCAATTGTCTACTCTGTTTTCTTTGTTTAGGCCCTTTTTTCTCTGTTTTCTTCTGTTTTGCTCCTTTGCAGATTATTTAATGATGAAATTGATAGATCAAAGACCAAAGATGCCATAAGTCACACAAGCAGATATAACACAACACAAGATTGTCAAGATGTTCTTTAATGTCAACCATTTCTTAATAGGTTAAATTTAGTGAAACGTATATAAAGTAACGTTAGGTCAAAGGTTTTTCTCATTGGAAATATATTATGATTCACCACTGAAGATATGTGTATGGTGGAATAGATTCGTTTTCATTCAGTTGGATACAATAATTAGACCCTGGGTTTCTTTGAGTTGGGATCAAACTTATCTTTGATATCTGAATTAAATTATAATAAATTCCCCATACCAATCAATATCCATGGTCAAGCTTCTTGGTGGATTTTGCACCTTTTTTTGGCTCTCTTTTGATCTATTAATTGTGATGTTTGATCTCAATTCTTTTCGAACTTCTTTTACATCCATATCATGCTTCTTTCGGGCATTTGATGTATCGTAGAGTTTATTACGCAATATAGTCCAAGCCTTATCTCTGCATATCAATTCACGAAGATTCTCTTCCCTTTTTTGTTGGTTACTGTTTTGTAAGATTTTCTTCATATGTTGTTAATCCATATCAATGGTGATAGATTGATAGAACATTAAAAAGCAACATCTTATGATATTTTCCTTTTTCTCTAATGGTGGACATTAAACGATTAAAGAAGACCTTTTATAACCTTGTTTGTGTGATTAATGTCATCTATGGTCTTTCAACTGTAAATTTCAAGATTGAACGATCTACAAAGGAGGAAAGTAGAAGAAAACAGAGCCTAAACAAAGAAAACATAGCCTAAAACAACTAAAATAGAGTAGACAATTGTATCCCTAGTGTCTACTAATTCTTCCTATAAGAAGTATAAAAATTATGATCCCCTGAATCACAGGAAATAGATTTACCAAGAATCTTCAACATGTTTGCTATCAAACACTTTGATCATGAACATCCTTCTCTTCTCAAATTTTCTCTTCTTCGTCTCCTTCTTCTTCTGGATTAATTTCAAGATTGAATGATATACAAAGGAGCAAAGCCGAAGAAAACAGAGCCCAAACAAAGAAAACAGAGCCTAAAACAAATAAAACAGAGTAGACAATTGCATCCCTAGTGTCTACTTATTCTTCCTATAAGAAGTATAACAATTACGATCCCCTGAATCACAAGAAATCAATTTGTCAAGAATCTTCAACATGTTTTTTTATCAAACACTTTGATCATGAACATTCTTCTCTTCTTCATTTTCCTCTTCATCGTCTCCTTCTTCTTCTGGATTAACAAGGCAAATCCTCCATCTCCCGTCTTGCCGAGAAGCATGAAGACACTCTTGGGTTGGAGTCCTAACCTCTCTAACACGAATCTTCCATCTTTTCTATATGACTTAAAGCCAACCCATGTGTTCCTTGTTTTCCCCATAGAAGAGATAGGAGGTGGGCAAGAGCTTTCGCAACTCTTTTCAATCTTGTATTGATTCGATACCCTATATCGTGTCGAATGCTCTCCAAAAACCGACTTCTCGCGGTTAATCAACTCGTTATTCGTGTCAATCTTTATATCGTTGACGCCATTCAAGCTCTCAAACTCCAGCCCTTCAATTCACAATTGGAGACTCTCTGAGTTCATCCAACCAAATGGCGGGGATTCATCCATCTTGTTTCCAAGATTTTGATAGTTGATCGAGGTTGATCTTGAGGACCAAGATGCAACTGCTTCGGATACTAATGTTGAAGGTAGCGAAGTCTCAAGATTCTCTCATAAATGAAGCTCCCCAAATAGTTCAGTGTATGATTGGTCGATTCGTTTCACTGATAGTATTTGTTTCTATGTGGACCAAGATTCGAGGAGGGATGATGGGTTTTAGGGTGGTGGGTTGTCTAAGATCTGTTGTAAACCTCCATAAGCTTCCATGATCAAGAAGAATAATCTTGTTTGTATGACTAATGTCATCTCTGGTCTTTCAGTTGTAAATTTCAAGATTGAATAATCTACAAAGGAGCAACGTAGAAGAAAACAAACCTAATCAAAGAAAACAGAGCCTAAAACACGGAAAACAGAGCCTAAAACACAAAAAACAGATTCTTCTGATAACTAGTATAAAATTATGATATTTGAATCCCAAGAAACAAAAAGTATAAAATTATGATATTTGAATCCCAAGGAACAGACATGTCAAGAATCTTTAATATGTTCACTATCAAACACTCTGATCACGATAATCCATCTATTCTCCGTTTTCCTCTTCTACATCGTCTTCTTCCTCCGACTGAACAAGGCAAAGCCTCAATCTTCCGTCTTCCCTCTTCTCAATAAGCATGAAGATATTCTTGTGTTGGAGTCCTAGCCGCTTCTAACACAAATCTTTCATCTTCGAGTTAAAGCAAACATGTGTGTTCTCTATCTTCTTTATAGAAGAGATCAGAGGAGGGCAAGAACTTCTGCAACTCTTCGCAATCTTGTATTGATTCGATACCATATAACGCGTTGAATAGGGGTGGACATCAGATCAATCCGATCCAATATGAATACCCGGATATCCGAATAGAAATTTTCATAAAACACCCGATCCGGATCCGATCCGTATCCGGCCGGATATCCGGCACTTTTTCCCGGATCGGGTCGGATAATTATCCGTAGATATCCGGCCGATCCGTTTGTTCTGAATTCCAAAATATAGTATCCGAAAATGATTTTATCCGGATCGGATCGGATTATATTCTGCGGATATCCGGATGATCCGTTTGATCTGAATGACTATTGTATGACCCCGTTGATCCGTTTGATCCGAAAATGACTTTATCTAGATCCGGATATCCGATTGATCCGAATATATGTTTGATTCGGTATGTATTTGCAACCTTGTTTATCACAAAATGTAATAAAAAACAATTTAAAGACATAAAATAAAATCATATAAAAATGATAATCTTATAAATGATAAAAAAAATGAGAATATTAAAGTACATTATAATAAGAAAATAAAAATAAAGATTACAACAATAAATATTTCTATTTTTACACTTTATAACTACTTCATACAATACAAATATATAAAATTGAGAATGCTAATGTAAAAGTGAATAAATTAATTTTAATAAAAACTAAATTTATTAGTCTTGAAAACATTAATATATAGCAAATGTTATCATTAAATATTATCAAAGTTAATTAACTTTTTTCATTTTAATAAAAGCTAATTGATTGTAATTTCATTATAAATATTATGAATAATAATTACATAAGAAAAACGATATTAATAAAATTATAATATAATATAAAACTTTTTATATATTCTAAAACAAAATTATTATATATATATATATATATATATATATATATATATATATAT
>BSUD01000008.1:97792406-98015712 GCA_033239045.1 Fagopyrum esculentum | reverse complement strand
ACATTTATTCATTTTAAATGAGACCGACTTATAATAACAGATTATTATTGAAACCAACTTATAATCATATTTATAAAAATTTATATCTAAAAATGAGACTAATTCATAATTAAATATTATTATGAACATATATCGTTTAAATTGAGACCAATTTCCGATAAAAGATTATTATTAAGACCAACTTATAATCATATTTATAAGAATCAACATCTTAAAATAAGACGAACTTATAATAAAAGATTACTATGAACATTTGTTCATTCAAATGAAACCAAATTTTAATAAAATATTATTATTGAGAACAACTTATAATCATATTTGAAAAAATATATATCTTACAATGAGATATATTTTTTATAAAAAATTTTTTTGAATATTTATTCCGAAAGGTTTGAATATGTGAGTATGTACAAAGTTGCATATATGTAATTAAATAAATGAGATCAATGTGACTATATATGTGAGTACGTATAAAGTTATAAGAAAATAAAGATTATCACTTCATTACTTTGATGAACTAAAATAGTTTACCATGTAATATTGTAATATATGACAAATATAATATTAATACAAAGTTGCATAGTGATATTAAGTAAGTATGCATAAGTTAAAAAGTTATTAAGTAGTAACAAATTAACATTATTAATTTATCACTTTGCCTAACTCAAAATATTTTCCCATTTAAAATATATGCAAATATAAATTATAGTACAAATTGTAATTTACCATCTTGATTTATCTATCATAACACAAATACATTTACTATTATAATAAAAGTTTTTTTAATAGCCGGATATCCGGGAATATATAGTGATCCGGGACTATCCGGATATCCGGCAATCCGGGTCTATCCGGATATGCGATACGATCCGATGATCCGCAAATATCCGGATATCCGATGATCCGCGAATATCCGATGATCCGCGGATATCCGGATATCCGATGATCCGCGGATATCCGGATATCCGATGATCCGCGGATATCCGATGTTCCGCTGATATCCGGGATTATCCGATATCTGCGGACATCCGTTTTTTATCTGGGTATCCGCGGATATCCGGAAGCCTAAAACCCCGATCCGTATCCAATCCGGTGATCCGAAAAAATCTCCCGGATCGGATCAGATTCGGACCGGATCAAAACGGGTACTAAATAATCGGGTTTTTTGGATCAACGGATTTTTCGGACCGGATCGACGGATCGGATTGATTTTGCCCACCCCTAGCGTTGAATGCTCTCCAAGAACCGCCTTCTCATGGTTGAATGAATCTTTTTTCTGATGATGGTTTAGAAAATATAATATATCCAAAAATAAAATATTTATAGAAATTTATAATGAAATTATATTTTTGAGATAAAACTTTACCTAAAGATTTGAATGATTTTTCGAATTTATTTTTTATGTAAAATAAAATGCTTCGAAATAAATATCCGATGCCTTGAATTGAAAATTCAATAATAAGTACGAACTAGTGTATTACTCGCACCTTATGCGGGATTGTATTTTAATTTAATTCATCCAACAGTACGATATTTCTAACAAATGAATCTCAACAACTCATTCACTTATTAAGTAATTTATTTTTCTAAATGGTGATATAAACCTTCTTATTTAAATCTTTAACTTTTTTTTGTTTTTAATTTTATAAATTTAAATTGGTTTAAAGATATTGTTAATTTTTTTTAAAAATAAATTGAGATAAAAGGGAAAGTAGGCTAATTATGCATTAATGTAGATTAACTAGTCTCAATTGTAAAAATGTAGATAAAGTAGGCCCCTTGTAATTTTGAGAAAAAGATAAAATCAAAAATAATTTAAGATACTTTCAAATTTAAAAAGGAAAATGAGGGTGGTCCCCTATAATTATTCAAAATTAAAAAGATTCTCCCCCTTAATTTTTTTAAATAAAAAAGGAAAATAAGAGTGGTCACCTACAATTAAGGAATTAGTTTTAAAAAATAAAAAGATTCTCTCCCTTAATTAACATTGCTTTTTTTTTTTTAAAATAATCGCTTATTTGCTGGCATTAAAATTAATTACATAATTTTATGTACATAATCTGCGTGCGAAGTTATGTACATAATCTGCGTGCGAAGTTATGTACATAATCTGCGTGCGAATTTATGTACATAATCTGCGTGCGAATTTATGTACATAATCTGCGTGCGAATTTATGTACATAATCTGCGTGCGAATTTATGTACATAATCTGCGTGCGAATTTATGTACATAAAATTATGTACAGAATTTGTGGGAATCACTCTCATTTTCCTTATTTAATTAAAAAAACAGCCATATTAATTAAGGGAGAATCTTTTTAATGAGAGTGGTCCCCACAATTAATATTCAATTATCTTTTTAATTTAGTTTATCTTTTTAATTTTTAATAGTTATTTATCCTCCTTAATTAAGGGAGAGAATCTTTTTAATTAGAGTGGTCCCACAATTAATAACCTCTTTATAATTTAATTTAGTTTTATTTTTTGAGAGAAAATTAGAGGGGCCTAGATTGTATCATGGATACAAAAAGGCTCCTTTACACCAATTTTCTCAAATAAATTCTGACTATAAGATCTATTAATTTATAAGTAATTAAGAAACTTAATTAAGATGTTTGGATTGTTATTAATTGTTAAAATAACACGTGACAGTTAGAGTTTTCATGGTTAGACACGTGAAATTAAGTGCTTCTTCTATAATATATATATAAGATAAAACAAATGAGGTTGAGACTTTCAATTTCTAGATATGTTCATAGTTATTCATTTTCTTGATTATTTTTAAACCCAAAAACTTACATACTTTATACGTGTATAACAACCATCGAATACCCCGTTGTAATATAATAGAACAAAAGGTAAATAATATGGATTTATCGATATTTTTATTATTTTAATACGGTAAATTATGACTAATTTTCACATACAGCTTATGTAATTTTGAGTTCTTTGAAACCCAATTTTGCGACTTCAAAATTTAATAAGAGATTAATAGCGGGAGAGTTGTTCATGTAAAACATCCCCCTCGGTACAAAAATATAAAAAAACAAAAAAAAAAAAACAAATAAAATATTTATAAAATACGGATTGAGTTATTTTTTTTGCAAGTCCATGCCACAAAACGTCTTTTAACCTCTCTTTAAGTCGAGACGTGTTGTTTACACGATCTACCATTTGTCAATAAAAGTCGTAATCCCACGGCGTAACAGGAGTGTTGTCGCTATCATTTGTCAATAAAAGTCGTAGTCCACCGGTGCCAAACGAGTGCTTGCGAATGTCTCTGGTGCAGGATGGCTGGGCGCATTCAGAGACCGTCAGCACGAAAGATCATTCTTGGATCCGAACAAAATCAACGCATATTTGGTGTAAAATTCCGCACTAGCGACCCATGTAGGACTTTTTTCATATCCAAAAAAATACAAATTTTGAAACCACCGGCCTCCCGTGTAAATAGCTTTTCTATTTAAGTCGAACAAATTGGTGATAATACATTTTAAACCTACACTGAATATATAATTAACAATAAAAAGAATTCTTCTTTTCCATTGATCGAGTGAGGACAAATAAATATAGAGTTAAGTGTGCTCATACGGGACTAATTTTAGGATGGGTGACATCCTGAGAAGTTTTTGTCCGAGCATGGTTGACATGGGGGCAACGTCCCTAATACCTTAGATTTTATAGAAAGGTTGCCTTCTCTCCTTCGCTTGGCACCTGACTTTGGTCAAGTTTGTTCTAATCTCGATAAGATTTGCTCTAACTTTCTTTGGGATGGTTTTGAGGATACACTTTGGATTAATCTTGTGGCTTGGAAGGAGATTTGCAAGCCATTAGACGTTGCGAGCTTGGACATTAAATAGGTGAAGGATGCGAATCTCGACACATTGGGGAAGCTCGCCTCGCGATTCTTGCTGGAGAATAATAAGCCTTGGATGTTGATTTTTGCTACGAAGTGTGGAATCCATGGAGTAGAAAGCTATTGAACTCTCGTCATAAGAGTGGGTCTATCGTCCTAAAGAGAATATTGTGGGCAAAAGAGAATATTATTCAAAAGGGGATCCGTTGGTCCATATTTGATGGGATGTAGACTAGATTCTAGACCGATATCAAGTGTCTCGATCACCTCTTAATCAAGACTGCTGCCACAGGCTTCTGTTGGCCTGGAAGGGTTAGTGACTATTCGATTGATGGGCATGGTTGGGATTCACGTAATTTTTGGTCTCCTTCCGTCAAATTCTCTAATGGCTTTGGCTACGGTGTCGCTAAGGGTGGGGTTGGTTATGGTTGATTGCGTCCCAGAGAAGATGGATAACAATGGTTTTTCATGGTCAGACACGTGGAATTAAATGCTTCTCCTATAATATATATATATATGATAAGATTAGCCTCCATTGAAAAACAAAAAGCCACACAGAGAAAATAAAAGGCAATTGCACAAACCAAATAGCTTACCTTATTGAAGTGAATACTAGTCTAATACCCGCACCGTGTGCGGGATTAACTTTAATAAATTGTAAAATAAATTTAATTATTAATTAAATTGAGTTGGAAGATAATATTATAAGGGAAAGTAAAAGATAATAAAAACAGGAAGGTATATTTTTAAATAAATGATAGTTTACATGTTCTTGATAAAAAAAAGTCTTAAATGAAACTGAACGTTAAAACGGCCCGTAATATAAAAATATATGGAACCATGGTTTATGTAATTAAGGTTTTTCTTAATATTAGTGTGTATATATATATATATATATCGTTAGTTTATATAATTTTTTGATTAAATTTTTTAAAATGAGAGTGCGTTTTAAATTGCATTGACAAAAAGAACGGAAAAAAAAAACATATGGCATTAAAGGCTTATACTTTATTATTAGTATATAGATATATATTTTAACACTAATAGTATATATACATATATGTTTGGTAAGTAGATAAATATAAGTTCTATAATAGGATATTTAAATATGGTAATCATATATATTATTTTTAAAAAAGCTAAAATTCTAAAAAAATGACATGTGGCATATTTTTTGTTAGGATGAACCACGTTGAAGTAAACGCTTCTACTTTAATATTGAAGTGAATATTGACAAGTGTGGCTGAGTATCTATCACAGACTTCCTATAACATAATTTACTAAAGCACATCAAATTTACCTTTCCCCCAAACTGTAGGCGACTTGATCACCATAATGATCCTATCTACACAACCCAGCAAGCTTAACATCAAATTTAGGCCTTAGCCATAGCATACTACTCCACTGAAGTCGGCATACATCACATCTATGGTGATCCTATCTACACAACCCAGCAAGCTTAACATCAAATTTAGGCCTTAGCCATAGCATACTACTCAACTGAAGTCGGCATACATCACATCCGGAATGATTTGAATCACTATGGATACTTATACAACTCTTACAAAGTTCCACAAACGCACCTAAGCCAGGATATCCTGTGGGCTACGGTTTATCTCAGCAACGTGTGCGGTTGGAACATAAACTGCATCTCGGAGAGAGCTGTGTCTCCGGCCATAGAACAAGTAGACCAAGACTCCTATGAATAGCCATACCGATACACGCATCCAAGTTGCAAATCTGAAAGTTACAGGAACCGCAATCAGTATGACTGCAAGTCATCAGAAAGATGGAGTGATGAACACTCACCCGAGGTTTATTAATAGGTAGACGTTGATGAGAATGCAGATCAGAGGAAGCAACGGAACAAATGGGCATATGAAACCTGGTGATACGCAAAACATACATTCATAGTGCATCAGCTTCGATCATATACGAAACTCCATTATGTCTATGCATTCAGCAAACTTCATCTTGCCTAGTTGGGAAAAAAATGTTCAGGAACTATAAACCACAATATACTTTTTCTTTCTTACCTTCAATTCTTACTTTACTTAGGGGCCGTTTGGTTAGAGTGGTGGAATTAAAACAGAATGAAAACGGTCAAGGGGAAGGAAATGACCATGTTCCTCTCGTGTGTTAAAATACCTCTAACATTTCATTTTAGTCACTAAACAAACATGGTTTTTTATCAATACGGTAATATCCCGTTTCCGGAAATGATTCTTAGCAAATTCAAACGGGCCCTTAATGTATTTCGTATATACAATAACATGAAATCTGAATTCAGCCTATCCATTATAAACAAAGGTTTGGACTATACCTCCTGTGTGACCAAAGCTGTGTCTTGCATCATCTTGATCTATACAACTGAGCACTGCCAGGCCAGCTAAAAGGAGAGCAACACCGACTCCAGATAGCGTGTAACGGATTACACTGGACAGCAGATCAGAACCCGTGACACACAGTTTAGTATTAAAACTAGTGGAAATTGTAAAAAAATGAGCATGGGAGGATGCTGAACTGGAAAGGAACGCCATTAGGTTTACCTGGTAAGATACACACATGAAGCAGCAGATGTGAGGATAAGCACACCTATACACGAAAACAATATGGTCCAACCAGCAATTTTTCTTCGGTTCTCCTCACTCAATATGTCTGCAAGTTCATGAAGATTTAAATGACAAGAAATCAGATAATAGTAATATAGTATACAGAGTATGTATGAAAACTGATGAGATGAGTAGTTCACTTACAACTTCCATCAACTACTTGCTTCACAATCTGAGAGAGTTGCACAGGAGAATCTCCGTTGTCAAGTAAAGGTTTCTTGATGTCCTTTGAGGCGGAGAATTCAGGGGTAATGGCGTTGTATCGCAAAGCAACAACATCAACAGATTCTTGAAGTGAGGAGGGAATTGGCACCTCATCCGGTGGGACATATCTCAGTATCAATACTGATATTGCCACCATAGTAAATGCAAGTAGTGTACCGATACTGACCTGAATATAAAGTATTCCTTTCAAAATCATGTAACTCGAATTACCATTGTAAAAGCCATGGCGGCCAATCGAGATAACAATAGGAACTTACCATGCCAGCCAATTGTGAAACATCCATAAAAAATGCTAGCAATGCAGCTACTATTCCAGTTGTTATTGTGCCCTTCACCGGAACTTGAGACTTTTTGTGAACATCTGAGAAGAAGGGTGGCAATAAACCATCTCTAGCCATAGCCATCAAGATTCGCGGCTGAAACACAAGGGTACATATTAAGAAAACACCAGCTCATTAATAGAGAAACGATTTGGGTTAATCACCTGAGGCAGAATTGAACCCATCAATGTCGAGCAAAGAGCAGTAACAGTCCCAACTGTAATAATGTACCTAATAACAGTAACAAAACATTTCTCAGATTCATTGGCTTATGGTACTAGACAGTAAGTGCTTAATTGCAACAGATTTTGAACCAGCTTACGCAGCCCAATTCATCCCATGGGAAGCAAAAGCGGAGGATATGGGTGTGTCGGGGTCCATGGCATAATAGGGTACTAAACCAACAATGACAATAGAAACCAGCATGTACAGAGCACAACATATGGATAGTGCAGATGCAATTCCGAGGGGAAGATCTCTTTGCGGATTCTTCACCTGTCAAAATGATTGATATTTCATAATTGATCATATCAGGAAGTAAACTAAAAAAAGCAGTAACAGCATGTGATACTACAATTCACCTCCTCAGCCGTGCTTGCTACTGAATCAAAACCAATGAAAGCAAAGAAGACGGTTGCAGAACCAGCCAGCATCCCATCAACACCAAACGGGAAATATCTATCAAATGCCGAAAGAAAGAAATAAGTAAGTGGGAGCCATTTAGGAATGATCATCCAAAAGCAAAGATCAATTACCCTGTAGAAAGCTCATATCCAGTCCATCCAGTTTGGAAGCCCAAATATCCTCCAGCAATTATGACAAAAACCATGGCACATACATTTGCTAAGGTGACAACACCTTGCACCAGAGTACTCTGCCAATTCAGTGATTATGTCCAACATCAACATGATGTATAAAAGTTCAAACAACTAGTAATTATGAGATTCATCAGAAAAGCAAAGATACCTCCTTGATTCCAACGCATAGAAGCCCGGTAACAATCAGAACAAGAATTGAAGCACAAGGATCCACCACCAAGTCAAGACCAGGAATATAATGGCGTGCTAGAAAAAACGGCAAGCTATTCTGGCCTCCAAATAACAAAGCCTACAGAAGTACAATAAGAGTAAATTAGACTAATATGAATATGATGCATTTCAAGGAAGGTGGAGTAAATCCCACACACCAGATTTGGAGATATGCCTCGAGCCACCGCAGAACCACCAATAGTATATTCCAAAATTAAAGCCCATCCTATTATCCAAGCAACGCTGGAGATTCACAACAACAAAATAGAACTTTTAAACAAATAAAGTATAGTTCTCAACATCTGTTTGAACAAGAAAAGATTAAAACTACCTTTCCCCAACACAGATATAGGAATAATGGTAAGCACTCCCTGCAGAAGGGCACCTACTAGCAAGTTCAGCATAGCAGAAGGCAGAAAGGCCAGCTGCAATACCAGCAATCAAGAAAGATAATGCAAGGGCTGGCCCTGAATGTTCTCTTGCCACTGTCCCCACAAGAATATAAACTCCAGCTCCAATAGTAGACCCAACTCCTGATGTATCAAAATCAACAATTCCCATATTTACAGCAAAATAATATAAACAATAGAAAGAACATCATTTTTTTGAGAAAAATGGCAGCTTTACCAATGGCGATAAGATGAGGAACAGTCAAGGCTTTGGCCAGCTGGTGGTGATTGGTTGAAGATTTATGGGTATGCTCAGAATCCACTTGTTTCCTCCTCACAAAGCTTCTTAAACACTTGCCCATATTTACACCAAAATCAGATCCTTCTGTTCCCGAAACACCCATGATTCGCTACAAAGTATCCTTATCTAGTATACACAGCAAGGAAGTAACTCTTCAAACTTGGATTCCAATTATTTATTGATCTTATCATAAAGATCCTAAAACCCTTAATATATGAAAGGCTTTACACAAAATAAGACAAGAAAAAAGGAAACAAAGACAGAAAGCCCGGCGTCTCTGCAGGAGAATAGGGTTTGCAAAATGGAAGACGAATTCAAGGAGAACAAGGCAAGAGAGTTTGGGAGAAAGGGGTAACAAGAGAACAAGAATGGGAATCTATGATTTTTCTCGGATAAGTGATGAAGAAATAGCCAATTTAGAAACCCTTTATTCCAGATTATCCTCTTTTTTCCCGAAAAGTACGAGACCCCATGTTGTCAGGTATGTATGTATTATCTTACCCAGATGAATTAGCCTCAGTGGCATCACTTGCATGCATATGGTTCATTCACAACTGCTTTAATCTACTAATTTATAATTCTCGACGTACACGTGTATAAATCCACGGAAAGAGAGCATTCGTCAAATTATGGTTATGAAGTATGATTAACGAAATACAAAATAAAGAAATATTTGGGTGTGCATGAGGATGTGATAATCTGACACCACATAAAATTGCCACCTTTTGCGTATTTGGAAAGGCATTGTGAATCGGATGAGACAAAATTAAAAGAATAAAATGAAGACCAATTGGACATTCATCATCAAATCAATCCAATTGTCGTCTACCAAATTATGGCTTCCTTTAAATGCTTCAACAATGATGAATTGCTACTTAATTAGATTAATAAATTCTTGTGTTTTCCACTCATCAGCACGACTTTTTTTAAAAAAAAGTTAAGTTGGTCCACACATGAATACATGAGACCTGTTCAAGTCCGGGCCAGCCCGGACCGCCCGCCCGCGAAAACGGGCGGGTATGAACATCGACAGAGGTCCGACCGGGCTGCTAGGCCCGGCCCGCCAGTCCCGCCGGATCGGGTATGAACAAGGTACCAGGCTCGGTCGGGCCGCTCGGCCCGGCCCGGAGCCCGGCAAATATATATATATATATATATATATATATATATATATATATATATATATATATATATATATATATATATATATATATTTATATTTCGTTACTTTCGTATAACCCTAAAGTTCTAAACTTCTAATTGAACCTTTTGAGTATGTTTATATGATATTTTTCGAGTTTTACAGGCACACTGCAAATTATACTGCTGAAGTACTGAATTACAAATAAAGTCACAGTTTAAAAAAAAAAACGGGTACCCGCCGGGCGGATACGGCAGCCTTGGCAGGCCCGTGAGCCGGGCTCAGCCCGGCCCGGGTCCGCCAAAACGGGCTTTTTTTTTAAAATGCCCGGCCCGAGTCCGGCCCGAGCCCGGATATGAACAGGTCTAATGATAAAGTCTAAATTATTATTACGGATGGTAAGATAAAAGTTCAAATTTGGCTTGAATATTTTAACTAATTTATTTTAATTTTGAAATTGAATATCTCCATCTTTTTATTTTTCACCTATAAACTAAAAAATCACAAAAATGAACTTTTTTTAAAAAAAAATGAACTTTTTTTTAAAAAAAATGAATTTTATTATTAAAAATTGTTTTTTTGACGGTACAAGTGAAAACTAATAGGTTGGTGATACCATAATTTATAACAGTGAGTTGTTGATACATAGTTTATAATAATATCATGATGACACTACAAGTGCATACAATACAATTGACGATAAAACAATTGGAGGCAATATCAATGATGAAAATACGGTTTATAAAAACACATTTGGTGACAACATCGTTGATAACAATATCATCAATGAAAATCTAATTAATGACAATACAGACAGATAGAGAAAGGAGTTGTAAATTGGCTATGCTTCCTTTAAGTGTGTGGTTATGGATTTAATTATGATGAAATTTCCATTTAATTAGATTAAAAAACTATCATGTTTTCCACCTCATCAACACGATGATTTTATTTTATTTTATTTTCTTAAAGTTAAGTTGGTCCACACACGATTAGAGATGTTATTTTCACTCTTATCCGATTAATCACCTAATAGGGTGATTCGAAAAGTGGGTGATAACCCGAAAAATCCAAGTAATGGGTGGATGATGTGTGAAGGTCTTACACCTATCACCTGACCCAATACGCTCTAAATATCTCCTCTCTTTTTTGTAGATTTAGTTTTAAAATCGCAAAATATGACAATTTTATTTTGTTTATTTCATAGTAACATGTTAAATAGTTCTTATATCTTAGTTACATAATTGATTCTAAAGATATTATAGCTTGCACCACATGTATACAAATATTATAAAATGCAATATAAGTTAACAATATTTATAACTTTTAATCAGTCGTGGATGAACCCGACCACCCGGTCACAATAAGAATGACTAGTGGATACACCCAATTACGTTAAGGGTGTGGGCGTGAGGAAGTACATCACACGCCCATTGTAACTCCCCATAAAATATCACCCACATCATTTAAATGGGGATTTATGATTAAGTTAAAGGAATTGAGTTGCTACCTATGTCAACAAAAAATCTTATGTTCCAATGGTTGAGTGGTGAGTGTGCTTAGACGGAAGAAATTCACGATGGGTAACCTTTTGGAAAGTTCCCTAAGACCTTTATTATGGATGGTAATATGAAGGTCCAAAATTGGATGAACTTTTTAACCAATCTATTTGAGTTTTGAAATTGAAAAACTAACCTCCAACTTTTTTAACCTCTAGAAAAAAATATATATAAACAAAAAAATTTCCAGAATTTTTTTTTTGTTGATAATAAAATTTTGACAATAGGTTAGTAATAACATAATTAATGACAATTTTTTGGTAACAACATAGTTGGTGGCAGTACCGTTGACGACACTACAATTGATGATAACACAATTGGTGACAATATCGTTGATGATAATACATATGATGACAATTCAGTTGATGAAAATCCAATTGATGACATTACAGTTGGTGACAATATATTTTATGACAATTCAATTCTTCATAGTCCGGTTGATGACAGTGTTTTAGTGACAACGTTGTTGGTGACATTACAATTAATGGCAATACAAATGGTGACATTACAGTTAATGTCAATACACTTGATGACAATATAGTTGATGGCAATACAATTTGTGACAATATGGTTGGTGACAATAGTGTTGATAATAACACGAGTGATAACAACTTATTCCATTTAAAAAAAGATGTGTAAAAAACAATTAAAAATCATATTGTATGATTATTATAAAAAAGAATTAAGGGGTTAAAAGCCAAAAAAATAAAAATCTACGGGGTTAGATTCTCAGTTTCATTTCAAGCGGTTATCCTATCATATTCTTTTTCCAAAATTTTAGGTTTCATAGTTAATTGTATTGCATACTTTTACTTTTATTTTTTAAGATCCATTACAAATGAGTGTTACAATTTTTTTTTTCCCTTTTCCGTGCTATGTTTTTCTTTTCCTTAATTGCTTCATTTTTTTTATCAATAAAGCAAGATATTTGACTACACCAAACATATTTGATGTATCGAAGTCCGAAAAAAAGATCAACACGATAACCAGAGACATGTAACTGCGACATCTTTCAAAACATTCGTCTAGACAACGCTCGATAAATGTCTTCAAAAGGAAAGTCATCTCATCTAAGCAATGTTATAGACTTCGTGTCTCAATTTTTCAAAATCGAGCAAGACTTTCACGGAGCGCAAACCTTAAAAGGCTTTTACTGACACAAGCATCATTTTTTTCATGAATGTCTTAAAATACTTCTTCAGAGTGCAAACGTCTAATAACGAACAATTTGCTAATGATTTAAAAAGGATGAATTCAGTTGTTTAAGCAAACCCAATTCTTTAACACCTTGACAATTACCATGATTAAACAAGGGCACATGGGTAAAAATTAAATGCACAACAAATAGATTACGTGGGTTAAGGAATCCTGGTTTTTTGGTTGTACAAAACAAAAATTTTTGAAGTAAATAATTGTTTTAAATTTCAAGTTTTGTCAACCTTTTTTCAATAGTTCATGTTTTTACTCAATTGAAGAGTTTGACCCTTTTTTTTTCCTTTTTTTTCTTCAAAAGTCGATTCATGGGAAGTTGAAAAATTGTCCAACATACGGATGTAAATCATCAAAACTTTAAGAACAAAATATTTTTTAAAGTTGAGAGTTCTTCAAGTTTTCAAACAAACCTTTCTCAAAAAAAGATTGAATATTTCAAGGTTAGTTCCAAGAAAATTGACAAATTTTCAACTTTATCATTAGATTCGATAGATTTCAGATCTAGATCTGAAGGGTTGTTGAAAGGATATATTGTTCGCAAGTGGATCTAGGAGAAGAGGGACACCAAAATGGGCGTTTGCATCTCCCAACATCCACAAATAGTCCAGTGAATAGTCGGGGGCACTAGGAAGGTAAACTTAACCCACATGGTTATACAATAAAGCATCACACTCAAAATTGTTCACATGAGCATAAGACACACGAGATTGTCCAAGTAGAAACCAAAATATGTTTATTTTTATCTTTTATAAGACTGAAAATGTGTGTTTCTAAGCTTTTTCCGGTTTATTTTGTTGTCATGTTAATGTTTTTATCTACTCACATATCATTGGGTTTTTCATACATATTTATCTCAATATGATACATGATTTCTAAATTTCAATAGCTTTAAAGTGATATACTCCCTCCGTTTCAATATGTATGTCGTTAAGGTATAAAACACAAGAATTAAGAAAACATTAATGCCGCATTCTCATTCCACCTTTTCCTTGAAATACTCTATATACAATAAATAACAATAATTAGACTCTTAATTAGAGTGTCTCTTGAGATTTCAAAACCTACCTCTTAATTACAGAGTGCACACTCCTTTTTAAAATGTGAATTCGTTCCCTTTCATTAACCTTTACATCTCTGTGAAAATTTTACACCAGTGAATAAAAAAAAATTTGGAGCCAACTTTTTGAACTTTTTAATTTTCATTGAAATGTTATTTGGCCAATTTTAATGGAGCCAAAACATGTGAAATGTGACTTTTAACTTGGGTATTAATCTAACAAGAGCACATACAGTACTGATTGCTTTCAATCATTCAAAAACAAGAACATACTACTACGTTGCTTTATACAGTGAACATGGGATCGAGAGAACGTTTCGATCTCAATATGCTTCCACTTAGCGACGATAGCGACGATGACGAAAGAGAAAACTTCACCAATGACATTAACGAGGTGGAAGCATGCAACGTCGAAGACGATGTGGGTGATGTTCCGATTATAATCGGCTCAAATTCAGAAGGAAACTTGGTAATCGATTTCAATGTCGATATGAATCAAGAGTCTGGATTACCTTGTTTGGAGGTTGATGTGCAAGAACTACTTCATGAGGTTGAAGATGAAGGTACCATGGAAGCTCCTCACATGGGTAAGCTCTTTTGCAAAAATCCCTATCTTACTTGAAAAGGACACTTTGAGTTTTATTCCTTTAAAATTTTATTGCACCAAAAAACACTGTCACCTAGTGATTTCAAGATCATTTATATTGGAGCTTCAACCAAAATCAAATTATCCACATGTTTAAATGTACAGGAAGATTAATGTATTGGTCCTTCTATTATTTTAAAAGTTACAAAATTTAGAGTAGTGATTTTGAACATGGAAAGGAAATTTTGTCGATAAATGTATGTACTATACTCCGTATTTAGTTAAACCAGCCAATGTGATGAGCAGTAGAGTATTTGCTAACTTCTTATTGTTCATTTGTAGGCAACTCTCATAATGTACAAACAAGGAGAAGAAAAAAGTTTGTCCCTAATAAAAAAAGATGGGAAATTTATAATGCTTTGTTGGCAAGAAGTGTTAACGGTAAGTTAAAACGAGATACCACAACCAAGGAGGTGTCGATATTATTTGATGTACCGATCAGAACCGTGCAAAGAATATGAAAGCAAGCAAAAGACACACCGGTTGAAGGATCGATCGATGTATCACATAGGAGAACCGAAAATTGTGGTAGGAAGAGAATTCAACTAAGCCAAGATCAAATCACTAGTATTCCTCTACACCAACGAACCACTTTAAGGTCATTTGCGGCAGCTTTGAGCGTTAGCCATGTGACCTTACATAGGCGTTTAAGGCAAGGCCTCATTCGACGTCACTCAAATGCCATTAAACCTCTTTTGAGAGAAGAAAATAAACGGGCACGTTTGAGGTTTTGCATTGATATGCTAGACCCAAATAGCATTCCTCGAGATCCTAAATTTGTCAATATGTACAATGTTGTGCATATTGACGAAAAGTGGTTCTACATGACAAAAAAATCAGAGAAATATTACTTGCATGCTGCTGAAGATGAGCCGTTGCGCACATGTCAAAGCAAAAATTTTATTGGAAAAGTGATGTTCTTAGCTGCTATGGCTCGTCCGAGATTTGACGACAATGGAAATGAAGTGTTCTCAGGAAAAATTGGAGTCTTCCCTTTTGTTACTAGACAACCAGCCCAAAGAAGTAGTCGCAACAGAGTTGCCGGCACTATAGAGATCAAGCCAATTACGTCGGTGAAAAAAGACACTGTAAGAGAATATCTTATTCAAAAGGTTATACCAGCAATTCAAGCAAAGTGGCCCGTGGAAGATTCAAGTAAAACCATCTTTATTCAACAAGATAATGCAAGGACACATATTGGTGCAAACGATGAAGAATTCAGAATAGTTGCGTCGCAAAACGGATTTGACATCCGAATAATTTGTCAACCACCAAACTCACCGGATCTAAATGTTTTAGATCTTGGGTTTTTCAATGCTATTCAGTCTTTACAGCATAAAGAGTCTCCGAGGACTGTTGGTGAGCTTATCAATGCAGTCGAAAAGTCGTTCGATGAGTTTCCCGCAAATATGGCGAATCGTGTCTTTGTTACTCTACAATCATGTATGCTAGAGATAATGAAGATCGGAGGATCCAACAAATATCATATCCCCCACATGAATAAGGCTGCACTAGAAAGATTAGGTTGTCTCCCACAACAAGTAACTTGTGATTACTCTATAGTAGAAAGTGCTAAGAATCTTTTAGCATAATTTCATGTTTTCTTTCTCATGATTAGTAATCTTGTGAATTTATAAACTTCTTTGTTCAATTTTGTAACTTTCGGTCTACTTTTTTTTTTGTTATGATAAATTTGCATCTATCAAACCTAACTAGAACCAAATAAATTGTAGTTTCATGGAACAAAAAATAAAACAAAAATACTTTCTGTATGAAAAAAAAGGAAGAAAGGACAGAGGCATGGCAATGCCTCAAGAGCTACTTGTAGGTGAATAAGCTAAATGAAGTAGACTTTGAATTATTTTAAGAGACCTTGCCTTAAAATAGTGTATTTCCCTCACCTACTTTTGTACTTCTTGTACAAGAAACTAAAAGAGCTCAATCAAATCTAGCTAGAATCGAATTGTACTGTGTTTTGGAATACCCAAATTCGCCCAGAAAGTTCACATTTTTTTTTATGAATGTTTAACAACTTCATCTACACATTTTGCCTCACAAATCATACTTGTCTTGTACTGTGTTTTGAATGAATGTTTAACAAATTCAATTATTCAAAGTAAAACAAAAAAAGAAAAAGAATAATTAAGGGAGTAAAGTATGATAAAACAATCTCACTAGATTAAAAATAGGTGAATGTAGTTTCTACCTCATAATGCTATCCGTAATCAAAAAGGAGAAGAGTCCTCAACATCATCAAATACTAGTAGATGAGTAAAAGTTTTAACTAAAATCGTACTAATAGTATTCAGGAAGCAAAGTCCTCAACATCATCAACTTCATCCGTCTCATCCCGGGGTTGGTTTCTTCTTCATCATCATAGTATAGCAGTTTGTTTAGATCAAACGGATAAAAGATATCCTCTTCATTATCGAGCGCTTCTACACCTTGATCGAGATGTCGGTCGTCACTTTGTTCTTCATTCACCAATTGATTCTCTTTGTTGTCAAGAACTTCTCCTTCTTCATTGTACTCTTTGTTTAGATCAAACGGAAAGATGAAAGATTCTTCATCTCACACTTTAAAAGCTTGTTCGAGATCCACCATTGATTGCTTCTCTTTGTTGGGATGAAGATCTTCATCCTTACAATAGGTTTTGTTTGGATCATAAACAAAATCAGACATTATGCAAATATGAACGTGAATATTTATCTCTTCAGGGCAATTGAAAAATGTATAGTGCAACTACAGGGATAAGGGATAAATGTACTTTTATACGAGTAGTACAGATGAAAAGAGTAAGTTGGCAATTGGAATTGAAAAGCTATTGTGTTAAATAGGTTATTGGAACTCACCACCCACTCAATAATGATTGTAGCAGTAGAGGCACTATTAATGGATTGAAATTTCCTAGTGGGTCTCTATTGTCTTAATGAACGTCAAACATAGTGAAACTTTTTTTTGAGCCAAACGTCATACATATTGAAACGGAGGGAGTATTATTTATTTTCCTCGCCGTGTCCCAGTTTCCTATATTTTTGAGGATTGTTGCTTCCCCGTTTCTCGCCATGTCCGTTTCTCATGCATCATAGACCAAAATCGAATATGAACTATAAAATATTATCAACCTAAAAATCAGGAAATAATAATGGAAATAATAATCCCAACAAACGAAATAAAAGACATGTTATACTAGAGAAGCAACCCGAATGTTTGGTTCTCCACAAAATTAGCATCAGAATTGATCAATAAGGAATATGACTGGCTTCTTGACTATTCTTGCGAATGGATATGAAATTTAGACACTCAACCAAAAATTAAGAACTTCATTTGGAAAATCTCAAGTAACGGTATCCCAACTAAAGCAAAACTTAACGAAAGAAGAATTGCGGTTCCAATGAACTGTGAATTATGTAATCACCAACTCGAGGATCTTGTAAACCTTCTTATTGATTGTCCGTATGGTAAAATATTATCACAAAAATTGACTCAACTATAATCACCAATCTGAATACCATTAATACGGAAAGCAAAAGGCCTCACGAACTCTTGATGGAAATTAAAAACAAGATCGGCCGGGCTTACTAAATTTTCATGCCTTGCAACCATTTGGTGGAGTATTTGGTTCTTCAGAAATAAAATCATCTTTAACAATGAAGCAATCGGATCGGATCACAACATCCTAAATTTCATTAAAAATCAAACTCGGAATTGGAAGAATCACAAGACGGAAGATGTCGACTACGATTTTAAGTATACTCAAAAGAACAACCTCCCCAACATAAGAAAGAAAAACAATATTAAATGGGATAAATCAAAACATGAGTTCCACAAACTCAACTTTAACTATTCAAACCTCGATTCAGGTATAACATCCATCGCCTTTGTTGTATGAAATCATAACGGTGATGTTATTAGCTTGGATGCTAGCAAAAATAATTCAGTTGTTAAAGTAGAAGCTTTCACGTTGAAAACCGGGCTTAAAGAAGCTATAAGGCTAAACATTAAAAAGATCGAAATTGAGGGTGATAAAGTAGAAGCTATAAGGCTAAACATTAAATTGAGGGTGATAAAGTATAAGGCTAAACACTATAATAACAAAATAATGTGGGTATGTGATATCAACACCACCACAATAACAATATAATATTTTTGACAAAATAATGTGGGCATGTGATATCAACACCACCACAATAACAGTATAATATTTTTGATGTCTTGTCAACAACACCAAATTCACAAAATAAATGGTGTTAGGTGTTGTCAACAACGTAACAAACACCCATACAAGGGTGGTTGTGTTGTCAACAACACCAAAAAATACCCAAACAATGATGATATCAACACCAAAAATACCGAAACAAATGGTGTTATCAATAACAATGGAATAACAAAATAACGTGTTTAAGTATTGTCAATAACACTATGATAACAACTAATGTGTTTAGGTGTTGAGACTAACAATATAACATGTTTAAGTGTTGTCAACAACACAAAAAATACAAAATAAGTGGTGTTAAGTGATGTCAACAACACAAAAAAATACCCAAACATGGGTGGTTGTTTTGTTAGCAACACGAAATGCACCCAAACAATGATGCTAGTGTGGCTAACACCACCAAAAATAGCAAAATAGGTGGTGTTGATGTCGTCATCAACACCATAATAACAAAATAACGTGTTTAAGTGTTGCCAACAACAACATACATATAAGAAAACCCACATTCAACAAGCGAGAATCATTAAAAACTCAATAATTCAACAATAAACAATCATTGAACTACCACCAACAATATAAAACACATCCAACAATGGATAATTACTAGAAACTCGATAAAAACATTATCAAACTCAATGATTTTATTACTTTAAACAATATAAAATAAATATAGTTTTTAATATAAGACAAATTTTTATATGTTCAAACCTTGTTTTCCCCTCTATTTTTTATGATGCTTTTGAGTTAAAACAATGAAATTTCGTGTTTCTCCTTAAATTGACTTGAATGAAGAAGCAAAAAGTCGAATCTCTTGAATTTGGAATATTGAATATATGAGAGAAGTTGAATGAACTCAAGGGTTTGTAGTTTCGAAAAGAAAAGAGCTTTTTGAGCAGTTTTTGAAGAGAAGGAGAAATTGCAATGTTAGGTTATATAAAGAATAGTTTTTACACCGTCGAAAAGCTTGTGGTTATTTTTTTCATTTCATACTTTCTAGTTTCTAATGGATAGTTGAAAATTTTTTTCCTTCGAAGAACCAATGAGTGAGGACTGAAGAGAGTTCAAAAGATGATGGTTAACCATTAACATCGTTCAATTAAGGAGATCCTCCAACAATGTACGTTGACATCAACAATTACATATATGACTACATGGGAAAGTACAAGTCGATCATTTCTATAGAAGTATACAAGGTGAGTTCATGGAGTTGGACAGACCAGTCTCGCGGGCAAGACCAGTCTGATGACGCGAACCCTTAATCCTATGGTGAAGAAAGTATAAGACTACCCGTACAGATATGTTGTTTGTTTCTAACAATGTGGGTTGACTGGAGTTGGACAAGACCAGTCTGATGACGCTAGGTATATCTCTGTGGCAAGGGCTGTAGGTACGTATATTGCGTCTTGAAGCGAGCTGTGTGTTCTCCCATAGAACAAGTACACTAACACTCCCACTGCAAGCCATACAGACACCCGGATCCATGTGCTCATCCTGTTCGGGTTCAGGTATACAAACACCAAAAATAATCCATGGGCTAAGTATAAGCAGAAAATAATTACGACTCTTTCACTAATCTTGGGTGATTCGATTACCATTTGCTTTGAGAACTTACCCGAGATTTATCAGCAAGTATGTGTTGACGAGTATGCAAGCAACAGGTAAGAATGGAACAAACGGACAAGTGAAACCTGAAGGAGTTTACTGGTCAGTAATTTCATATGCTTAATTTTTTAGTTGATTATACAGAAACCATTGACTGTTTAGCAAAGCAACATTGGAGATGTAAGCGTACCTCCTGTATATCCGAAGTTGTGCCTTCCGACATCTTGATCAAGGCGTGCAAGAACAAACAGCCCAATCAAGAAAAGAATGCCACCAGTTCCGCATAACATGTAGCGGGGAATACTGTGATATGCATGTGTAGGTAGAGTATCAGAATGTTAGAACAACAATATACTTGAATGATTGTACACGAATGAATAAGGTTTTTAGGGTTTGTATAGGTACTAGCATCAGCTGTACATAAAGTTTCTTAATCTATGCCTCATAGATACATGGGTGAGTTGGTTAAGTAGGCCTTTTTTTTTGCCTAATGTAGCCTCAAGTAGACTCTTCTGTTTATTAGTAGACAAACTAGACCCCCGACTCTCCTTCCCACCAAAAAAAACTAGACCCCTTTTTATCCCTTTAAATAAGTGTTTTTAGAAATAAAAAACAATCTTAAATTAACGAGGGTCTAGTTTGCATCAGTAATACAAAAAAGGCTTTATTAGGCCAATCTTCTCTAGAGTAGATACATCAAGTCTTCGGTTTATAAGACAACACACCTAGATATATTTTCCACAGAAGCAGCAGAAGCAAGCACAATAGCACCTACACAAATGGAACTTATATTCCAAGTTGCCATTTTTCGTCGTCTCCGTTGCTCTTCCTTGTCTGTGAAGTCCAGGATAAAACTCGTTAAGTTCTTATGCCTAAATAATCATATGCATGTTCTCAGAAATTTTAATTTTTGGGTAATGACGTGACATCTCAATTTCTAGTTACCATTAGTCGTAACATTTTCTTGGATAGGAAGATTCAGATCTTCCCCTTTGTCAAGCAATAATTCATGGTCACTCTCATCCATCATAAACGAATTCCTTGTACCATCAAGATCTGCCTCGCGGACATGATGAACAGACCCTTCGGAAAAAGAAGCAATTGACTCCCTGAAGGATGATGGCATTGGCATCTCTTCTGGTGGCAGATATCTGAGAATGAGTACTGAGATAGCAACTATGGTGAAGGCGAGCAGCGTACCAACACTGACCTGGAAAAGAAGTAGCCGCTGTTTAGGAATATGGTAAGATTTATAATTTTACTTTTGAAAAGAAAATGATTGATCTAGCATGACTGCAGAGCTTTAGGTTAGCTAGAAAAGGTACCATTCCAGCCAATTGTGAAACACTCATAGTGAACGCTAAGGCTGCAGCCAAAAACCCAGTTGCTATTGTGCTCTTCACAGGAACTTGTGTAAGTTTGTTGATATCTGAAAAGAACGATGGAAGTAAACCATCTCTAGCCATCGCCATCAAAATCCGGGGCTGAAGAAGTTAAAAGAACCAGTTATTAATAACTTGTTCAGCTTTCAGTTTTCATTTTTGGTCTACGAAACAAGAAATAAACTTTTGGAAACGAAAAAGCTAAATACACCGGCTTTGATTTAGCGCCAAAATTAATAATCCGGCAGCGCCCAGTTTTTTTTATTTTTATTCTGGAAAACAAAAGGCGCCGGCGATTGAAAAAAAAACTTTATATGGCAAAAACTGATTCTTTTCTTCAAGGGCTTCAAAAAGTTTAAAAACATTTGGGCGCCGGCGCCCACATTGAAAAAAAAAAATTGGCGCCATTCACCAGCGCTCAAGCTGGACGTCAGTGCCTTGTGAATTTTGTTGGCCCTTGTGAATTAAACGCCGTGTATATAACACACCCCTTTGGAAATAGCTTTTTTCTGTTTTCATTCATCAGTTGTCGGTTTTGAGAGCTGAGGTGATTATTACAACATAACATATTTTTGAGTCTTTATTTTTACTATTTGTGAGAAAATAAAAAACAAACTACTCGGTGATACCAAACAAGCCCTAATAAGCTGAGCTAGTCAGATACATACTTTTGTTTTGCAATTCCTGCTGTTGTCCACCTATGCCTATTCACAATTATTGTTAACATGTCTAGGTCAAAGCTCAGATAGATGATCATGTGTACCTGAGGAAGAAGGGAACCTAGGAGAGTTGCACAAAGAGCCATAACTGCTCCAGTTGTCACAACATAACTGCAGATTTGAAACAGAAAACAACAAATCAAAGAAAATTGAGAACAGAACTGAAACAGATAAAACAGAATGTGAACATGAGCATCAATAACACAGCAGAAATTCACGTACACTGCCCATTCCATTCCGTAGTCAGAAAATGCCGAGGAAATTGGGGTATCTTCATCCATATCATAGTATGGGACCAAGCCAACAATGACCACAGACACTAGCATATACAAAGTGCAACATATGGACAGTGCAATCCCTATACCAAGGGGAAGATCTCTTTGAGGATTCTTGACCTGTTGCCATATTCCAAAAACAGCACAAAATAATTGGAAGTAAATATTAGAAACTGTTAACACATGCAATGCAAAACTTAGTCTTGATCAGCAGCAATAAGAATTGAAGAATAAGTACAACGTACCTCCTCAGCTGTGCTGGCAACTGAATCAAAACCAATATATGAAAAGAAGACGGTAGCGGCACCTGTGAGCACACCCTTAAAGCCATATGGGAAGTACCTAAACAACAAAAAATTACCGAAAATGAACTAATGGAAGAAGAACGATATTGAAACCAAAACAGCATGTAGTGTTAGTTACCCGCTAGAAAGCTGATATGCTGGCCAGCCAAAAAATTACCGAAAATGAACTAATGGAAGAAGAACGATATTAAAACCAAAACAGCATGTAGTGTTAGTTACCCGCTAGAAAGCTGATATCCTGGCCAGCCAACTTGAAAGGCAAGATATCCACCAGCAACAATGATGAAAACCATGCAACAGACGTTCAATGAAGTAATAACTGCTTGAACTGATGTACTCTGTAACATAGGATTTTACTCAGATTATTTAGCAAAACATCGGAACTACAAAAAGGATTAGACTGAGAACACAAAGAAACTCTTCGAGATGAGATGGGAGTTTTCTGAAACTGAGACTGGAAATGAAAGGAACCTTATAATATTATGGGACATACTTCTTTAACACCAATGGACAAGAGTGCAGTGACAACGAAAACCAGTACAGCAGCACATGGGTCGACTGTAATCCCAAGAACCGTATGACGAGCCAAAAAACTTGGCAAATTATCCTCACCGCCAAAATATAATGCCTGAAAAGATCCCATAAGAGGTTTAGTTTCGGTAAGTCGAAAGTGTCAGTTATCACAAAGACTTCCAGTCTCTTGCATATTGTAGCATCATAGCAGACATTGATCGTCTAATTAGTAGGGTTCTCTGTACTTTCCACCTCTCCATTTTAACACAAAGAAGCACTTGAAGTTGAAACTCATATGTTGCAACAATACTTCGAAATTTTCAATCAGTCAATCCTTAGATTAACTAGGAATAAGAGGTTAAATCTCACAAAAAAAAAAAACACAGACAACACTGCACAAATGGTATAACTTAGACATGAAATTGTAAAATGTATACCAACCAGATTTGGGGATATGCCACGAGCAACCGCAGCACCACCAATAGTGTACTCAAGTATCAAAGCCCAGCCAATCAACCAAGCAACCCTGAGAATGATTAAAAAAATAGAAGTTCTTAAGTAGTAGATTTTGTCAACTGATCCTGATAGATTCATAAACATATATGCCAGAAAAGTGAGAAAGCTCATTCAAAGAAATTATGAGAGTTAGTTTAAGGATTACCCTTCTCCAACACAAATGTATGAATAGTGATAAGCGCTTCCAGCAGAAGGACAACGACAGGAAAGCTCGGCATAACAAAAAGCAGACAAAGCAGCAGCTACACCCGCAATCAGAAAAGAGAGTGCAAGAGCAGGACCCGAGTCTTCTCTTGCAACAGTACCTACAAGAATATAGACTCCTGCCCCAATGGTAGCACCAACTCCTGATAGACCACCATGAGATCATAAAAGAAATCAGGATACAAACATACAATTGATCCCTAACCTTTCATTAGGCCAACATTGTAGCAACATAACTTTTATTGCATACTGGAATTCAAGATTAGTTTTTTTAGATAAAAAAAAAAAGAAGAAGCAATCACAAACATGTGGCCATGTAAAAAGGAGGTTTTGCACAAGAAAGAAGCAATGTGTATCAGTAAGTATTTAATCAAGCCATAAATTAGAAGGAAATTGATATCAGACTATAGTGCCCAGAAAACCAATGATCCATTAAAAGTTAAAACAATCTTCTAAACCAGAATCCAAGTGAAGAAAGAAAACAAAAAAAAAAGAGCAAAGATATGAGAAAAATACCAATGGCAATAAGATCAGGAACAACCAATCTTTTAGCTAGTTCCTGGCCACCTGTTTTCAGATATATTGAGTCAACTTGCTTCCTCCTAAACAAATTTCTCAACCCCAATGACCATCGCCCACCAAAACTCTTCTGCATTGCCACTAAATTCTTGTCAGAAACCCTAAAAAAAGAAATTTTGAGGGTTTTTCTGCTTAACTATTCAATTGTCCATCATCAGAGCAATCAATCCTTGTAAGAAAAACCCATTTGTGGCCTGCCCACTATAGGAATTACTATCTTTAAGAATCCAAGCAAAAGAGCAGAAAAGGAAATAAAGAAAGAGAACATAAATCAGAGTATGGAAGCGTTTTAAATGGCGGAATGGAGAGTAGGTATGCGTTGATTGAGACATTGACATTGTAACTGAGAAGAAATGTCAACGGATGATTACGTGAAGAGAACTAACTCTGCCTTGTGTTTCACCCTCTTCCTTTGTGCAGATTGAGAGGGAGAAAGCTTTTCTTCTTCCATTTTCTTCTATTTCCCCCAATTCCATTGTTGAAATCACAGCATGATCTCAAAATAATTATTAAGTATCAGTTGACCGCTTATTTTTTGCAAATTACAAAAGATTACCCTTAATTTAATTTTTAATTCACTTGGCGTATACCAGTTGACCATCCAACACTTCCTCATTACAACCTTAATTAAATAAGAGAACTTTCATTTTTCATCAACGAAAAGGAACATTTTTTTTAAAAAATATAAATGCTTGGAATATCACTTCTTCTTTTTTTTTTTTTTTTTACCAAACGAACACGGAATAAATTTAATCATAAAATAACTATGAACATTTTAAATATTTTTACGTCTGGATGAATATATTTTAAACTTCCATTTTTCTGAAAAGGAACATTTTTAAAAATATAAATGTTTGAAATGTCACTTCTTTTTTTTTTACCAAACAAACACTGAATAAATTTAAATATCAAATAACTATGAACATTTTAAATATTTTTACATTTAGATGAATATATTTTTAAACTAATAAAAACGATTATCTATGACAATCACCAAGTTATCATATATATCATTTTTTGAAATTCTAACATATTTTTTAAAAGTGATAATCTTGAAGTATTCATTTGAGAATGAATGATTCATGAGAATCTGCGCACGTAATACAATGAATTCCATTAACATTGTGACAATGTCAGCGACATGCAATAAATAGTTAGATGGTCATGTACGTGAAGCATTATTTTTTTCCAATAGTGTTTCAGATTTGTTTTGTTGGGTCGATTAAAAAGTGTTTTAAATACTAATTGCATAGATACATATGATACATTCCAAAGACATGGGAGCGATGATTAGCTTAAAATATTAGATGTATCATCAATTCAAATTGACAATAAGGTTTTCACAACTATCAATATTGCATCTCTTAACGAGGGAAACACTAATATTTTACCTTAACATAAAGCATTACACTTTCTTAACAATGAAGAACGAATGTTGTGTGCTTGAATGGCATGGTGAAATGATAATAGGCCGATATAAGAGTGCAGTAATGTGTTGAAAATGACGAACAGGTAAGTTCGATAATGGTGGAGACAAACACCCAGAAAATCCTTTCATTCCCATTGCCAACATTCCAGAACACCTCTACAACAAGACGTTCAATTCAAGCAGTGATCGCATCTTTTAACGAGTGTTCTTATCTGAAACAATTTTACAGTCGGCGACTATAACATATGAATAGTCCGATACAACAGAACCTGTTCCTTAATGTACCATTCACTTGATTTCCTACTCCAAATCAACATCCAAAAATAATGCTCCAAGCCCCGCCTTTTTCTACATTCATCATGTACCTCCGCTAGCATCACCGGGATTTGCGAGTGGACCCCACACGCTTGGGCTCCTTCCATTGACAGTAAGTGGCCGCCAGACTTGTGTGCCTCTGTTGTTTGCATTTCCGCCATCAGAAACCTGAGCCCAAATGCTATTGCTTTTACCAGCTCCGCCACCACTGCTATGTTCATCCTCTCCACCAGCTACCATTTTCAGAAGTTCCGACTGCAACATTGGGCACTTCTTTTTCAGGTATTCAAACCCTTCTGAATTCATTACAGCTGCGTTCAAAGTATCAGTTATAGGGCAAGTAGGCCAAATGCATATGGTAGCAGCTGCTAACTGGACTCGAAACAGATTCTATTTCTTAATACCTAAGTGTCCATCTCGCATTTCAGGAAACCACGATTGCAGCTTGTGGTATAAACAGATCTACCCACCCTCAGGTATATTTTTTAAAACTTAACACGCCCAAGTTGAAAACTCTATCTTCTTTAAGAATCATAGAGGAAGAACCATTTCAATGATCATTATGAATGAGATGGACATGTTTCGGACAAAAGAAAAAAAAAAAGATGTGATGCAAAGAACCACTTTGAGGACGACAAGAAGTTGAATTCTAGGAAGAACATTTCAGTGACCTAAAGGCACACTTTGACTTATCTTTTACAAGGTATTGCTACTTCAAATCTAAAAGCTAAAGCTTACCAACAAGATTTTCAGCTCCAAACTTTAGGCAGACGGATTTCAGATCTGAGGCATGGCAAAGATCAGCGAGAGAGAGTATGTCAGCAACAGAAGTCACTGATATATGCTTGCTGAGAAAAGACTCGCACATCAACCGAAGTCTGCTCAACTCATACTTATCTGCCACAGCTAATAATTTTGCCACTACTGAATCACGGAGTGGTGTTGTTGTAGATGAAGAAGAAGCAGATAATAGAAAGTCTTCATCAGCAACAAGACAGTCTCTGTATATATAATGAAGCATAGCCTGCAGATGCAGACAAATTGTAAAAAAACTTACCCATATAGCCTCCAATATCTATTAGAAAACATATAATATCCTCTTTCAAGTAGCCTTAATAAATTAATAAAAAGGAACATGGAAACAAAGGAATCAACAGTACCTTAAAGACCTTAGGATCCATGTCTGGTATGATTATTTCGTCATTACTTTCCTCTACCCCATCCAGAAATTCAGATTCAAATTTGGGGGATCTTGCTGATACTACCAGCCTATGAGCATTGAATCGTTCTCCAGCAACAACGAAAACTACATCTGAATACTCATCATTATCCAACAGCATGCCAAAATGTGCACCAATGTCAGAACTCGGAACCTGTATAGAGGGTAATCTGGAGCAATCTGTTTCTGAAACCACAACTCCAACAGTACAATTAATTCTTAAGCAATCATCCTTCAGAAAATCTGATGTCTCTAACATTGCCCTCCTATAAAATCGTTTGTAACCCCTGCAAAAGAAGAAAGGAGTAAATGATCAGAAAGACAATACATTGAATGTAAGCAGCTGGTCAAAGCATCATATAATTCCAAGACTAAGATAAATGATATGAGAAGAAAGTTTAGACTTGAAACCTCATTTCAACTCGAATCAGTAAAACAGTTCCAACTTCCAGAACAGTTACTAGTACTTCGAATCAGGAGAGTGATAGGATTCCGAACCTACCTACAAGGCCAGCTAATATATTTTAATATTAGTAAAGTTTATCTTATCTTAATAATAGTCTAGTCCTACTAGGAGGAGTTACGACAGAAGGATATATAAGGATCTACTGTCTTATGTTTTAGCATTCATTCATTCAATAAAGGTTATTACTTGGTAGTTGAATCTCTAATCAAAAGATCAAAACATAATCGTGAGTCTTGAAGAATCAAGTCTCATCACAGAGACGTCTTATAATGCTTGCAACAAAGCCACATGAAAAAGGAAAAATAGGGTTCATAGGCATCAAAATGGATCACATATCCAGAAAAGCACACACTAAATCACTGTTATTTGTTACCACCAGCATTTTATCGCTATCTCCTGAGTCACCTATGTTCTTCAACTGCATTACCTGTCATCCTGGACAACATGTCCATAATTTAATCTCTATAATCACCAAAACCGATTACGCTACCAACAATTTCCTAATTCTGGTGGTATTGGGTTGTACTTGGAAGATAAAAAGCTAGAGAGGACAAAGAAGAAAGGGTAATGCACAAGGAGGTCAGGGTTTTGGGTCTTCGTCTATTTTGCCTGCTACATGGTCCCTGTTTGCAGGTTACAGTTAGTATTTTGGCCTCTACGCAGGCCCTTGTCTTCGCAATTTAGGGGTAGGATTTCATGTAACCTGGAAGAATAGGGAGGATGACTAGCTACAGTTATGGGTGAAGGATGAATATCCGTGCAGATGGAATCTATGTGGCTACACCGGTCTTTGTCTTCACTAGCCATTATTGCGCAGAGATTTAGCACAAAGGGGACGGGAAGGTGGTAGTGCCAGTGGAGCAGCGGTCATCAGGGAAGCAATGGCTGTGAATGTAATGTGTTTCACAAATAGATCAAAGTCATTCCTCAGAATCCTACCAAAAAAGCCTATAACTTTGGGTTCTCCCCTTCCTAATTTCCCTTTGGACCTGATTTCGTGTTTTGGTTCCTTCGCCTCAGATATCCAAAGTTACTTTCAATAGCAAGAAAAACGGGAAACTCCTTGTGATTTACTCACAGATTTCACAATATTGATCATAAACTATCCTACACGAAACAAGCTAAGAATACTATACAGTATATGCTTATACAGGCAGGTTCAAACGAGTGAACATCAATATTAAACCAACAATTAGCTAAAATAAAACTATGGAACTGCAACAAAGAGTTACACAAAAAACACACACAAAACAGCTGATAATTGAACCGAAACAGGAACTGAATTCTCAAGATGAACGCAAGATGACTGACCACATGCTCCCTCTATACTTGAGGGTATAGGGGCCACTCTCAAGGGAGCGATCGAAATGGCTGTGGACCTTATGCTTGCCTCTTCCACTCTGATCAAGAAGCGTCAATTCGAACAAAGCCCTAACGTCGGTTCCCTCACTAGCAAGGGCGATGAAAACGGACACATAGGTAGAATGATCCTCGGGATTCTTACCATCGGGGTAGAAGTAGATCGCCCATTGGTAACCTCCAACGGTGAAATTGTCGCTGGCTATGTGTTTCCCGACGCCGATGCCCTTGGCAAGCGAATAACCCTTGATGACGAAGTGGTGGGAGCCATTGACGGTGTGAGTTACAGACCTTGAGCTCGACGGAGATGAGAGGGAATTGGCGGGGCCGGCTCCGCCTGTAGCTGCGGGTCTAGACATCGTTGATGAGCTAGAGAATTGGGGTCGACTGCATGGAATTTGGAGAAAACCCTAGGAGAGAAGAGGGAAATTGGGGAAAACCCTAGGAGAGAAGGAAATTGGGGAAACGTTGATTATCCGAGACGGGAAATCTTGGGAAGAAAATTGGGCGAATTGTCGGAAATGTACGAATAAAAGTACATGAACACGTATTAATTATGGTTTATTTATAGAAATCCACCTATCAAAGTGAAATTTATAGAAGATAATCAATTACTACTTGCGAAGGTTTTCCTTTTTTTTTTTTCTTCGAAAAAGCTAAATGCACGAGGTTTGTTTTACTAGCGTAAAAAACAAACGCATTCCGATGGCGCTCAATAAGTAAAAAAAAAAACAAAGAATTTGAGCGCCGGCGCCTTCCGAAGGCGCTCAAATCTTTAATAAAAAAAATGGCAAAAGTAGGAAGGCGCTCAAATCTTTAATAAAAAAATAAGGGCAAAAATAAAAAAAACAGGTTTTTGGGCGCCAACGCCATGCGCCGGCGCTCAAAACCCTAATTTTTCTTATTTTTGCCCTTTTTATTTATTTTAAGATTTGAGCGCCGTCGCAAAGCGCTCAAATTTATTTGAGCGCCACCGCAAAGCGTTCATATTCGGTACCAAGTAAATTTAAAATTGTGTATATAACACGCCCCTTTTTCTTTCGCAAAATACTATTCATCCTTTAATTTTGTATCAATTGATTAGAGGACAAATAAAATTATCAAAATATTCTTATTGATGGATTTTTATAGTTTGTTATCTTGTCTAAATATAATAATAAATATAGTGAAATTAATTAAAGAAAGTAGACAATAAATTATTAATTTAAGAATAGAAATAAAACTTTAATGATGTCTAGGGTGTGTTTTAGTTGGTTTTCATAGGGTTTTTTTTTACGTCCTAAAACACATGTATATATTTGTATAAATATTTAGCGTGTGTTTGGTTATAGTGTAATAGTGTAAGAGTTTTTTTTTTATGTTTTAATATTATAGTTTCTTTTATTTCAATAAATTTTAATTTTGTCTTCATTCATGTCTCACCGGAACTCTCATGTCCATTTTCGTTGTTGTTATTTTTCTTCGTTTCACTTTCATCCTCTAGGAGAAAAAGAAGATGCACGAGAAGAAAAAGCTCCAAATCAAATTTCTCACTTCTCACAAATCGCATATTCGTCCCCATTACCCTCGAATTATGGTTTTGAGCTCTTTTTTCTCATGATGATGTTGCAAACATGAATCGCATAAAGTGAAGTTAGGGTTCTTCGTCCTTAGATCCTCCTTCATCATCGTCCACCTTGTGATGCTATTACAAAGATGAATTGTTGAAGGAACCAATTTTTCTCTTGTTTAGAAATGATTCGATTCGCCAAAATGATTATTCAAACTCCATTATTGTAGAAAGACCGAACGAGTGTAGATTCAAAGATCCATTGTTGTACATAGAAAGACTGAACAATGTAGTGAGTTTCAATACTCAATATTTTGTGTGATACAATTCCATTGTTGTAGAGACTGCACAAATGATTCCAAATCAATTTTCGTCGATGTAGATGCATATTTGGCGCAAAACAATTGTTTGATAGGGTAGTTGATTCATTAATTATTATGAGGGTATTTCGGTCTTTTTTGTTTCAAAACCGATTGAAAACCATATAACTAAACGCGTACACGACAATTTTCCATAAACTACAAATCTCAAAAAATACTCGTTTATAACTATAACCACAACTACAACAATGAATTTGACTTTGCTAACACACTCTTGGATGAAATTTCGATTTTAGTGTTGTAGTTTCAATTAGGGTTTTGGAGTTGTGAAAGTCATTTTTCTAGAATCTAATGTCGTAAGATTTTTGGGAGATTCCTTACCACCAATTAATCATTTCCATTTCTGTTCATAATTTTGTTAGTAAAATGTCCCAAAATTAAGGCGCGTTTTGAATAAATAAAATTTTTATATTTTTATTAATATTTTAATAACTTAAATGTATTTACGAGTATTTTTACGTCGTAAATTAAATTTTACGAGTATATATATATATATATATATATATATATATGTATATATATATATATTATATTTATATATTTTCCATTTTAAATTTATTTTTAATCTCATAAATATTTTATGGGAATGATTTTTATATCGTAGAGTATATTTATATATTTTACATATATTTATTAATATATTTTCCGTAAATTATTTTTACGGAAAAGCTTGAAAAATTTTCCGATCTGAAAATCCCATTACAGTATTTTAATCGAGTTTTGATGCGGGGTTGGTGCCGCATTTTTTCTATCTAGACTGAAGTTCACGAAATCAATGACAGAAGCAAATCTCGGTAAAGAATCTTGACCAATTGATCAAAACTCTCAACAAGGAATTACCTTCACCCTTCCTTCTTTAACCTTACACAAGTTTTCCAAATAAGACAAGCACAAGGAGGGACTAGTTTGACTCGTAACATCAATCTTTAATAAGATAAACACAAGAACAACCTAGTAAAGAATCACAACTATTCAATCAAAGACTCTCTTTTTTATTGAATTGAAACGAATAAAACACAAACTTCATAAACGAAGCAACAAATATCTCACAATATTGTGGAAATAATAATCAATCAAATCTACCTATGAATCTCGGCTTCTATGACTGATTATAGACGAGATTCCTCTAGAAAATAAAATAAAGATAATCATAAAAGATAAGATTAAAAATCAAAAGATACCTTTAGAATGTTTAGAACTTTAAAGGCGTTAAATTTAAAATATCCAACAAATAATAAGATCTCGATGGATCTTACGGATCTCGACATAAGCAAATCTCGATTGAAATCTCGGACGAAATTTGGTTTTCAAAGCTGAGACATTAACTGATTGGCTTAAATCTCGAGTTAGCCCCATTTCTTGGCTCCTCGATCATCTTCACTCTTGTAGGGTCTTTTCACAGTAAACACCAATGTACTAAAAAAAGACTTAAACGCAAGTAGAGTTTCTTTAGGTGTACATGTTGTCAACAACCTTTTCTTGGATGGACTTCTCTCTTGATTTAATGACAGATTCTTCTTTGTCATGACTTGAAGATGATGTTGTGTCCTTCTTCTTCAATGCCTTTGCTCTAACTCTAGTGATTCCTTGTATAGTTGGTGTTGAGGATGTCCCTCATCAAGTTCATTTCATTTTATTTTTCTTTTCCTTTTTCTTTTCTTTTTTTCCCTACTCTCTCTTCTTTAGTGGGTGGATGGATGTAACATTTAGTGGGTGAAATATAATGCGCGTTCCTTTTTCCTTTTCCTAGTTGCCCTCTCCCCGACTAGCATTACCTTCCTCCCCCTCTACCCCTACCACTTTCAACCTATTGTTCCTTGCCGCCCACACTGGCCTAGCTAGCCGGCCGAGGCTACCCTAGCCTATCCAACACCGAACTCTCGACCCTCCACATCACCTCTACCCTGACAGCTACCCACACCCTCTATTCCTTTGTTTTCCTTCTCTTCGACCCCTCACTTCCCAAACGATCTCCACCATCTCACCTTTCTTCAACTTCTCCATCTCCCAGCCTCTCAACACTCTTGGGAGACACACCTTACATCCTCTTCTCTTCCCTCTACCTCCGCCCTTATTGGCAAGCTTCTCCATCTCCCGGCGGCTCACGACCACGATGGCTCACGTAATTATTTTTACGGAAAAGCTTGGAACAGTTTTCTGATCTGGAAATGTCGTTCTAGTATTTTAATCGAGTTTTGATGTGGGGTTGATGTCGCATTTTTCAGATCTAGATTGAAGTTCACGAAGACAATGACATAAGTAAATCTCGGTGAAAATCTCGGACGAGATTTGTATGGTAAGACCGAGATTTGAGAAACTCGAGCACAAAGAACGTGAGTTTGGGAAAGATATTCGGTTAAGATTCTGAAGATATGATAAGATCTCACATACTAGATAATATCTCAAGAATATGATTCATTGTAAATCTCCTTCCTTTCTAGATATGCAGTTGGATATGATCAGATTTGACTCAAATCTAATATGGATCTTGTTGGGATAGGGAGAAAATCACAAAACTTGTTTACCAAGTAACGTAAAAATCTTGCTCTTGAACACTGAACCGCGAACGAAATTTCAAGGGAGCGCAGACGAGATTTCAATTTCAGGGTTGCATGACTTGTGTTTGAGTTATGACGTTTCTCTCTTCTCCAATAGACACTAGTCAACGCATGCTAAACTCAAATAATCTCGCAAAATAATAGCAATAGAGAATATACTCGATTTTTATATGACTCAAAGAAGACTCAAACAAAAATACTCAAACCTTTGTTGTATATATGGTTGAGTTGAATTTCAGTCGATTAGCTCTCATACCACTTTGATGTGGGGTTGATGCCGTAGTTTCCCGGTATAGACTGAAGGTCACGAAGACAACGACAAAAGCAAATCTCGGTGCAAATTTGGGGCGGGGTTTGTATGGTAAGGCCGAGATTTTTGAAACTCGAACATAAAGAACATGAGTTTGATGAAATGATAATGTAAAGACAAGAAGATGAATAATGGAATGAAAGTATGGAAAATATTGGAAGAAAAGACTTAATGTTAGACTTGCAAAGAACCTTGACCAATGAATCAAAACCCTCAACAAAATATTTGTAATACCCGGAAATTTAATTCCCGGTAAATCCCGAGTCAACATAAATCTTGTCATTTTATGTGAAGAGTTAATCACATAAAATATTCTTTTCCCAACTTCTATGATTTTATGTGAAACTTAATTATATAAAATCATTCCTAAAACACTCTTGCAAGTCTTATAGTAATTGAACCATTTGACAAACTCATGACTAAGTTATGACAAGGTCATCCGGGCCCATTTCGAAGCTGAGTTTGGCCTTTGAAACCCTACCATCCGGGCCCGATAAGGAGCTGTTACAGGCCAGCCCATGCTCTCTCCCTCTCTCACGTAAACCCTAAGAACATCTCTCTTCCTTCTCTCGCTGTCACGTACCAGCGTCCGCCTCCTCCTTCACTCCAGGCCGCTTCGCTCCGTCTTCTCCCTCGACTCCTTCAGACTCGACAAAAGCCGCCTCATCACCTTCCTCAAACTCCTCTCCTTTCTCGCACGCCTCTCCTCTTCTCTCCAGAAGCACCGGAAGCCTAACCCCGATTTCTCGTCTGTGGAACCGTCGCTGCTTCTCCCTCGTCGGACGAACCACCACCACCAAGACCGACGCAACAACCTCCTTCTGTAAATGCAGGAGCCGCTTTCTGTAAGCAACAGCAGGCCGAGGCAAGCTAGTTCGGCGCAACAGTATCCTGACGGAGTCCAATCTTCGACAACCAACAGTCCGACGTAGCAGCCCTTGAACAACCAGCGGGACACCCAGGAGCATACCTGGACCCTCTGCACGCCTCCAGCGGGTACGAGACAAGAGTAGGCTGATTGCTAACCGCTGCAAACGAAGAACCGGTAAGCTCTACTCCTGCTGTTCACTGCACTCCCCTTGTAATTTGACAGTAACCATGTATTCCCTTCAATCTAAACAGCAGCTGTAACGTCTGCTGCTTCTGAGGCCACGCCGGACTCGTCTTTGGGAGATCAGCAGCAACCGGCTCCTTCACTGCTGTGGGTAAGTAGACTTGACAGTTAATCCTAGTACCTTGATGTTGTGTAGGAGGTATTGGTTGAGTTTGATGAATAAGGATGAGGGTAATGTAGTTGTGGCTAAACTGGACATAGAATAGGCTGGGTTATGTACTAAGGATCTCTAAGTAGCAATAAGGGAAACATATGGTGACAAGGAGAATCAGAATTTACCTTCTGCACACCTTATGTTCCAACCTTGACATGCTGTTTTGTGAGATAGTTTTGAATAGGCTTTTGATATCTGTTAGGCTTGAATTTTTGATATGATATAGTTGACATCTGGTTGTAGATCATATTAAAATTTGGGAAGAATCGGAGTTACGGTTTGAGAGTTATTGTGTTTCAAAGTTGACGTTTTTATATATGTGCTGAGTGTTGGGGAAAACAGCAAGTGATGCTGTTTTGTGAGATGGTTTTGAATAAGCTCTTGATCTCCGTTGGACTTGAATTTTGGATATGATATGGTTGACATATTTTTGTAGAAAATATTAAAATTTGAGAGGAATCCAACGAGTGGTTTGAGATTTATGATTTTTCAAAGATGGAGTCGTAAGCAGTTTTTCTGTTGTGCTGAAATTCGGTTTTGTGAGATAGTTTTAAATAGGATTTTGATCTCCTTTGCGTCTGAATTTTGGATATATTAGAGATAAGATTTAATAGTAGAACATATCAAAATTTGGGATAAATACAGCGAGTAGTTTAGGAGTTATGATTTTTCAAAGTTAGGACAATGTGCTGCTTGTTAAGTGTTGTACCAAGCTTTAGAAATTTTTGTAGATGCGATGCTTTAACAGTTTTAAGAAATTCTTTCTCCTATGAGTAGATAGGATATCATAGATGACCTAGGGAATTACTTCGGAATTTTTATAAGATTATTCGAATTTTATATTTGAAGCTGTAGTTGGACTTTAGTGACTTTTCGAGAAATAGAAAATGGGTGGTTTTTCTAGTTGTTACCTAAAATCATCCTAGGAAGTAGAATATGGTTAGTTAGTCTCAAATAAGTGTTTAAACATAAATTATGAAATTTTAGAAGTTTCGGGACCAGGGATAAAATGGTCATTTACCTGTATAAGGGTATTTTGGTAATCTCTTGTTGATCGATTTTTATATCTTAGAAGTTGGAGACTTCTAAGAAAGTGGGATACATTATTGATTCCCTTGTCTTGTATAACAGGCAATTGAGTTCCTACGGTTACATACCGAGTTGAGATTAAGAGAGTTGCGACTTGACTCAGGTAAGTCCTTTGGGCTTACTTAGCTGACTTCTAGATATGAGTGTGGATAATGGTAGTGGTGTGTGAATGATATGTTTATATTTATATTTTAGTAATAAATATTTACCGACCTATACCTTGGCCTAAGAGTAACGGGCGGTGGCATTCTGCTCAGTTAGCTTGAGGGCGCTGGGGGTTTCTTTAGGGACTAGTCCACACTCGGTTTGTAGTGATGCTACCGGCGGAGGTAAGCTAGACCTACACCCAGTTGGATAAGGAACGGAGGCGAGAACTCTTAAGATTTCTCGTGCCACAACTGTAAAATGGAATAAGGTGACTCACTTAATGAACAGATAATAACCGGTTTGTGTGCCAGCATGATGATTGTTTTATGTTATCTTGAGTGTGTTTGTGCTATCCTTATTCTGCTTATATTTGGATTGTTAGTTAACGGTTTATCCGTGTTGTAGATGTGTAGAGATAGACAGTTGCAGAGTGATCCGGAAAGGATGGTCAGCCGGGTCCACGTACTCATTAGATAGGGACAGGGAAGTCTTCCATACAGCATGCATGTTATGTATCTTTATATATGTTTGTAAGGCTGTCACATGTGTACTTTCATACCATTAAAAATATTATGTTTTGGAAATTATTTTAAATACATTTGTGCCTTGTTGTAAGATCCTAGTAAAGTTGTTGTTAAACCAAGGTCGAGACCCATTGTGAGGTCCTAACCAGTAGCTTCCCGAGTTCCAAGAACTTGGGGTGTTACAATATTACCTTAACCCTTCCTTTTTTTAACCTTACACAAGTCTTCTAAATAAGATAAGCACAAAGAGGGACTAGTTTGATTAGTAGCACCAATCTTCAATAAGATTAACACACACAAGAACATCCTAGCAAAGAATCACAACTATTGAATCAAAAGCTCTCTTTTTGTTTGAATTGAAATGAATAAAAGACAAACTTCATAACCGAAGCATCGAGTATCTCACAATATTGTGAAAATAATAATCAATCAAATCTACCTATGAATCTCGACTTCTATGGCTATATATATATATGTGAGATCTCTTTAGAAAATAAAATAAAGATAATCCTACAAGATAGGATCAAAACCAAAAGATACTTTTAGAATGCTTAGAGCTTTAAAGGTATTAAAAATAAAATATTCAACAACTAATAAGATCTCGACTGAATCTTACAAATCTCGACAAAAGCATATCTCGATTGGAATCTCGGACGAGATTTGGTTTTCAGAGCCGAGATTTTAACTAGCTAGCTTAAATCTCGAATTAGCCACATTTATTGGCTCCTCGATCATCTTCACTCTTGTAGGATCCTTTCACAGTAGTCACCAATGTCACTAAAGAAGACTTAAACACAAGTAGAGTCTCTTTTGATGTACATGTTGCCAATAAGCTAACAACCTCTTCTTGGATGGACTTCGCTCTTGATCTTCTGATAGATCCTTCTTTCTTGTCACGCCTTGAAGAAGATGTATCTTCCTTCTCCTTCAATGCCTTTGCTCTAGCTCTAGTTGGTGTTGAGATGGTCCCTCATCAAGTTCATTTTATTTTATTTTTTTCCCTCCCCTCTCTTCTTCTTTTTGTCTCTCCTATTTTCTTTTTTCCCTTTCCTAGTTGCCCTCTACCCGACAGGCACTTCACCGACCTCTCGACCCTCCACACCACCTTTACCCTGACAGCTACCTACACCCTCTTTCCCTTTTTTCCCTTCTCTTCGACCCCTCACTTCCCGAACGATCTCCACAATCTCACCTTTCTTCAGCTTCTCTATCTCCGACCTCTCAACACTCCTAGGACACACACCTTGTAGCCCAACTCTCTTTTCTTCCCTCTACCTCGGTCCTTATTGGCGAGCTCTCACCTCTCCATCACCAAACTCCCTCTCCTCAACCCTTTGACCTCACCTTGAGTCTTCTTCTCCCGGATCTTCACTTAACCCCTCGTCTTCCTTCAAGCTACCTCCCCTACAACCTCTTCTTCTTGTTCCTTTGTCCACTAGTCTAACTAGAGCACTCTCCCCCTCCATCACCTAAAGCAAGCCGGAGCCACCAAGGTGCCCAACAACTCACATCCTCCCACTCCCTCAAGTTCTCTTGTCGTCGGAAACGCTCACCACCGGGATCCTCCACCGTTGACCACCGCCACACCTACGAGAAGTGCTATTCTTCACCTTTGTCGCCCACCGGAGCCGCCGCCAAGACGCTCTGCTCCCTCTTGCTGCCAACACAAAGAGGGTTTAAAGAAACCCTTCCCCCTTATTTAAATCGGGACACCCAAGTTTAAATGTTATTGTAGAAAAGTTCCATGGTATGTATATACATATTTGGCCCTAGTTTTGGAAAATTCACATTATGCCCTTACTGAATTAATTACAAAATTTGGCCCAATGTTTAATTTACAAAAATGACCCAAGATTTTGAAATTACATATTTTTCCAAAAAAGTTATTTACGGGTGTTCAAACAAAGTTTTTATCATGAGTTTTTATCTTATATTTATATATATTATATATTATGCCCAAATTTAGCATATAAAGATAAATTTGTTTAGTTTTGGTATAATGTTTGGAAATGACCCCGAGAGAGGTCTAACGAGTCAAAGCTCGACTACCGTCGATCTACTTTTGTCTGTTGACGCTACGTAAGTATTCTCCAAATCTCGGAAATGGTTTGTATATTAAAGTATGAGTTTAAATATTGAAACATAATATGCCTGATTTGGAGTTCTAGGTACATTTTCGGTTTGGATAATGGGTTTTGGACAAACCCTAAGGGAAGTAAACTCAAACTCAAGTAGGGACTATGTAAGTCACCCTGACACCTATTAGATGGTGTTGTGATATATAATATATAGTTTATGTGTTGATTATGTGTTTTACATGTTTATGATTGTTTGACGAGTTTTAGGATGTTGACATTTTTGGCTTAAAGTCGTACGAAAGATTTCATTATCGAGGCAAGTACTTGTGAGCATTTTTATATGAGCATGATTGTGTTTAAGTAGTTATGCTATTGCATGCATGTTTTGACGTTTTAAAATACGTTAGCATGATATTTGTGAGATGTATATATTTTAACATTTTCGGAATATATTGGCTTGTTACTCATGATTCGTACATGCATGTATATATTTCTTGGGATGTTTTAAGTTAAGTATTACTTAGGATTTATGGAGTTTGTGTTGTATTATCTTTGGTTTAAGTTATGATATGAGTTTGATCCGTTGTTTTCGAAAGCTTTTTGATTACAAGATTTGAGTTATTTTGCCATTATTGGCGGTGTCATCGGTTTGTGATTCTTAAAAAGGGGTTATAGAATGAAAATGGTTTTGATGCATGATTTTCCATAGATTTGAGGTTACTTCTATGAACTGTTTTGTCGTTATTAGTGTGTTGGTTATTCGGAATTGAGTTATTGAAAAAGGGATTTCAATGGAAGTGTTCTGTAAAGAACCGGACGTTGTGTCGAGATTTGAGATAATTCACTTTATGACCATTATGACATTCTTGCCGATTATTATTATATTGAAATACGTCGCTCACGACCACGGCGGCTTACGACCGCAATTATTATATTGAATCACGAGGCTCACGACCACGGCGGCTCACAATCGTAATTATTGTATTGAATCACGTGGCTTACAACCACGACGGTTCATGACCGTAGCTATTATATTGAAAGACGTGGCTTACAACCACGTCGGCTCACGACCGCAATGACAAGCTTTATTGATGATTTGTTTTTATGTTTTTCTTTTGCTCCTCGGTTTTGGACTTAAATGATGCCATTATGGACTTAAGAGTATTGCTTGGGTTAAGAGTTACTAGTTTGCAATTATCAGCATGTTGAGTCGATTTTTGATAAATGGTTTCGGTTTTTGACTTTGATTGGACTTATGAGTTATCGATTATTTGAGTATTTTAATATGGATTATATTTTTATAAACATGTATTGTGAAACATGATTTATGATTTGAGATTTTCATATATTGTATTATGAGTTTATAAGATAAGGGTTGATTTTTAAAATGCATGATTCACTAGTGAGGTTCCTTTTATATTTTCTAAAGATCATGAAATATCATATATGCTTATACCATGCCGCGTTTAGTCAATGTGGAAGATTAACCCCGTTATAGTGAGGCTGGTTATGTTTGTTTTAAACATAATCAAGTACATGACTAGTTCATGAGCATGGAGGTCATGGACCCTAGTGTGAGTCATGTTGATTGGGTTTGGGCAATCTTTTTTCATTCGACCTTGCTCCTAACTTTATTTTATAATTCTTGGGAGGTTTGAGTTTATAAGTCTGGGTTGTTTCTGTTGACCGTTGACGGTCTTGTTTCTTTATTGAATTTTTGAAACCTTTGTGGTTTGTAACATCCGAAATTTTTATTCCGGTGTTAAGTTATGAGTCACCGCGACCGCGCCTCACGTATCTTTGTGTGCCCGCAGGTGCGTCCCGCCGCCGCGGTTGCAGCAAAGTAATGATCTTTTGGTAATTGTCGGGATTCCCCCCCTTTTTAAGTTATATCCCGATCCTCCCTTTTCCTTTTATTCTTTGAACCGTCTTCTCTTGAACCCTAGCCGTCCCATCCTCTTCGTTCACGTAAGTCTCCTTGGATCTTCCTCTCTTCTCTTCCTCCCACAATTTCCTCCTTTCTTCCTCTTCCGTTAATGCCAACAATGTTGTCCACCTTCATTTGACCTTCTTCAATCGAGCAACAGTGTTGCAACAACGTAAGGCGTTGTCCTTACAGGTAGGAAGGGCCGCCAAGTCCATCATGAAGTACAAAAGGGTAAGAATCCTCCTATTCCTTTCTTTACACTCATCCTTTGAGGATTTGGGGTTGATAGGTGTGGAAACCCTTCCAACAACTTCAGGGAGGGAGCAAAACGGTACCTTGTGTGTGTTGGCTCGAAGAAGGGCATCAGCGTTGGGAGAGATTGCATTCTGCATCGGTCGCACCTGCTTCCAACTGCAGTCGCACCTCGACATTTGTCACCGCCCCTACACCTCCAAACCACCGCGTTCGAGCCTTAGAGTCTCCGCGGTCGTGCCGACATTCCAGTTCTGCGGTCACGCCTCCTTTCCTTTGCGGTCGCGAAATCACTCCAAAAGGTTCCTAAGTTGCGAGTTTTGACTTAGGGATTGATCCTAGGTATAACACTCTTTCCTTATACCTTCCTAGTTGTTGTCATGCATTTATATAGGAGTGTTTGACACATCATGTGTTAGAGTTAGGTTCCGTTAGTGATGGTATTCGTTTAATCCTTAAGGACTAGAAGTTGGAGACTTCTAGTGACTGGATATGTTGTTGATGTTGTTGTCTTGGATTATATCAAGCTGTTGAGGGTTCGAGTACAAATCAGGATTCGTGTGTAGCTGGACTTAGCATGTTAAAGGTAAGTCCTTTGGGCTTGAGTGCATGAGTGGTGTATGCTATATGAGTTATAGTATATTTATGGGATTGATTACCGACGTATTATTGGCCCAAGGGTAATGGGAGGTGACATCAGTTGCTCAACTCTTGCGGGAGATTGAGAGGTTCTCCGCGACAAGGGCAAACCTGGTAGACGGGGAGAGTACTGAACCAATCCACTTGGTATACGGGTCGGTGTGTCAATCCATTCCAGCTGGATAAAGGGATGAAGGCGAGAGTCGTAGACTTCTCGTGCCACAATCTTGATTGAATTAAGAGTGTATGACTTAAGGAAAGATAATAAAATGGATCATGTGTTAGCATGCTCTTTGTTTATATTCTTGTCTTCTATGTGTTTGTGCTTATGCGTTCTTCTTATATATGAATAGTTATTTAACGGTTTATCCGTTGTAACGCCCCAACTTCTGAGAACTCGAAGCGTTACGGGCTAGAACCTCATAGAGGGTTCCGACCCTCAGAGTAGCAACAACACAACAGATCTTACAAAAAGGCATAAACAAATGAAAACCAAAACTCAATATAAAACCAAAGGTTTAAACCAAGGGAAGCGTAAAAGACTCGCAGCCGAGTTCAAAACAAAAGGGAAACAACAACAACCAAGGAAAGGAACGAGGAAAGCAAGGAAGGAAGCAGCTCACCAAAGACGAGAGCTATTGTAGAGAAAACCGCAAGGGCGGTTGGACGAGGCACAGGGGTGGCACGACATGGTGTGGGCGTGGCAGCGAGACAAAAAGCGGTGTCGGGGTTTCTCTTGACAGAAACTCACAGCAAGGGATCCATAGCTTGATCCTTTGATCCACACTCGTCAAGACTCAACCAATGGAGCTTGTGAACATCAACATATCAACAACGGGAAGGCCCAACAAGAATTAAGGTTCAAACTTGATTCTTGGAGAAGAAGAAAAGGAAGAACGAAAGAAGAAAATGAAACATAAGGGAAACAACATGCAACAACTCATGAACGTGAGGAAGAACAAAGAAAGATGAACTTACACGTTCAGCAAGATCACAGTAAGTAAGGGCAAACGGCTGCAACTCTCAAGGTTGAAGAAACATATGCAAGGGGCGCGAAAAACGGGAAGAAGGCGGGATTTTATAGAGAAGGGTGAAAAGATAGAAGGAAGGACATTCTAGGGTTTAGAAGATCCAGGAAAGTCAGCCAAAGATAAGAAAATCGGATCTTCTAAGATAGGAAACAAGATAGAAATAAAAAAGGAAAGAAGATCTTCGCGATCTGGGGAAAACCGCAGGGGCGGTTTGCCCTTCCACGACCGCAACAAGCCACAGGGGCGGCTCACTATCACCGCGGGGGCGGTGACATGCATAGTTGCCGCTGGGGCGGCCACTGTCACCGTAGTGGCCGTGACAACCAAAACCAGCTGTTACATCAAATCCTCCTAAAAAGAAGTTTCGTCCCAAAATTTGCAACAACCCATAAGATCACACAACAACAACGATGAAACACGGAACTCAACTCATATATTCCCACTTGGGGCACATAACTCAAAACATCACAAAAGCGTGCACACCACAACAACGAAAACTGAAACTCAAAACCTCTAAGCTAAAGGTACAACCACATCCGCGTAGAACTTCGGATAGTTCCTCTAGATACTATCCTCTGTTTTCCAAGTCGCCTCATCAGCTCCTCGCATCGACCACTAAATCTTCATCATTGGTATGTCCTATGAACACAAGCGTCTCGTGCTACGCTCTAAGACAACTCCTGGGTACTCAATAAACTTGTGATTTGGCTCAACCACTAGATCCTCGTGACTGACGATGTGCCTCGGGTCTGGTACGTACTCCCGTAGCTGAGACACATGGAAGAAGGGGTGAACACCCTCGAGCCTCGGTCGCAAAGCAAGTTTGTATGCTGCCTCTCCAACTCGCTCAAGAATCTTGAAAGGTGTGCGCCTCTTATCTGTCTAGTGAACTACTCTACCAATCGACTTACCAGCCACGTTTCCTTGATCGGAATGAAACGTGCGGTCTTCATCAGTCGATCATGACCTAGATAGCATCAAAACCTCAACTCGGTCTCAAACTAGTAGCAAAATCCATCGAGATGTCCTCCCATTTCCACTGAGGGACGGATAGTGGGTGTATCTCTCCTCCTGGTCAATGGTGCTTGATCTTGACCTGCTAACAGATCGGACACTGAGCTACATATCTCGTCACATCTGGCTTCAAACCTCCCCACCAAAAAGAGCGTCTCATATCCTGATACTTCTTACTCGCACCGGGGTGCACTAATTAAGGTGAAGAATGAGCTTCTTGAAGGATCCGCTGTTTCAACTCTCGATCTGAACGAACACATACACGCTCCTGGCGTCTCAAGATCCCATCGGCACCTACTGTAAAGTATGGCGCCTCTCCTCGAGACATCCGGTCTCGGATCTACGTCAAAGTTGGACAACTCATACTTCTATTGGATCTCAACCAACAAGTCAGGTAATATCTCCAAGGTGGATAGTTGGTTGTCGGAATCCGGAAAGTGGATATCCATCTCCAACAATCCAAGTCTCGCTGCAACTGAGGCTGAACTGTCAGCTTAGCGATCGCCATCTCCTGGGAGTCTTCCTACTAAGGGCATCAACTACCACATTTGCCTTCCCGGGTGATATAAGATCTCGAAATTAAAGTCCTTGATCGACTCCAACCATCTCCTTTGGCGGTTATTCAACTCCCGCTGAGTGAATATGTACTTTAAACTCTTATGGTCTTTGAATATCTGACACGTAGCTCCGTACAAATAATGCCTCCAAATCTTCAAGGCGTGAACAACAACAACCAACTCAAGATCATGGGTAGGGTAATTCTCCTCATACGTCTTCAACTATCTCGACGCGTATGCTATAACCTTACCCCTCTGCATAAGAAAACACCCCCAGCCAAGCTTGGATGCATCGCTGTAAACCACAAAGTCCTCAATGCCCTCTGGTTGAGCTAAGATAGGAGCAAATTCCAACGTCTTCTTCAACTCCTCGAAGCTTTGCAGGCACGGCTCGGACTACACAAATCTCGTAGACTTCCTTAGCAAGGAAGTGAGAGGTCGGGCGATCTTGAGCCCGAGACTAGACTTATCGGACAGGGTTACGATCTCGTAGACTTCCTCAGCATGTAGAGATCTTCAAAGGAGGTTGACATAGCTCAAAATAAGCCAAGATTACCGAGACCCGACTCGTGTAGACCTTGTTTAGAGAGCAGACTCAATACTGGTGGAGGAACATCCGTAGCAGGGTCACTAGCTTCAAGTAGATGAAGAGTCTTATCCTAGAGCGGTTCTTCTGTGCTGCACACGGAGAAGCTGCAAGACTTCCTCGAGGCCGACTTTGAGGATGTTCCGGTTGTAGAGACGGTTAAGAGATTCCTGGAGGAGCTAGCACTGCTGGGTCCTTCTGCACCTCTGGAGGATCAACATGTATACTTGTTCTCCCGGAGGTTGAGGCCGGGAGAGTACCCGTTCTTGATTATCGGGTTTCCATTGTGAGTCGTTGATGGATTATCAAGACAGAGCATCCGCGTATGAGAGGGACCGACCGGGTCTGAGGAGATTTGCTCAGTCTGGAGGGCCGGAGAAGAGGCAGATGACTGGACCAACTCGTGTTGGTTTTGGAGCATCGGGGTATGGATGAGGTCAATCACACAGTAGACCGAGTTCTCAGTCTACAGCTACGCCTTCCGAGGGGAGTAAACATTGTTTCAATTGTGGGGATCATGGACATTTGAGGCTAGCTCGTAAGAGGCCACTCATGACTTGTTTCACTTGCGATAAGACCGGACACAAGGCTATCTTCCGCCGTTAATGCAGAGCTCCGTCACAACATGGGTCATCCCCTGCAAGAGTACAGAGTGGTGGACAGAGGTCACCACATTTTCAGGCTCAAGGATAGCAATAAAATAGAGCTCTTGGGAGACATTCTCTTCCGTAAGGTTCCGCTCAAGGATCAGGTTGAGGCAGGGGACGTGTTGGAGGTACGTCAGATACCCAAGGTACTCATGCATGGGTGTTAGAGATGAGGAACACTAAGGATCTAGTGGCGCCGACGACCACATGTACCATTCAAATTAATGGCTTACATGCTAGAGTTTTATTTGATATGGGTGTTACATATTCGTTTATTTCGGATGCTTGTGTAGAGAGGTTGTCTTTAGAGATAGTAGAGGGAAAACCTTTTATTATAGGGTTACCTGATGGGGGTAAGGTTAGGGGTAACCGGGAGATTCACGATTGTCTTATCCTTTTGGAAAATCGTGATTGGTTAGTGAACTTCTTCTTCATGTACTTAGTACATGAGGAAGTCATCATGGGGATGGACTCGATGGACCCGCATGGTGCAATTTTGGATATAGGTAGGAGGACCACGACGGTTGATAGCATGAATTATAGTCTATATTTTGGGACCTGTTTAGACGTTTTATCTTCAATAATCTGCATGTTTGAATGTATATTATGTGATTATATTGTCGTTTCATCTACCTTTGCGGGAATCGAGGTCTACACCAAGTTTCGTTGTAATCGTAGGTAAAATGGCACGTTTTGCATCAAAATGGAGCTAAAGGAGTTAAGGAGTCATTGAAGCTACATTCAGGAGCTTAAGGAAGAATCCAGGAAGCATGGAAATGGATTAAAGATTCACTTTGGACCATATTTGAGAGATTTCACATTCAGTTTAGAGCCACCTCGGTCAGCTACAGTACCATCTCGACCGAGGTGATCTAGAGGAGCGTCCTGACCGAGGCGAACACCTTGGACGGGGCGAGATATATTTTATTTTTGGCTGAGATCTTTTATTTTTGGAAGGAAGGATCTTATATTTTTAGGCTGGATTTCTGGAAGGAAGATCATATATTTTAGGGATTTATTTATGAGAGATAGATATATTTTATTAGGAAAATATCTTTTCAAGATATTTTATCTTTGGAGGGTAGTTTTCCTATATAAAGGGTTGGATTTTCCACAAATCCAACATCCGCTAACGACAAGAGGCAGCATCCAGCAGTTGGGAAGGATTTTTGAAAGGTTGAAGGAAGGAAGTTGATAGCTTTTATAGCTTTCTTGAAGGGTTTTGTAAGATTCTCTTAGATTCCCTTCTTGTTGATTGTCTTATTGGATTGTGATCCAAGGAACGCTTGTTTGTTTGATAATTGATTCAGTTATTGAAGCCTTTTTCTTAAGGTTTTTGTGTTCAATTATTCACCTTCTTCCCTTATATTTGATTATTGCTTTCATGATGATGAGTGGCTAATTTCTTTGTGTGATTCTAGGGTGATTGGCTGAAGGTTGTGGGAAAAACAATGATAGAATAATCTTAAATTCCAGTAGGACCCTGAAAGCTCGAGTCTTTATCCTTAACCCTAGATTATCTCGTTCAGTCGATGAACATCTCGGTCGGGGTGGAATTTGACTGACCGAGGTGACCTTTTCTGATCCGAAACTGAGAGTTAAGAGTTTAAGTTTGCCAAATCCTATTCTTATTATACCTTTCCTGGTTCAATGCAAGCCTAGGATGAGACTTACCCGGTAATTACTTTGTTTGTTTACCCAAGATCATAAATGTAGGTAATAAAGGTTTATCTTTTATTGGGGTTTGAGTGTGCCTTCATTCCATCTTTGTGAGTTAGCCTGAGACTTACCCGGTAAAGGTTGATTCTATTCCCTTAGTTGGAGTGTTAGTTTGAGGTTATAGTTCCTTTCCTTAATACCTTGAGACTTATCCGGTAATAGAAGTTACGGTTTGGGATTAGTAGTAGTGAGACTTACCCGGTGATCTATTCCACTTTATAAACACCTTCCTTTTGCAAAATCTCTGCTTTGTCCGCTTATCTTGAGATCTTGAGTTGGAACCACAACTAGATGCTTTAATCCCTAGAATTGCATATTTCCTTAATTGACTTTTTATCATCTTTGATTGCTTTAATCGCTTTTGTGGTTAGTAATTACTTAGACTACCTATACTTGCTTAGGTTTCACCTAAGTCCCTGAGATCGACACCCCGGAATTCTTGATTTTTACTACGATTGACCCGTACACTGCTGGTTCACATCCTTGTTTTAAGCTTACGTCTTGGGTTATAAATTTAAAGCTTGCACACACCGTTTGGAGCGAACAAGTTTTTGGTGCCGTTGCCGGGGACTTGGTCTAGACCGAGCCGGTTGCGGTGATCTTTCGGGGCGCTTGCCCCTGTTTCTACTAACCACTCTACTTGAGTGACTTTCACAGGTTTTTTTTCTTAGGTTTATGCGAAGAACCCGCGCTGGGAAGAAAATCGTTCCTTACGATCCCGAACTAGAAAAGACATACAAAAGACGCTTGAAAGAAGCGAAGATGGCCAATCAAGAGAATCGCGATCTTGAGGCCGAATTGAAGGACGCATTGGAACAACTACGCCTCAGCAAAGAAGAATTGCTACTGGAAAAGGAAGAAACTCGGGCAAGGACGGAAGCGATCAAAGCAGATATGGCGACTTTACGGGACCAATATCTACCTCGACTAGCTCCAGTTCCTCGCCCGAGGCAGGACCCAGCTCCAGCTGCCCCGGCCGAGATATTCCCACCTCGGATGCCAGTCCGAGATGCTCTTTTTGCAGGTATTCCACAGACCCTAGGGCAAAGGATGGACCCCAATCAGTAACTGAGGCGTCCAGGAGTCAACCTAGGTGATCCAGCGGACCATGATTATGATCTTCGACCGCAAGTTCTATCCATGATTCGCAATGCCAATTTGGAGGGCTAGAGAGAGAATCTCCGCATCAACATCAACAAAACTATGAGATCTTGATGGAGACCTTGAGACCTTCAAGGCTGGAAAACAACAATTACAAGCTAAGGCCTTTCTACTTCTCTTTGAAAGATAGAGCGCTTACATGGTATCAATCTCTTCCTCCAGGAAAAATCAATACTTGGGAGGAGATGACTACGGAGTTCTTGACTAAATTCTTTCCCCCCTTTAAAACCGCTGAAATGAGAGGGAAGATTAATGCATTCATCATGAAGGACAAGGAGAGCCTGTCCAAGTCATGGGAGAGATTTAAAGACATTTTTTTTTGGATTGCCCACATCATGGGATTCCAAAGATAGAGTTGTTGGAGATATACTTCAAGGGACTGGACGGCAACACCCAGTTCAACCTTCAACTACTATCCGCAGGCACGTTCATGGACGTGCCGATTGACGAAGCTTGGGAGTTCATAGAGAAGCAAGCTTTGCACATGGAGAAATACTCCCACCAAGGAGCTGAAAGTGGAGTTAAAAGAGTTAACTTTTAAGAAGCTCACCCAAACAATGATCAATTCACTTCTTTAAAGAATGATGTGAAGCAATTGAAAGATCTTTTGGTTGCTCAAACCAAGAAAGAAGATGAAGGATATCAAGGCTCGAGGAACAACAATGGGTACCGGAACAACAACGGATCCCGGAACAACAACTACAACAATAATAGAGGATCCAACAGCAATAATTGGAGGGCAAACAACCAAAATTTGGGTAACCCTTACTCTAGCTCCAATTCGAATGACTCCTCTAATCCTTTCCTCTCTTCTTCTTCTTCTTCTTCTTCTTCTTCTTCTTCTTCTTCTTCTTCTTCTTCTTCTTCTTCTTCTTCTTCTTCTTCTACTCCATTGAAGAGCCAGGAGCAAGGATAAAGTTCTTCCCAACCGGAAAAGAAAGATGCGGTGCTGGAAGCCATCTTAATTAAGCTTAACTCTATGGAGACATCCATGACTTCATTTTTGAAGGCACAAAAAGCCTTAGAACAACAATTCTTTAACAAGGCGAATGAAGCGCCAAGAGATCTAGGGAAGCTTCCAGCAAGGACGGAAAGCAACCCTAAGGGACAGATCATGACAATAACGAAGAGAAGTGGACTGAAGACTGCAGATCAAGTGCCTCGGTCGATGCCAGTACAGACGAAGACCACCTCGGTCCAGGCACAGTCGAAGAACTCTTCGGCCGAGGTGCCAACCGAGGTGGAGCCACAAAAAGCGGAGGAGAAATCTGAAGTTTATGTTCCACCTCCTGCATATAAACCACCACTTCCATTTCCCCAGTCAAGGGCCAAAGCACATCTACACAAGCACTTTGGTAAGTTCCTTGACTTGATGAATAAACTACACATTAATATCCCTTTCCTTGATGCTATTCTAGGGATACCCGCCTATGGGAAGTTCTTGAAAGAGATTCTATCAAGGAAGAGGAAGTTGGAAGACTATGATGAAGTAAGGATGACATCTAAATCCTCGGAGCTCATTCAAATCATGAAGGAGAAGATGCCACCCAAGTTGAGAGATCCCGGCTCGTTTTGCATTCCCATTCAAGTTGGGGATGTCACTTGTGAAGCATTGTGTGATCTAGGAGCCAGCGTGAGCATCATTCCGTTGGAGCTATGTGTGAAGATCGGACTTGGAGAGCCCAAGCCGGTGAAGATACGGTTATACATGGCAGACCGCTCCATTACCCATCCCGTGGGCATTTTGGAAGACGTTCCGGCTAAGTTAGGTAACTTCTATTTACCTATAGACTTTGTTGTACTTGACATTCCCGCAGATTATCCCGTTCCTATCATTCTCGGGAGACCATTTCTAGCAACTTCGGATTGCAATGTGGATTGTAAGAACGCCAAGTTAAAATTCAACATTGGCGGAGATGAAGTGGAGTTTGCATTATTTGCGGCAATGAAGGGAGAGCAGCTAGGAGATGTATCTTCAACATCTATGATGAAGAAGCACTACTACAAAAATGTGTTTATAACCCTTAAAATATATCCCGGGCTTATAAATCATGAGGTATAAAATCTGATTTTTAAAAAATTTAATTTGGAAACCTATAATAACACGGATGTTGTAATACCCGAGTTATAAAGTTATGTAAAATTAGGCAAGAGGTATGTAAATAACTCGAATATTGTTATATCCGGGTTATATAAAACATATATAACACGGTTATTTTGACCACCGGGTTATATATTAGGTTAAATTTGTAAATACATTAAAACGCCCGGAATATTTAGTTTGCTTCACTATTACTATTTTTCCCACCTAAACAAAAAGATTCCCACCAATTTACACGAAAATTTTCACACCAAAATTGAATATTATTCTAGACGCCCTAGCCTCATCAGGAAGCCTATAATACCCGGATAATTTATTTTCGTTAGATTACGAGTCAAATCGTAATTCGATCAATTTGGACTTTTAAGTGATGCTTATATCGTAAATTCCGTCAATATGACCGGCTAGCGGGCCCATCTAGACAAGCCCACTATGCCCATCAAAATAGGGGAACACGGTTAAAGTTTTGGGCTTCTTAGGACAAGTTGTTCTACCCTCTTGAAACCTCAGCCACCCATCTCCTTCTCCATTCCTTACCAATGCCTGCTATCCCTTTTCCCCTTCTCCTTCAATAGTTGTTTTGGGAAAACGACGCTGCTGCACCTGGCCGGCCACAACCTGTGACAACTCTCGCGTCGGACCGCCCTACCTCTTCTCCTCTCCACTTCTCGCGCTGGACCGCCTGCCTCTTCTCCTCTCCACTTCTCGCGCCGGACCGCCCTACCTCTTCTCCTCTCCACTTCTCGCGCCGGACCACCCTGCTTCTTCTCCTCTACACTTTTCGCGCCGGACCGCCCTGCCTCCTTCTCGATTCTCCGTCACCTTAGGTCCGACACCTAGAGGTCCCGCCGTTATCTCAACCCGACGTGAAGAAGAGCAGCCGACGCCATCGTTGGACTCTCGCCCCGTCTTTGGTCCAATCGTTCGCAAAGGAAAGCTAGGGTTTCCATCCGCCGTGGTGTTGCAACCTCCGACGCTAGTATGGTCTTCGACGACGGCTCCTTCAACAGATCTAGTGAATTCAATAGATGAGCTTTTGCCATGTTTTGTTTGGATCAATTAGGAGCAGGATGATGTTAGGTTGGGTGAATCTTGTTGGTATAAATCCCAGTGTCGGTTTTAGGTTTTCTTTGAATATGAAAATATTGTGAAAATATGGTGGTTTAAAACAATAACTGGGTGCAGGATTACTCGTCAACTACGGTGTCTCTTGATCAGAAAGCTTGTAATTCAGATGAGGATGTATTATTGGCTTCGAGCAGCCCAAAGAAGCGAGCTGAAAGGAAGAAATTCAAGGAAACAAGGCACCCACTGTACCGTGGGGTTAGAAGGAGGAATAACAACAAGTGATGAATTATTTTATACATGATAAGGTTTATATTTTGGAGATTATATCCCAGCTTAGTACTAGAACCTTTTTTGCACTTTCTTTCCCATGTATAGATAATGCAAACTAACATATTATTTTTAAAAAAACAGGTGGGTGTGTGAGGTGTAGGCACCCAACAATAAGACTAGGATATGGCTAGGGACTTACCCAACTGCTGACACTAGTACAAAAGTAGCCTCTCTCAGGGGTAATTTTCAAGGGTTGATAAAAACCCTTGTGATATAAAAACATTGTAGGAGGTTTTTAGAATAACCCCTGAGAACGTATTGCATATATATTTTTAAAGTTTTTTAAATATACTCTCGGAGATTTTATTTAACCCCTTAAATAAATCTCATTAAAATCTCATTAAAATCTCAATAATCTATTACTCTCGGGAGTTAGAATAAAAAACTGCGTAAACCTAAGACTAACCGCATCCCACTCCGTCCATAATGTTATTTATGCACAGTATTTTTATACGTATTTGCGTATAGACTCCGTTTATATAACTTTTTGTTGCATTCCATTCCGTCTATAATCTTATTTTAAGTTTACTTTCTCTTTTTCCAACAAAAAATATTTAAGAAAAAATAAATTACAAAAAGATACTATTGATTTATTTGTAGAGGAGTAAGACCCACTTTATTTTGCACTCTTGAAAGATGACATCTATATTTGAACGAAGTGAATTTTAATTTAACTATTTATACGGAAAAAATACATGGGACTCAGTAATTTGTTTTAGATAGAAGTGTCCATTTACACTAGGGAGGTAGATAGTCTATGTGTCTTAGACGTGGCCGTCTATTTCAATCTAAAAAAACTGCCGTAAACCCTATGCCGCACCTCATCCTTCAACTCAAAGCTTCAACCGCTTATCTTCAACTCCAACAAATCGACCAACACAGACAAAGAGGAGAAATAATCGATCGACGACTACAACAGCTAGATCGAGAGGAGATACTCGATCGACGACTTCAACTCAAAGCTTCGGTTGCAGATCGATTGCTATTCAGTCTCGCTTGGTGCGCTGCAACGATCGACTACTGCTGCAGATTTTGATTTGTTCGGGCATTAGGTTTCAATTGTGCTTTACAGTGTGCCATTCTCAGCCCAACATGTAAAGTTCGGGAGTTCCAGGTAATTAGATGTTGCTCCTGCCTGAAGCTATAGATTAGTTTCATATCACTACTATAGTGCTGCTAATACAGATGATATGGCTCTAACATGGATGCCTTTCTCTCGTTGATTGCTAAGTTTCTTCTCTCTAGAAAGAAGTAACTATTTTGTGGATAAGGATCTTTTGTTTCTTGACATGAAGCAATAACAAGTCTCTTGAAGCCCATACTAGTGCCTTTTGAATTCCCTTGGTGTGGAAATTAGCAAGACTACTGTTAGTACTGTCATTAAGCTACAAAAGAATGATATTGTCCAACTTTACTTGTTTTTATTTCTAGAAGTGTTGGGTTGCCAATTGCCTCAATTATTTTGATGCACTGCTTCTGATTTTTGTAAAGAGAATAGATGACATTTAACAACTACTTTTTCCCAGGTTAATGAAAATTTCCCTTTTCCAATCTCCCTGTCATGGAGTGCTCCAGATTCAAAGAACGGAGGAGCAGAAAGTCAGCAGAGTACTATTGTTTTTCCGATAGGAAATCCAATCCCTGGCGTGAAGGCCTTAACTTTCTATCGGTCTGGGACAATCTCAGTTGATGTGCAGTATGCTGATGTCAGTGAACTGCAAGCTCCTGCAAAGATCAGCACATATACGGTTTGTCTCCACAATATTCTGTGCTAGCTGTTTTATTTATTCTTGTGGCTCAATTAGTTGATATTTAATGTTTATTGTGTGTGGTCATCTTTGCTTCTATAGTCAAACCTGTTTTGGCCATGTACTATAGGCTTAACTTTGTCTTCATATAATAATTTTATAAATGGGTGGGATGGAAAAGATATTACAGATGAGGTATATAGGGGTGTCAATGGGGCAGGTTTGGGGTGGGAGGGAGTGACATACCCATCCTTGTTTAGCGTAATGCTCTCACGTGCCCCTTCCTCTACTCGTCCCATCCCCTCTTGAAATCCCATTCCTGCCTAACTTTTCCCCATTTATAGTCACTTTCGGGTTTTTCAATGAGAATCCTTATTAGATTTCCTATTTATAAATTTATTAGATTTCCTATTAGATTTCGGGTTTTTTCTGTTTGGGATTGAATTTTTATTAATGAGTTTTGGATTTACTTCAAATTTTGATATTTGGCTAAACAACATTGAAGACAATGTATAAGTTTACCTTGCTTGGAGGGGGGACAAAGTAGAGGAGGAAACACTATTATTTGCCTAAACAGCATGTCAGGCTTGTCAGCATGAAAGGAAAGAGGCGGAAATTATTGTAAGTAATTTGTTTGTCCTAATAAATTCATGACATGATCAATGATGGTTTATTGTTGAAGCCAAAAGGATTTGCCTATTCTGATATTTTCTCTGCTACTGGAAAGAGGGTGCTCTTGTTTATACAACATAATGGAATGGATGTACAGATTGACCCCTTCCAATCTGTACATTTTTGAGTTTTTAGTTAAAAAGTTCTAATATTTGATTTTTATGCGATTTTTTATTTTTTTCAAATCTTAATATTTGATGACGAAATGGATGTATAGATTGGCCCCTTCCAATCCACCACTGGTGAGCGGTCAAAGTTGAAGGTGAAAATAAGTCTGAGCATGCATGGCATTGTTTCAGTTGAATCAGCTACCGTAAGTGTTAAACCTTGTCTTTATTTTTTCTTGGTTTTCTGTCAGGTAGAAATTATTGAGTTTTAAATTTATCTATTTCAATATCAGATCATAGAAGGAGAGGATAGTGAGGTTCTAGTGGTGAAAGAGCCGTTTAAGGAAGGGACTACGATGGAAACTGATGAAGCCTCATCAGATCCTCCCGATGCTGATGTTAACATGCAAGATTCAAACGGGGCTGCTAAAGGTGAAGGGGTTGAGAATGGTGCGCCAGATGTAGGGGAGAAGCCTGTGCAGATGGAAACCGATTCTAAGGTATCATGCAGTCATAAATTCATTACCATAGATTACATTGAGTTTTTTTTAGACTCAAGTTGTGTTGGTATTGTATGTCTTGCTTTATAATGTCCTTTTATGACTCTCAATTATGTTAATGTCAACATGTCATTGTTGTTGTGTTTGCGCCTGGGTGCTCAGTGGTTACAAATACGCTACTATTGTCTAAATGCAGTCATAAATTCATACCATAAATTTCATTGAGTTGCCTCCTGCAACAATTGTCATTTGGAATATAGTAATCACTACCATGTATCTTATTATGAAGTGTTTATTTAGATCTGTAACTGATTTGTTGCCTTATTATTGAGTAGCTGTTACTTGCTTTCTTTGAGGAGCAGAGCACGACGTGCCATCGTTAAGGCAAAATGTGAACTCGTTCGCTCATGGATAAAATACTTTGATATATGATATGCTGATCATAAATAATAGATCACTTTGATAAGTTTGCAAGCTACCTTTGTGATAGTTGATAATGTGACTCTATGTACAATGGAACGTACACCTTTAATATGGATATATCCTCTCCATTTTTCTTTGTTTGCTCTTGTATTTGCAATCAGTTTCTTCGTTTGATATTTCTATGGAAGTGCGCATCATATATATATATATATATATATATATATATATATATATATATAGATATATATATATATGACAAAATAAGTATTGATAGTTGTGCATGTGGAAGTATTGTATATATATATATATGTAAGTTGAATTCATACTGAAAAATGCTAGTTGTAGTTCCAACTGGAGGCTTGTGTGGATCATGGAAGTTGTTTCTTATTGTAACAGGTTCTTGAACAACGGAAACTTTAATTTTCATCTTCAATGTTTAAGTAGTTGTTTCGATGTAAGTCTCTAATTAGATTAAGAATCCAGTCCCCATATCAAACATAGGGGTTTATAAATTTGCTTCAATATTTAATGTCTGTTGCGTACCTGTCACTGGTTTGGCTTTTTTGTTTTTAATTTTGTGACAGTCAACATTTACATGTAGACGTTGCCATGATGATGATGTTTCTGATGTTATTATAGGAACTTCAATTTTTTTGTAGGTTAAGTACATCTTACAGCATTGTATGACATGGATACAGGAAATCTATAACCCAAATGATGTGCATGAAGTGCTTAGTTATTCAACCAATTGGCACATTATGCGTCTCATGCAAAAGTTCCAAGGCAAAGTTGATGTGCATCGCTAGAACGATGAATATATCTTTTAGTTTAAGAACATGACTTTGAATCATGACTTTGAATCATGTTTGTGATATTGGTTATCTTCGGATGTGATATTGGTGATCACAAAACGATGATGTTTTGAGTTAAGTACATGACTTTGAATCATGTTTGTGAATGGAATTGGTTGCTTTAGTTTTTTTTGCATTTGGAACAGGTACCATTTGTGAAAGCCATGAAATACGTACAGAATCCGGACATCAAATTCGGGTTAAATTCTTTACAATGGTCTCGTAATAAATTTTTTACCTAATAACACGGATCTTCATTGTCAAGATTATTAGGTCGTCACATAGTCGAATCACCTGGATCTTACCCTTCGGGTTATTTGTTGGTTTCAGATAACCCGCTTCCCAATATCCGGCTATTTATTATTAAAATAAACTACATCAAATAACCCGGTCCGTATCCGATTATGTGACATTATCAAATACCCTGGGTACAAGTTTGCCGGGTTATTTGATAGAATATATCCCGGTTGCCATCGTTTGTACCAAATCAAAGGAGAAAAAATAACCCGGATTTGTTTTAACAAACGCCCGGGGTATAAAGTTGGTGGACCAAATATCGCCCTAACCTTTAACCCGGTGGGCGTCCGGAGTATATTCTTTTAAACGCCCGGGTTATAATCCCCTTTTTGTAGTAGTGAAGAATCAAGAGAATTGGTGAGCTCTATCCTTATTAAAGATCCACTTGTTAAGGTTATTAGTTTTAGCTTAATGGAGGAAGGTATAAATGCTTCTTGTGATGCAGATATACGGAGCTTGAAGGCGCTGGAAGAAGATCCAGGAGCTAAAATTGAAAAGCTAATCCAGGAGAAGAAGATCTCCAATTTCGGTTCCAGTTGTAGTACCTCTACCGAGGCACCTTCTGGACCAAGCGAGGTGTTCTTGACTGAAGAACATCTCGGTCACCCTCTCTGGACCTCGACCGAGGTCGAAAGCGAGATGATGTCAACTGAGACTTCTGAAAGTCCAGTTCTTCAATCTACTCCACTGGAAGGAGGAAGCAAAGATCCACCTCAGAAAGCACCCCCAGTTGTGGAGCTTAAACAACTCCCAAATCACTTGAGGTATGCTTTTCTTGGACCGGATTCTACTTATCCCGTCATCGTTAGTGCTTCCCTCTCCGAATCTGAATTATCTAAACTAATGCATGTCCTGAGGAAGCATCAGAAGGCTTTGGGTGATACTATTGATGATCTTATTGGCATTAAGCCTTCTTTCTGCATGCATAGAATACTAATGGAGGATGATCATAAGACTTCACGGGAACCTCAAAGACGGTTAAATCCGATCATGAAAGAGGTTATGAAGAAAGAAATTCTTAAGTTGTTGGATGCAGGTATCATATTTCCTATCTCGGACATCAAGTGGGTGAGCCCAGTGCATGTAGTTCCGAAGAAAGGAGGGATGACCGTTGTGACGAATAAGAACAACGAGTTAATCCCAACTAGGACCGTCACGGGCTGGAGGGTGTGCATCGATTAAAGGAAGCTGAACGTGGCCACTCGGAAGGACCATTTTTCACTTCCCTTCATCGATCAAATGCTCGAACGGTTGGCCCAACATTCACATTTTTGCTATTTGGATGGCTATAGTGGCTTCTTCCAGATTCCTATCCATCCAGATGATCAAGAGAAGACCACTTTCACTTGTCCATGGGGGACATTCGCTTATAGGAGGATGCCATTTGGATTATGCAATGCACCCGCTACCTTCCAGCGATGCATGATGGCTATATTTTCCGAGTATATAGAGGAGATCATGGAGGTATTTATGGATGATTTTTCAGTATACGGTTCCTCTTTTGATGATTGCCTATCTAACCTTTCTCTAGTGCTACAAAGATGTGAAGACACTAATCTCGTTTTAAATTGGCAAAAGTGTCACTTTATGGTTAATGATGGCATTGTGCTAGGACACCTCGTTTCTAATCGAGGTATTGAGGTCGATCGCGCTAAGATCAAGACTATTGAGAAACTCCCTCCCCCTTATTTTGTTAAGGGTGTGAGGACTTTTCTCGGGCATGCAGGTTTCTATGGGAGATTCATCAAGGACTTCTCGAAGATTTCTAAACCACTAACTAACGTCTTGAATAAAGATGTTGTTTTTGAGTTTTTGCAGGAGTGTCTTGATGCATTTTACAGGATTAAGGAAGCGTTGATCTCCGCTCCCATTATCCAGCCTCCGGATTGGACCTTGCCCTTTGAGATCATGTGCGATGCGAGTGATGTGACAGTAGGAGCGGTGCTTGGACTAAAGAAGGATGGGCGGACCACCGCCATTTACTACGCTAGCAAGACGCTAGATGAAGCCCAGCGTAACTACGCCACCACCGAAAAGGAGCTATTGACGGTTGTATATGCTTTCGAGAAGTTTCGTTCTTACTTAGTAGGGGCGAAAGTTGTTGTCTACACCGACCATGCAGCTATTCGTTACTTACTTGCTAAGAAGGATGCCAAGCCACGCCTTATTCGATGGATTCTCTTGTTTCAAGAGTTTGACCTAGAGATCCACGATAAGAAGGGATCCGAAAATTCCGTTGTGGATCACCTCAGCCGGCTACCTCCCTCTTCACGCGAGAAGGACGAACCACCCATAGACGATTCATTCCCCGATGAGCACTTACACTTGTGGCAGCGTTTGATAGACTTTCTTATCTCACCCCATGATGAAAGTGAAGTATGGGGTGAGGAAAACTCCCAACATGTTTGAGGATACCGTACGGTCCAACTTTGCTTTCTTTTCCCTTTTTCTAGTCTAGCTTTAGATAATTTGCTTTTGCTTTGCTTTGCTGTGTTTTTGGCGTCCTAGACAGACAACAGGTGACATCTAAGGAAATAATACAACCCAAGAGCAACACTGGAAGGACAGAAGTTCGAGAATTTAAGAAGACGGAGATTGACTGAGTCACATCTCGGTTGCTGTCACAACACCTCGACCGAGATGATTCTTGAGCAACCGAGGCGACTAGGGTTACTGAAGATCCACCTCGGTCCGTACCACCTCGATTCAGTCGAGACCATCTCGACCGAGGTGACAGCAATTCCAGAAAAGGGTATAAAAGGGATATTGATTTCTCTCTCTTCCCTCTCGACCAAAACGCCCAATTCGCCTCGCTCTTCGATTTTCGCTCGTTTTTGACGATTCTCGCTTCCAAACTGCAAGGAAAGGGTAGAGGATCGATTTGCAAGCAACAATCTGCAGTAAAAACGCACCGAATCGACCAAATCTGGGGTAAATTCGAAAAAACCCTAACTCCCTCTTCTTCCACTAATTTCATTCGATTTGGGCTTTGGTTGCCCCTGCATTGTGCTGGAAAAGGATTAAGTACCCCATAGGAACAATTGGTAGTGATATTGGGGGAAAATAACTGGATTTTTGAGAGAAACGATCGCACAGCACTTCGCCTCGGTCCATTCGGCCTGCGCCTCGGCCGAGGTGTTCTTGAGCGTCACCAGGTAGACTATCACCGCATATACCGGTGATCCATGAGCGTCACCAGGTAGACTATCACCGCATAGCAGCACGTCCAGTGGTTGCACCACGGTTTCTGTACATTTTTGCATTTGACTTCCTCCATGTGGATGCTGATCTGAGGCGGATGATATCTATGGTGGGACTGGAGCAGTTTACTGAGATTAGAGATCCAGCCTATCTTGAGCCAACCTTGGAGTTTGTTAGCTCCGTCACTTATTTGCCTACAGAGCGCGCCATCAAGTACCGGTTGATGAACCGGAACTACATTGTCTCGATGGATCACTGGAGGGACATTTTCAGCTTTCCGGCCCCCACAGTTGCTGATTTTCCTTCTCGAGCCGTAGCTCGAGAGTTTTGGGGACAGATAGCTCATGTAGTTGAGCACGCTGATAGGTGGAGACCTGGAGATTCCAGGGAGCGTATTATCTTCCACCTAGCTTTTAGACTTGCTCACAGGATCTTTAGCGAGACTCTTCTGGCGCGTACTGAGACGCCCCAGGAGATTAGACAGGGTGAGCTACTGAGTCTTTATTGTATGGTTACCGGAGGAGTTCCGGATTTTGGAGTTATGCTAGCGGAGGATCTACACAAGATAAAGGCGAAGGCGAAGGGGGATATCTGCTGCGGAGGGATAGTGACTCACATTGCGAGTTACATGGACATGGATCTGAGTGCGTGTACTATGGTGGCGGCTGCCAAGCCGCTCGGGCTGCAGGAGATGATCACTAGGAGGATATTGGTTCCTCGCGGACTTACTACGCCGTATGTGGCGATGCCTTGGGAGCAGACTACACCTCAGGGTATTAGGTGGTCAGCTCAGTTCTCTGTTTATGACCCGCACTACTGGCAGACCGCATGGATTCCGCTTATGGAGGATGCTAGAGATGCAGCAGCTCAGGGACAGGATGAGGATGAGGAGGCTGAGGAGTAGGAGGATGAGGATGAGGATGGCAGTGCTGCCATGGACACAGGTACGGATACAACTGGGACTAGTGTGCCGGTCGTCGATCTGGACGACGACGAGACAGAGGAGGAGCCAGCTGCATCACCAGCACGTCCAGCCAGACGTAGGGTACGCAGATAGAGGGATCCAGTCGCTCACCGCCGGATAGATGATATGACGGATTAGGTGATAGATTCCTACGCCGCCTTATCCTTGTACATTAGAGAGATGTAGGAGAGACTGCACTACCAGCACACGATGGCTGAGATTCAGTTTCAGCATATCATGGACTATCCTTTCGACCCATCTCAGTACCCGTACGTGCCACCACCACCACCACCACCACCGGATCGGGACTAGAGGATTAGAGCTTGCGGATTTCTTTTCTTTATTTATTATGCAGCTCAGCTTTATCCGGTGAGTACTATGTTTCTTTAGACTTATTTTGACCCATTGGGACAATGTGTCCCAAGTATGGGGTATGTTGATGTATCATATGATCTTATGTGCACGCTTGTATGACTCTTTATTCGGATATTTATCGTTTTATCTTGCTCTATGTGCTTATCTGAGACTACATGCATGCATACAGGTTATTTGATTGAGAAAAACGTCAAAAACTGGTTAAGAAAATTTTTTTATGACCTCGACCGATGTGACTCTGACCAATCGAGGTACAATACCTCGGTTGACTTAGAACATCTCGACCAAGGTAGTTTAACTGGAACAGTTTTCGAAATGATTTTTGTGCTTCTTATCTGGATATGACCTCAGTGATGATTTTGTTTGCTGACTGGTTTTGAAATCTTTATATATTTGAAAGGTTTTATAATATGTTTAAGTTGCTAAATGCTTTGTTTGAAATTTTGGCATGTTTAATACTTTATTTTTATCCAAATTATGTTGAATTTGAAGGTTGACACCACATGATAAGTTCTCTCACTTTCTTCCTGGGATGATTAAGGCAATTCATTCTCTTCTCTTCTTCTTCTTGATCATGCTTAGCCCCTCATATACATATTTGCCTCCCTTTACCTATCCGGGAATTTGGAAGCAAGCAAGTGAAAAGCAAGTGAAGGAAAAGTTGAGATGTTGGCTGAAAGTTAGAAAGAAACAAATAGGTTTGGGGAAGTCAATCATGATGATGAGTAAATCGGCACCATTCACATAGCCGGGTGTTTGTGTCTTTCCAAAGTCGGATTGAGCGATATTCCTAACGGGTCATGGTATGTGCATCAAGGGTTTGAGGCATCTCGAGAAATTGATGATTGCTGATCTCCTAGGCTTCGGTTATTGTGCACCTCTGTCCATGCATCCCAAAAAGTAAAGTAAAAAGTAAATAAGCAAAGCTTATTGGTGGAAGATGTTGAAGTTCAAAGGAAGTGAAGTAAAGATCCTTTTCCCGGATTCTAGCACCACATTCCCTATATACATCCCACCCTCACACGTTTCTTGACCTTCTCTTGAAAAGCCCTTGAGACCTCGAGCTTGTTGATTGACTTGGTGGTTTAAACTGGATTATACATGATTAATTTTGATAATTATGATTTATTATGCATTCTATGATTTTATGCAAAGATGAACGACTTTCTTATATTTATAAAATGTTTTGAGCATGTCTTGATTTTAAATTCCATGAAGCATTCTCTTAGAGTGATCTATGATTCGAGCACACCACTAAAATGTTTTGAAAGACTTTTTCATTGATCTTTATGACTTATAATCCATTCTATCCTGTATCTAAGATTTGGAATTTGCTTGGGGACAAGCAAGGGCTAAGTATGGGGTATTTTAATAGCATGAATTATAGTCTATATTTTGGGACCTGTTTAGACGTTTTATCTTCAATAATCTGCATGTTTGAATGTATATTATGTGATTATATTGTCGTTTCATCTACCTTTGTGGGAATCGAGGTTTACACCAAGTTTCGTTGTAATCGTAGGTAAAATGGCACGTTTTGCATCAAAATGGAGCTAAAGGAGTTAAGGATTCATTGGAGCTACATTCAGGAGCTTAAGGAAGAATCTAGGAAGCATGGAAATGGATTAAAGATTCACTTTGGACCAGATTTGAGAGATTTCACATTCAATTTAGAGCCACCTCGGTCAGCTACAGTACCATCTCGACCGAGGTGATCCAGAGGAGCGTCCCGACCGAGGCGAATACCTTGGACGCGGCGAGATATATTTTATTCTTGGCTTAGATCTTTTATTTTTGGAAGGAAGGATCTTATATTTTTAGGCTGGATTTCTGGAAGGAAGATCATATATTTTAGGGATTTATATATGAGAGATAGATATATTTAATTAGAAAAATATCTTTTCAAGATATTTTATCTTTGGAGGGTAGTTTTCCTATATAAAGGGTTGGATTTTCCACAAATCCAACATCCACTAACGGCAAGAGGCAGCATCCAGCAGTTGGGAAGGATTTTTGAAAGGTTGAAGGAAGGAAGTTGATAGCTTTTATAGCTTTTGTGAAGGGTTTTGTAAGATTCTCTTAGATTCCCTTCTTGTTGATTGTCTTATTGGATTGTGATCCAAGGAACGCTTGTTTTTTTGATAATTGATTCAGTTATTGAAGTCTTTTTCTTAAGGTTTTTGTGTTCAATTATTCACCTTCTTTCCTTATATTTGATTATTGCTTTCATGATGATGTGTGGCTAATTTCTTTGTGTGATTCTAGGGTGATTGGCTGAAGGTTGTGGGAAAAATAATGATAGAATAATCTTAAATTCCAGTAGGACCCTGAAAGCTCGACTCTTTATCCTTAACCCTAGAGTATCTCGTTCAGTCTTTATCCTTAATCCTAGAGTATCCCGGTGATCTATTCCACTTTAGAAACACCTTCCCTTTGCAAAATCTCAGCTTTGTCCTCTTATCTTGAAATCCTGAGTTGGAACCACAACTAGATGCTTTAATCCCTAGAATTGCATATTTCCTTAATTGACTTTTTATCATCTTTGATTGCTTTAATCGCTTTTGTTGTTAGTAATTACATAGACTACCTATACTTGCTTAGGTTTCACCTAAGTCCCTGAGATCGACACCCCGGAATTCTTGCTTTTTACTACGATTGACCCGTACACTACGGGTTCGCATCCTTGTTTTAAGCTTACGTCTTGGGTTATAAATATAAACTTGCACACACCGTTTGGAGCGAACAACGGTCACTAATGAGATGAGTCATGTTGAGATATTCCTAGGATAGGACCTCGGAAAGACCGGTACCGTTACAAATGCCGTTAGAATTGCGAGACTGATTGGGTAGGGATGTGATGCCTTCTAGTGTTACACCATGAAGGAGAGTAAGAGCCCAGTGCTAGAGGAGATTTTTGTAGTGAATGAGTTCATGAAAGTCTTCAGTGAGCTACCAAGGTTGCCACCGTAGAGGAGTGTAGACTTTTGCATTAAGTTGGAGCCGGGTATGAGACTAATCTCAAAGACACCTTACCGTATGACACCTATGAAGTTGCTTGAGCTGAAAAAGCAGCTCGAGGAGTTAGCTGAGAAGGGCTTCATAGGCCCTAGTGTTTTCCCATGGGGCTCACCAGTCCTATTTGTGAAAAAGAAGGATGGGTTGATGAGGTTGTGCATCGACTATAGAGAGATGAACAAGATGACTATCAAGAACAAGTATCCATTGCCCCGCATCGATGACTTGTTAGACCAACTGCATGGAGCGACAATGTTCTCCTGGATTGATCTAAGGTCAGGATATCACTAGCTGAGGTGAGAGAGCCGGATGTGCCTAAGACGGTATTTCGGACCAGGTATGGTCACTACGACGAGTTTGTAGTGATGCCATTCGAGCTCATGAATGTGCCCACCATATTCATGGAGTTGATGGACAAAATCTTCATCGACTTCCTAGATCAGTTTGTGGTGGTCTTCATAGATGACGTCCTATTGTACTCTAGGAGAAGAGAGGAGCATGCACGACACTTGAGGATGGTGATACGAGTCCTGTAAGATAGAGAGTTGTATGCTAAGCTCTCTAAGTGTGAGTTTTGGATGCCTGAGGTAGCCTTCCTTGGTCACGTAGTTTCCACCAAGAGGATCAAGGTTGATCTGGTGAAGATAGAGTCTGTATCCTCATGGCTGCCTCCGAGGAATGTTAAGGAGGGAGGCAACTTCCTAGACTTGATGGGTTACTATTCCCGTTTTGTGGAAGGTTTTTCAGGGATTGCCCGACCACTCACTTGCCTGTTAAGGAAGACTACCAGATTTGTGTGGTCCGAGCCGTGTTAGCAGAGTTTTTTGGAGTTGAAGAGGAGGTTGACCTCTTCTCTGATCTTAGCGTAACCAGCGGGTGTTGAGAACTTTGTAGTCTACAATGGCGCATCCAAGCTGGACAATATGTTTTAATGTAGCAAGGTAGAGTTATTGCATACACGTCTAGATAGATGAAGATGTGTGAGGAGAATTTCCCGACACATGACCTCGAGTTAGCTGCGGTGATACATGCCCTTAAGATCTAGCGTCATTATTTGTATGGAGCTACATACTAGATCTTCACAGACCATAAGAGTCTGAAGTACATATTCACTCAACGGGAGTTGAATAACCGCCAAAGGAGATGGCTAGAGCTGATCAAGGACTTTGATGTGGAGATACTGTACCATCCGGGAAAGGCGAATGTGGTCGCCGACGTCCTTAGCGGAAAGACACCTCGAGAGATTGCGATAGCTTGACCGACGGCTCAACCTCATAAGGATCTAGCTTGGCTAGAGTTGGAAATTTAGTTCCCTGACACGAACAACCCCTTGTCCACCTTAGAGTTGTTACCTGAACTGTTGGTACTTGGGAGAGATCCGACAGAAGCAAGAGAGCTATCTGACGCTCAATAGGATCCGAGACAAGATGTCTCGAGGCGAGGCACCGCAATTTACCATAGGTACCGACAGGGTGATGAGACGTCAGGGGCGCGTATGTGTGCCCTTAGACAGAGATTTGAGAGAGAGGATTTTTGAGGAGGCTCACACTAAACCTTACGCAGTACACGCAGGTGCGAGTAAGATGTACCAAGATGTGAAACTCACTTTTTGGTGGGGCAGATTGAAGCCCGATGTGGTGAGATATGTAACTCAGTGTGCGACCTATCTGTTTGCTCGTAGGTGTGTGATGAAAACGTACGAAAAAGCTTTAAATATATACTTGTAATAGATTGCCTAATGATTTAGCGAACCCGCAATGTAAGGAACAAATCGCAGTAAAGGCAAGTATTCCAAGGTCGAACACAAGGACTAAAGTGAAATCAAATTGTGAATCAAAGATAGGATAGAATTTAACTAAATAAAGACTAAAACTAAAATAAGAAAAATAAATCAAGATATGAAATGTGATATTAACAAACAATGCAGATAGTAGAGATCAAGGTATCCGGTTGTGGTTTTCGATTCCAAACATCAACAAACTAGGACAAGACTGGGATTGCTAAAGAATGGTGTTTCTCCGATGAGAATGATCACGGGGGAGGTCTCACAATCCACTATCACTAACCAAATCACCTATTATCGGGTAAGTCTCAAGGTACTAAGGAAAGAAACAAAAGCATAAACCAACCACTGTACCTAAGGATGAAGAACTAACCTTTACCAGGTAATTCTCAAGTTAAGCTCACTCAAGCAAGGGGTTTGGCACACTCAAACCAATACAAGGATTTATAATCCTCTATTACCTAGAAAACGCCATATTTGGTACTCGAGAAAAGGAATCACCGGGTAAGTCTCTTACCAAACTCAAGCATAAGCCTTAAAGGGTCTAAGGGTATGAAACTATCAACAAAGACTAGGATTTGGGCAACTACGGTTTCAATAGAAGAAATCTCAGGTTGTTCTTGAGAAATCTCAACCGAGATTCTAGTAAAAGAAACCAAGATTTGGTTCTGCGAAGGGTAAACCAACTCTTCAAGGTCCAATATAACTTAAAGGCTCAGTCTATCATCTTCTAAACCACAACCATCAACCAATCACCCTAGAATCGCAAGGGTTTTAGCGAACAACACATATATTCAAATCAAGAAAGATAAAACAAGAATTCAAGAAAAACATGAACAAGAAAATAAAGAAAAGGTAGAAATACTTAGCAATATGTCTTCCAGACTCCAAATTTGTAGCAAGTAATAATAAATAATGAATCTTGAATCCAAAAACTAAAACTAACAAGAACTTAAAAATCTTTCAAGAATCCTCTCAAACCAAATGTTGTAGCCAAAGATCTTGATGTTGCAGCTTGAATACGTGTAATTCCTGTGGAAGATGTTGTGTAAGAAGGTCTTCGACCTCTTTTGATTGCTGTATCCATCCTTAACTTATAATAAAATCTAGGGTTTTCAAGCTTTGGTCCATGGGCCGAAAATACGTAAATCTCGGGTGACCAACAGGAATCTCGGCCAAGATTTTCAACGGGGCGAGATTTCTTCTCTGAATGTGTGTTTTCTCCTTAGCTCCTTGCTTTGATCTTTTGATGATGTCTAGCTTCCCTTTTATGCTCTTCTATGCTTCCTTTATGCTTCCACCTTGAGGCTTTGTCCTCATATGTGCCATTTGGCTCCGAAATTTGTCATAAATCTTGAAAATGCGACAAGAATCTGTGTAGACATCTACTCTAGAGAGATTACATGATTTACATTTACATGCCATTGCAATGCAAAACTGAAGCAAAAACTATTTAAATGCATGTCTAAATACTGAATAATAATTCATGTTATCACTATCAACAGGTCAAGATTGAGCACCGCAAATCAGGAGGAGAGCTCTATCCACTACCGGTACCACAATGGAAGTGGGAGGACATCTCCATGGATTTTGTCACCGGCTTGAGGCCGAGTCAGAGCTTTGATGCGATTTGGGTGGTAGTAGACCGATTGACGAAGACCGCACGTTTCGTTCCTAATAAGGAAAGGAAACGTGGCCGGTGAGTCGGTTAACTAAAGAGTTCACCTGGAAGATAGTGAGACTCCATGGGGTGCCGAGGACCATCGTCTTTGACAGAGATGGACGGTTTACCTCGAGGTTTTGGCAGCAGGTGGATGTCGCCTTAAGTACGAGCCTTCACTTCACGACAACGTATCACCCCTAGACAGACGGTCAGTCTGAGAGGACTATTTAGAGTCTCAGACCTTGGAAGATATGTTGAGAGCTTATGTGCTAGACTATGGAAAAGTGTTGCCAGATCACCTTCCTTTGGTTGAGTTTTTGTATGATAACAGTTGGCACGCGTCGATTGGGATGACCCCTTATGAGGCATTGTATGGGTGGTGGTGTTATACACCTCTATGTTGGGATGAGCCGAGTAGCACTAGTGGACTAGCTCCCGAGCATATACAGGACGACATCACTCGAGTAGTATTGATCCGAGAGTGGTTGTTAGCCGCGCAGAGTCGCCAGAAGTCTTGTGTTGAAGGGACACCGACCTCTAGAGTTTAGAGTGGGAGCTCAGGTCTGGTTGAGACTATCACCGATGCGGAGCGTCAGCCATTTCAGCATTAAGGGGAAGTTGAGTCCCCGATATGCCGGGTCATTCGAGAACTTGGAGCAGGTTGGATAGGTTGCATACCGGCTAACCTTACCACCGAAACTGAAGGGTGTTCACCCAGTCATTCACGTGTCTCAGCTATAAGAGTGTATACCGAATCCGAGGCACATCATTAGTTATGAGGACCTAGCGGTCAAGCCTGACCATACCTTTATAGAGCATCCGATAGCTATCCTAAAGAGGAGTACTAGACGCTTACAATCGAAGGTCATACTGACGATGCGAGTCCAGTGGTCTAGACGGGGAGCCGATGAGGCTACATGGGTGACAAAGGATAGTATCAGGAGGAACTATCCGGAGTTCTATGATGAGTTAGCAGTTAATATGGGATCGTCGGGTTAGTTGATCCTTTCTTGCGTGTGTGTTATTTGTTATTACATGCTTTCATGTTTGTGTGATTTATGATCATGAGGATCTAGTTGTGCTATTTGGAGTAGAATATCGGTATAGCTTAGAAGGGTGATGCCTTCTCGGGAACTTGTTTTTATACCTTGGTGTATAAGACTGAGAAGATCCGTGTGTATCTAATTTTTAAGACGAAACTTGTTCTTAGGGACAAATGATGTAACAACTGGAATTTGTATTCCGGTGTTAAGTTACAAGTCACCGTGACCGTGCCCCGTGGTCGCATATCTTTGTGTGCCCAAGGGTGCGTCCCGCAACTGTGCCACCGCGGTCGCGGCCATGTCTCGCCGCGGTTGCGGCCAAGCAACAGATCATGCCGATCTTTTGGTAATCGGAGGGACCCCCCCCTATTAACTTTTATCCCGATCCTCCTTTTTCCTTTCATTCTTTGAACCCTTTTCTCTTGAACCTTAGCCGTCCCATCCTCTTCGTTCACGTAAGTCTTCTTGGATCTTCCTCTCTTCTCTTCCTCCCACACTTTCTTCCTTCCATCCCCTTCCGTTATGCCAACAGTGTCGTCCATCTTCAGTTGACCATCTTCAATCGAGCAACATTGTTGCAGTAGCGTAAGGCGTTGTCCTTGCACGTCGGAAGGGCCGCCAAGTCTATCTTTGTAACACCCCGAATCCGCGGGACTCGGAGTGTCACATTGGGCTAGAATCTCACAATGGATCCTAACCCTAGCTGACAACAAGTTCACTAGACCTTACAACATGGCACTGGCACATATAAAAACAAATACATAAAGCGGTATAAAACTGTACAACCAAAAGATACAACATCATAGCCGAGTATATAAACCAACACCTCACACAAGAGGTAACAAAAGATCATCCTCACACAGGAGGGAAAGGTAAACAAACCCAAAAGCCCACAACAACCTATTTATGAGACGTCCTCGACCTGCCACTCTACTAGATCACCCAACAACATGCCTATCCTGTGGGGAATCTACAACATGGTAATAAACCATTAGCTATCCATACACATATATAGAGTAATGCATAAGCACAATCACAGGTAAGGAAAGATAAACATATATGCACGCTATCACACATTTACCCATTTTATCATCTCAATATAATGGTCATCCACTCAAATCGTATGGATAAGTATATAAGAAAGTATGTGACATGTTAGCATGAAATATTGTGATATTTTAGGCACGTTTTCTAAACGTATTTGATTCATATTGATAGTCTTTGATTGATCTTGGTGCATATGTGAGCTAGTATTTCCTATATTGTCGATATGGATGTCTACACTAGTTCTATGTTGATTATAGGTGATTTGGAGCTATTTCCGAACGGAATCGAGCAAAGGAGAGTTGAGTTGATATGTCCATAGATTGAGGACATTCTTTGGAAGCAATTTGGAGTCTTAGCTTGAGGAATGCACGAGTTTAGGGAAGAATCACGTTCTTATCCTAAATTACGGCCGTATCACAAACCACGTTCAGAATTACGGCCGTGGATTTGGAGTCAGAAATTCATGTTCATTCCAGGGGGTTACACGGCCGTGGAACATATGTTGCAAACCGTATTTGTTTCCACGCTCTAAATTACGGTCGTGGAACACTTCCACGACCGTGATCTTGGCGAATCTTTTCGCCACACTTCGAAGCCACGATCTTTTGAAGATTGGGCCGGGCCGATACTTTGCCCTACATTATAAAAAGACGGAAGAAAGGAGATTCCGTCATCCTCGCTTACGCCTGCTTACAATCGTCGCACATCGGCGCTTAGACGAAGACTCTTCGCTTAGTTTGCTGGGAAGCAATTGACATCTCTTGGAGAGATCGAAGTTCGTGTTTGGAATTCCTCTAATCTCGCACCTTGGGTGGAGATTGCTGTTGAGATCTCCGGATTTGCGGAAGATCGAAGTTCTTGGAAGATTTTGCAAGAAGATCTCTCTTCTTGATTAGGTTTGATTTGGGAAACGGATTGACATCCCGTTTTCTCTTCTTTCTTAAAGTGGTGATTGTTTGTTATACTTTAAATCTTTTGACATTAATTGTTCTCTTTGTGACTTTGAGATTGAATTGAAGATTATTGAAAGTTCTTGAAAGTTTTCATCTTTATATCTTTTAATTCTTGAATTGATATCAACATGACTGTTATTGGCTAAAAACCCTTAACAATTCTAAGGTGAAGGGTTGATAGTTGTGGCTTAGATGATGATAGATCGATCGCAAACAGATTAGACCCTGAGAGTTAGAGAAATATCGCCCACAAACCCAAATTACGGGCTGTTCTTGAGTCCACGGCCGTGGAACTTCAAGAACTAACCGTGATTTCCCTTAAGTCTACGAACCTGCTTTTACTTCAATCTAAAGTTAAAGATTGGCTTTAGCTTAGTTTAGACTTGTCTTTTCTAGGTGGTAGTGAGCCTCAACAACCTCTACCTCGATTGTGAGCCTCAACAACCTCAATCGGCTAAGTTAGTCTTGATCTTTAGGTTATAAGTTTGGGTATTTGACACTAATTCTCGCCTTTAGAATCTTTCTATATTGAGCCTCAACAACCTGTATAGAGAGTGCCTTGTAGGTGAGTTACAAAAGGTTTTTGGAACTTCACCGTACGATTACCTTACATTAGTATACCTTTGCATATCTCAACTCTGTCTTTACATCATTAAGTATATCTTGAATCGATTGCCACAGCTGGATACCTGAATCTTTAGGATTGTTGTTTTCCCAATATTTGCAAAACTCTCATATTTACTTGCTTGATAACCTGCAATCGAGTTCGTTCTCACCCAAATCCCTGTGTTCGATACTCTGGAATTCTTGCTTAGCTACGTCGATCCGTACACTGCGGGTTCGCTGCTTGATTCTAGTTTTATAAATTTAAAGCTTATTTGCACACACCTCTAGGGGCGAACAAGTTTTTGGCGCCGTTGCCGGGGATTTGGTTTCGGCCGAATCCGGTGGCCGGTTGTCGAGCTTGGGAGCTTGCTCTCGTTGTTTGATTTTGCTTTGAGTGCATGCGCAGGTCTAGGAACACCGAAGATCTCTTACCTCTTGATCAAGAGCTAGAGAAAACCTTGAGGCAGAAGCGCAAGGAAAGGAAGATGGCTGAAGAAAACGAACGTAATCTTCAAACGGAGTTGGCGGAGAAAGAAGCTCAACTCCGATGGAATGAGACTCTCCGCCAAGATGAGATGGATCGTCATCAATCTCAAGTTAATGGTCTACAAGACATGATCTTCCAGATGAGGGTAGAGATGAGCGACCTTAAGAATAAGGGAAGCAAGAAGTCCTCAAGAAGGAAATCAAGGTCTAGAAGAAAAAGTCACTCATCTGCCGATGATAGTGACTCTTCCATGCCACCATTAGAAGAGATTGATCCCACGATCAATATGAATCCTTTCCATCCACAAGGAGCTGCTAATCGCCGCATTCCACCTAGGAATGCGAGGATCGAACGTGTGGATAATGAGCCAAGAACTCTTGGCCAGCGGATGGATCCAACACAACAACCACGCCGCTTAGGTGTGAATTTTGATGCTGAAGATGTGCAAGGGTTTAGCTTCAACCCTCAAGTTATCACTCTTGTTCGCCAAAACCAATTTGGCGGTACAAGTGCTGAATCTCCACACCAACACTTGCAAAACTTTGAGTGTATGATGGAGACGATGAGACCAAAGAATGCTACTACCAATAGCTACAAGCTCAAGCCTTTCTTCTTCTCTTTGAAAGGGAAAGCGTTATCTTGGTACCAAGCTCTTCCTAATGGGAAACTAGACACGTGGGAAGACCTTTCCGCGGAGTTTCTCACCAAATTCTTTCCGCCTTCCAAAACGGCGGAACTTAGAGGTAAGATTAATGTTTTTTCTATGAGACCTAACGAAAGTTTGTTTCAATCATGGGAAAGGTTTCAGGATTTGCTCTTGGATTGCCCTCATCATGGCATATCCAAGCTTGCCTTGCTGGAGATTTACTACAAGGGGCTGGATGCGGGAACGCAATTCAACCTCCAATCCCTCTCATGTGGAACGTTCATGGACATGAGAGAAGATGACGCTTGGGACTTTATTGAGAGGCAGGCAAGAGTCATAGAGAAGTATTCCCACCGAAAAGTGGAGGGAAATCGTGTGGAGCAAGGAGCGAAGCTCACACATGAAGCTCAAAATCAGATTTTCTCCCTCAACAATGAGATCAAAGAGTTGAAGGAGGCTATCAAGACCAACTTCCCAAAGCAACAAGGGAAGGATGTTGGTTATTTGGGCAACAATAATGGCGGCAACAACAATAACCGGGGTAACAACCGGAATAACAACTGGAATGGAAACAACAACAACCGGAACAATGATTGGAACAACAATCGGGGTTCAAGCAACAACAATTGGCGCTCCAATCAACAAAATTCCGGTAACTCTTATCCTTCCAATTCTAATTCACTAACTCCACCTTCCTCTTCCTCTACTCCTTTGAAAAGCCAGGGGCAATCATCTAATGGAGGAAACAATACGGGAAAGGAGAAGCCCGATCCCATGTTGGAAACGATCTTGGGAAAGCTTCAAGGGTTGGAGAACCGCCTCATCAAGGTTGATGATCAAGTTTCTAAGGTTGACAAAGCTCAAAAAGTTTTGGAAAACCAAATGTTCAACAATGCGGAGGAAGTTCCTAGAAATCAAGGGAAACTTCCAGGAAGGACGGAGGACAACCCTAAGGGAAGGGTAATGACGATTACAACTAGGAGCGGAGTGACTACCACCGATCCGCAGCCTACGTTCGTTGAAGTCCCCGTAGAGAAGGAAAAAGGAAAGGGGAAGGAGAAGGAAGATGTCCATGTTCCTCCTCCAGCTTACAAACCTCCCCTACCGTTCCCTCAATCTAGAGCGCAAGCGCGCCTAGATAAACAATTCGGTAAGTTCATAGAACTCATGAGTAAGATGCATATTAATATACCTTTCATTGATGCTATTGTAGGTATGCCAGCTTATGGCAAGTTCTTGAAAGAGCTCCTTTCCAACAAGAGGAAGCTAGAAGACTTCGGTGAGGTCAAGATGAGTTCGGACTCTTCGGATCTCATCAAGACCATGAAGGAGAAAATGCCCCCAAAGTTGAAGGATCCGGGGTCATTTTGCATTCCCATTGGAGTGGGAGATGTCACATACGACGCTTTATGTGACTTGGGAGCAAGTGTGAGCATCATACCACTTGCATTATGTAGGAAGATCGGTTTAGGCGATCCTAAACCGGTAAAGATGACGTTATACATGGCGGATCGATCCATCACTCGCCCCGTCGGTATTGTAGAAGACGTCCCGGTCAAGCTAGGTAAATTCTTTGTTCCCATTGATTTTGTCGTGCTTGACATTCCTGCAGATAGTCCGGTCCCGATTATACTCGGAAGACCGTTTCTTGCAACTTCCGGCTGCATGGTCGATTGCAAGAATGGAAGACTCGCTTTTGATATTGGAGAAGAGAAAGTAGAGTTCGTCCTTTCCACTCTAGTGAAGGAGCCAATCTTTGACGAGGATATCTACGAAATCCAAGAAGAAGAAGGTTTGTCTAGGGAGGAGGTAAGTGCGATTCTCTTTAACGATCCTTTACAAAAGGTTATCACTATGAGTCTAACCAATGTAGGAGAAGAAGAAGAGTGCAAAGAGGAAATTGAAGCCTTAGAAGCACAAGAAGAGATGTATGAATTGGAGTTTGAGAAACTCCACGATGAGGCTGAGAATGTAAGAATCCACGGTCACACCCTGTATTCCACGACCGTGGATTTCACAACCAAATTCGACCTCCATTCCAGGGGATTACACGGCCGTGGAACACATGAGGAGGCCGTAATTCTGACCGTGGAAGAGGGTAACCGGCAAACTTCTTCAACTTCTTCTAATTCTTCCCCAAACCACTCAACACCCTTAGAAACTTCTAAGGAAACGTCGGATACCCCTCAAAGATCATTGGAGGCTCCGAAAGTAATGGAACTCAAACCACTTCCTACTCATCTAAGGTACGCTTTTCTTGGATCTAATTCTACTTTTCCGGTTATCGTTAGCTCCGAATTAAGTATAGATGAACATGAACAGCTCATGATTGTCCTTAGGAAACATAGAAAAGCCATAGGCTATACTATTGAGGACTTAGTAGGAATTAAACCCTCCTTATGCATGCATAAGATACTAATGGAGGAGGACTTTAGAACTTCAAGACAACCTCAAAGGCGGTTGAATCCGACCATGAAGGAGGTTGTCAAGAAGGAAATTCTTAAACTTCTTGATGCAGGTATCATCTATCCTATCTCCGATAGCAAATGGGTGAGTCCAGTTCAAGTAGTTCCGAAGAAGGGAGGAATGACGGTCATTACCAACAAGAACAACGAACTCATTCCTACCCGAACCGTGACTGGATGGCGGATGTGCATAGACTACCGCAAGCTCAACAACGCAACGCGGAAGGATCACTTTCCATTGCCATTCATCGATCAAATGCTTGAAAGGTTAGCACAACATTCACATTTTTGCTACCTTGACGGTTATAGTGGTTTCTTTCAGATTCCGATACATCCGGATGATCAAGAGAAGACCACATTCACGTGCCCTTGGGGTACGTTCGCCTATAGAAGAATGCCGTTCGGGCTTTGCAACGCCCCAGCCACCTTTCAACGGTGCATGATGGCCATCTTCTCCGAATACGTAGAGGAAATCATGGAAGTCTTCATGGACGACTTCTCCGTATACGGTTCCTCTTTTAACGATTGCCTTTCTAACCTTTCTCTCGTTCTACAACGTTGTGAAGACACTAACCTAGTTCTTAATTGGGAGAAGTGTCAATTCATGGTTAAAGAAGGAATCGTATTAGGTCACTTAGTCTCTAGTAGAGGGATAGAGGTAGACAAGGCTAAGATAGAGACCATAGAGAAACTTCCTCCCCCAATTTCGGTGAAAGGGATAAGAAGTTTCCTAGGACATGCTGGGTTTTATAGACGTTTCATTAAGGACTTTTCTAAGATATCAAAACCTCTCACTAATCTATTGATGAAGGATGCGGTTTTTGAGTTTTCTCAGGAATGTTTGGATGCGTTTAACACCATTCGGCAAGCTCTAATTTCAGCACCTATTATCCAACCTCCAGATTGGACTCTCCCCTTCGAGATTATGTGCGATGCTAGTGACGTAGCTATTGGAGCTGTTCTTGGACAACGAAAAGAAGGACGAACCCACACCATATACTACGCTAGCAAGACGCTAGACGAAGCTCGGCTCAACTACGCCACTACAGAAAAAGAATTTCTAGCCATTGTCTACGCTATTGACAAGTTTCGCTCTTATCTTGTAGGTGCAAAGGTGATTGTCTACACGGATCATGCTGCGATCCGGTACCTCCTTGCAAAGAAAGACGCGAAGCCAAGGCTAATTAGATGGATTCTTCTCCTACAAGAATTCGATCTTGAGATCCGCGACAAGAAAGGTTCAGAAAATTCTGTTGCGGATCATTTGAGTCGCCTCACACATCTAGAGGACGACCATCTACCCATTGATGACTCCTTTCCGGACGAACACCTACACATCATAGAGGAGTGCATCAACGAGATCTCCAAAGGTAACGAACCATGGTTTGCTGATTTTGTTAACTTATTGGTTTGCTAGGAGATACCGCCCGGACTATCCTACGCACAAAGGAAGAAGTTCTTTAAGGACGTCCGGGAATACTATTGGAACGAGCCTCTCCTCTTTAAGAGAGGTCCGGATGGCATCATCCGGCGATGTGTGTCGGAAGATGAGATGCAAAGTGTCATCCGCCATTGTCATTCACTACCTTGTGGAGGACACGCTAGTTCGAACAAGACTAGCGCAAAGGTATTGCAATCTGGATTCTATTGGCCTACTTTATTTAGAGATGTGCAATCCTTTGTCTCTTGCTGCGATGCTTGTCAAAGAACAGGCAACATTTCTAGAAGGAACGAGATGCCCCTCAACAACATCCAAGAGGTGGAGATTTTCGACGTTTGGGGAGTCGATTTCATGGGACCATTCCCATCTTCTTGTGGAAATCAATACATACTATTGGCGGTAGACTACGTTTCTAGATGGGTGGAAGCAATTGCCTCTCCCACAAATGATGCCATGGTGGTGGTTAAGTTCTTCAACAAGACCATTTTTCCACGATTCGGGACGCCAAGGACGATCATTAGTGATGGAGGTTCTCACTTCATAGCCCGTCGCTTTGAAGCTCTTCTAGCTAAGTATGGGGTTACTCACAAGATCGCTACCCCTTACCATCCACAAACGAGTGGACAAGTTGAGATCTCAAATAGGGAGATCAAGGGAATTCTAGAGAAGACGGTTTCAAGGACTAGGAAGGATTGGTTCTTGAAACTAGATGATGCATTATGGGCGTACCGGACTGCGTACAAGACTCCCATAGGAACCACACCATACAACCTTGTGTATGGGAAGTCTTGTCATTTGCCGGTAGAGCTGGAGCACAAAGCGTTTTGGGCTATCAAGTGGCTGAATTTCGGCATGAAGGAAGCGGGAGAGAAGCGTCTCCTAGACATCAACAAGCTGGATGAACTTCGCTTGAACGCTTATGAAAACGCTAAGATCTATAAGGAAAGAGCAAAGCGTTGGCATGATAAGCATATCATTCCAAAGGACTTCAAAGAAGGAGATCAAGTTCTCCTCTTCAATTCAAGACTTCGCCTCTTTCCAGGTAAGCTTAAATCTCGTTGGAATGGACCTTTTCTAATTAAGCGTATTTTCCCCCATGGTGCAGTTGAAGTATGGGGTGAAGCTAGCGGAAGTTTTAAGGTGAACGGCCAACGACTCAAGAAGTATACGCCGGAACTCCAAGCTGAGGAGTTTGCGCCTACCGCACTCGAATAAGTGCGAGATTGGTCTAGCTACGGACCTTAAACAAAGCGCTTCTTGGGAGGCAACCCAAGGTATTGCATCTTCGTTTTTGTTTTCAATTCATAGACTAGTTTAGAATAGACGTTTTTGCTTTGTTTTGCCTCGATTTCTTCCGGTATGTTCGTGTTTTTGGTTGTAGGATCGATGGAAAAGGAGAAAGGGAAGATAATGTCGAAGAAAAGTGACGAAATTTGGACTTTGAAGCTTTACAGGAGGTTCCACGGTCTAAATTACGGTCGTCATAGCTACAGTGGCCGTAATTCTCAAAAGCCTTTGAAAAATCACTAAAACCACGGTTCCGTACACTTCCACGGCCGTGGAACACCCCGACAGACCGTGATTTTCAAAATTTTGCCTGCGAGTATATAAGCCACATTCTTCACAAAACTACCCACAAAATTACCCCTTTCCACGACCTAAACGCCGAAAATCCCACGACCTCCTCCAATTCTTCGTTTTCTAATCTTTTTCAACGATTCTTCATCCTAAACTGCAGCAAATCCAACCACGAACAAGATCCAAGCAACAAACCAAGCGGAAATCCATCAACAAACGCGCATTTCGGATTTTTCAATCCGAAAAAGAGGTTATTCTTTCTTCTTGAAATTTCGCGGATTTGGTTCGTTTTTGCTATAGATTTTTAGGAAGAACTGACAAAGACTGGAAGGAATTAGATTAGGACTGCTTGTTGTGGTGATTGTTGGTGAATTTGCTGAGATTCACGAGATTCTGAGACGAATCACGGTCTCTGGGTAAACCACGGCCGTGGAACCTGAAGAACAGACCGTAATTTTGGTGAAAAATGGACTTTGTAAGGAGAGTGTCGGGAAGGATAAAAGAGAAAAAGGGAGAGCAAAATAAGAAAAGAAAGGGCAATCCCTCCACCTCTAGGGCACCACCACCCTCATCTCCCTCACTACCATCCTCACCTTCACCTCCATCTTCACCCCCTCACCCTAGCATCCCAACCATACACGAGAACCACCTTGCTGCATTTGAGAAGATACAGAAGAGGACAATGATAGGTCCTAGGTATTTGTTGTTGGAGGATCTACATCCTCTCAACATTGTTGATGATCTTACATGGCTCTTGGATAGAGCCGGATTGCTTGTCTTCACGAACATTCGTGAAGACGCCTATGAGGAGATCACCCGAGAGGTTGCGACGTCTTTCGAGCACAGCCACGTTGATAGGACCGTCTCCTTCCGTCTCATGGAACGAGACTATCATTTGAGTATTGTTGAGTTTGGGACCATTTTCGGGTTCCATGAGACCTACAATGGTCGATTCCCTAGTGGTGTCTACCCTAAGGACTTTTGGGAGGAAGTTGCGATGATATACGCCGACGAGGACCGTTGGCAACCCGCCGATACCAAGGCTAGATTGATGTACCATCTAGCCTTGAAGATAGCTCACCGCGTTCTTTCGGAGTGTCTCTTTCCTAGGACGGAGACGCCCCAAAAGATCAAGACGGATGAGCTATTCTTGCTCTATTGCATGCTCTATGGACGCCGTGCAGATTGTGCTACTCTCTTGGCTGCTACGATGAGCAAGCTCAAGAATAAGTCGAAGGGGAACATTGGATATGGTGGGATAGTGACCCACATTGCTAGGACGTTTGGTGTAGATTTCTCCGCTTGCACCCGTATACCGGTGGTTCCCTTAGGGCTACATGCATTTATGGTTAGGGGACTCATCTTCCCCACACATAGAGGTCCGCCTTATGCGGGCATGCCTTGGGAGACTAGGACGGGTAGGGGGATTGAGTGGCTACCGGAGTATTCCATTGTGGCGGGACGCCACAATTGGAAGGAGACGTTCGTTGCGATGCATGCGAACATGCTAGTAGCTCCCCCTTACGTTCCACCACCGGTTGTGGAGGAGGAGGACATGGGAGATCAGTACGAGAGTGGTAGAGGAGCGGAGCAGGAGTTTGGCACGTTTCCGGATCAGCCGGAGGCGGCCCCAGATGTACCCAGACGCTCTCCACGCCCAGCTAGAGCCTCAGGCTCGTCATCTCGCCGCGCTAGCGTGAGTGAGAGGCCCACGTGGATGACTACACCTCCCACTTGGTATGACACCCCCCCTCCTTGGTCCACGGAGCAGCCAGCAGCACCACCACCAGCACCAGCACCAGCCGATGCCCCCACATGGTATGATCACGCCCCAGGATGGTACGAGAGGATGCCGGATTGGGCTACCGGACTTTCAGAGAGAGTTGGAGCGTTGGAGATCCGGGCCGACGCTAGAGACGGACGCCTCGACGACCTCGACCACATGATGAGCGACGTCTACCGCCAGCAGTTTGGGCGGCCATACGACTCCAGCTTCTCTCCATTCCCACCTCCGCCGGCGCCGCAGTGATTGATGCATGATCGTTGTTTTAGACATTCCCGCCACCACTTGTGAGTTTCTTTTTTCTTTTCTTTCTTTTGTTCTTTCTTTTGAACATTAGGGACAATGTTCGTCCTAAGTATGGGGTGTGATGTACTAAAAGTTTGTAATAACTCTACTCTCTATGTTCGCTTTCATTCGAGACTATCGTTGCATCTTCATTATGTGTTACACGTTTCCTTATTGCATTGCATGAAAAATGACTTGAAAAAACCATAAAAATTGAAAAATTTTGAAAATTTTGTGCTTCTAATAAATTGAGATGATTTCCATGATAATCACTACTTGTGAATTGAGTTTGATGACAATTGCATGCTTAAAAGGATTGTGAATTGAAAAGGATTTGAATGAATAAATTTTACCTCTTTTGCAAGTTTTATAATGTGAAAATGTTACCTAAATCATGCTAGGAAATTGAAGTTGAAATCACATTATAAGTTCCTATACTTCTTGTTGAAATGATTAAGGCAATTCGATACTTTCTTTCTTCTTTCTTTGATCATCTAACTCCTCATTGAAATATTAGCCTCCTTTACCTATCCGGGAAATTGGAAGAAGTGAATGAGAAAAAGACATGTTTGATGTGGGAGGGCCATGAGAGCAATTATTTGCAATCAATTGAATAGAAAGAAATTGTAGGTTTGGGGAAGTCAATCATGACGATGAGTAACTCGGCACCATTCACATAGCCGGGTGTTTGTGTCTTGCCAAAGTCGAATTGAGCGATATTCCTAGCAGATTATGGTATGTGCGCTAAGGGTTTGAGGCATCTCTTGCAAATTTGAGAAACGCCGATCTCCTAGGCTTCGGTTTTTGTGCACCTCTGTCCGTAACTCCAAAAGTAAAGTCGAAAAATGAAAGGAAGAGAGCGAAGCTCTAAGTTGAAGTGTTGCGGGAACCGCATAAGAAGAAGAAGGTAGTTGTCCACTTTCCCGGATTTATGCACCACTTTCCCTTAAAGTTTTCCCTTCCCTTCCATATTCTAGACCTTTTCTTTGAAAGTCCTTAAGATCAAAAGAATGTTATATGACTTAGTGATCTAAATTGAAGTTTCTTGTGATTGATTTTGGTAATGTTTGAAGGTTATAATGCTTGTTTAGAAGTTAAATTGGTTCATGAATTTTCTTTGCCTTCTACTCTTTGATTAAGTGTGTGAAAGTTTGAAAAACGATTGAAGCAAGGTTTGAGAATGATCTATTCTTTAGAAGTCACATTCATCCAAAAGAAGGTACACATATTTCATCCTAACTCTTGTTTAAAGCTTTTTGAAAGACCTTGCTTAGGGACAAGCAAGTGTTAAGTATGGGGTTATTTGTTAGCATGAAATATTGTGATATTTTAGGCACGTTTTCTAAACGTATTTGATTCATATTGATAGTCTTTGATTGATCTTGGTGCATATGTGAGCTAGTATTTCCTATATTGTCGATATGGATGTCTACACTAGTTCTATGTTGATTATAGGTGATTTGGAGCTATTTCCGAACGGAATCGAGCAAAGGAGAGTTGAGTTGATATGTCCATAGATTGAGGACATTCTTTGGAAGCAATTTGGAGTCTTAGCTTGAGGAATGCACGAGTTTAGGGAAGAATCACGTTCTTATCCTAAATTACGCCCTAAAATACGGCCGTATCACAAACCACGTTCAGAATTACGGCCGTGGATTTGGAGTCAGAAATTCATGTTCATTCCAGGGGATTACACGGCCGTGGAACATATGTTGCAAACCGTATTTGTTTCCACGCTCTAAATTACGGTCGTGGAACACTTTCACGACCGTGATCTTGGCGAATCTTTTCTCCACACTTCGAAGCCACGATCTTTTGAAGATTGGGCCGGGCCGACACTTTGCCCTACATTATAAAAAGACGGAAGAAAGGAGATTCCGTCATCCTCGCTTACGCCTGCTTACAATCGTCGCACATCGGCGCTTAGACGAAGACTCTTCGCTTAGTTTGCTGGGAAGCAATTGACATCTCTTGGAGAGATCGAAGTTCGTGTTTGGAATTCCTCTAATCTCGCACCTTGGGTGGAGATTGCTGTTGAGATCTCCGGATTTGCGGAAGATCGAAGTTCTTGGAAGATTTTGCAAGAAGATCTCTCTTCTTGATTAGGTTTGATTTGGGAAACGGATTGACATCCCGTTTTCTCTTCTTTCCTAAAGTGGTGATTGTTTGTTATACTTTAAATCTTTTGACATTAATTGTTCTCTTTGTGACTTTGAGATTGAATTGAAGATTATTGAAAGTTCTTGAAAGTTTTCATCTTTCTATCTTTTAATTCTTGAATTGATATCAACATGACTGTTATTGGCTAAAAACCCTTAACAATACTAAGGTGAAGGGTTGATAGTTGTGGCTTAGATGATGATAGATCGATCGCAAACAGATTAGACCCTGAGAGTTAGAGAAATATCGCCGACAAACCCAAATTACGGGCTGTTCTTGAGTCCACGGCCGTGGAACTTCAAGAACTAACCGTGATTTCCCTTAAGTCTACGAACCTGCTTTTACTTCAATCTAAAGTTAAAGATTGGCTTTAGCTTAGTTTAGACTTGTCTTTTCTAGGTGGTAGTGAGCCTCAACAACCTCTACCTCGATTGTGAGCCTCAACAACCTCAATCGGCTAAGTTAGTCTTGATCTTTAGGTTATAAGTTTGGGTATTTGACACTAATTCTCGCCTTTAGAATCTTTCTATATTGAGCCTCAACAACCTGTATAGAGAGTGCCTTGTAGGTGAGTTACAAAAGGTTTTTGGAACTTCACCGTACGATTACCTTACATTAGTATACCTTTGCATATCTCAACTCTGTCTTTACATCATTAAGTATATCTTGAATCGATTGCCACAGCTGGATACCTGAATCTTTAGGATTGTTGTTTTCCCAATATTTGCAAAACTCTCATATTTACTTGCTTGATAACCTGCAATCGAGTTCATTCCCACCCAAATCCCTGTGTTCGATACTCTGGAATTCTTGCTTAGCTACGTCGATCCGTACACTGCGGGTTCGCTGCTTGATTCTAGTTTTATAAATTTAATGCTTATTTGCACACACCTCTAGGGGCGAACATGACACGAGGACCGATACATCCTCGCCTCTGAGCCTGCTAGCCAGCCCTACTAATATCGGTCACACAATCCGTGTACCCTATGGGAGTGGATTGCGCCCTTGCTGTAAACCGCTCTGGCCTGACTCAAGAGAACCTCCCAAACTCCACGGCGCGATGAAAGGGAAAGATTATCACAACCACGCATACGGGGGAAACAATAAAACATAGGTCGGTATATACGACATCACATGCTATCATAGCAACATACAAAGCACACACCACTCACGCAAACAACCAATATAAGGATGAAAGCTAAGTAAGTCCTACGGACTTACCTCAACCTCGCTCACAACTCAACCACGATCACCTCTACACTGGAGGGACAACACAACCTATAAACAGGACATAAAGAGATATATCAATCTCCTAACATCATAAGGGTCACACCTAGACCAAAGGGATCCAAATGATCAATCTCAACCTCACTCACAACCTAAAGACTCTCAAAAGCCATACAAGGCATAAACCGAACACAACCTCATCAAAACTCAACCTCACACATCTAGCATGATCCTAAGCACTCATACTAGGAAAGGAGGGAACAAAGACACCCTAAGGAAGGCCTAGAAGCAACACACACCTGCAGAACCAAGTGAAACACCAAACTGGTGCAGGTGGCCGCAGGGGCGGCTAGAAGGTGGCGCAAGGGAAGTCCACAGGCCGGCGTAGAGGCGGCTCCAGTCAGGCGCTGGGGCGGCTGGTGTGCAGAATGACACCACTCAACTCCTTTCTTAACTTCTTCCTTCGATTATCCACTCTTCAAGCTGAGCTCTCTAGAAGATCAACACCACACCAAAAAACCTCAAGCTGGCTCCACAAGGCACAACAACATCAACAACATCAAAGCCAAGCAAGGCTATGCAAGATCTCTCACCAAAACTCACAAAACTCAACAAAGATTAACCAAAGTGATCCAAGGGAGAAGAGGAGAAGAAAGTGTACGTAAGGAGAGAGAGAGGTAAAAGGGTAAAGCACGGGTCAAAGGGTCAAAGAGGGCGGCTACAGCACACAGAGCCGCAGAGGCGGACCATGTGAGCCGCAGGGGCGGCCCAGACAAACCGCAGGGGCGGTTCCAGGCACACGCAGGGGCGGTCCAGGCTAAACTTTGGCCCTCTGCTCACTCTCTCAGCAACTCAACAACTAGGCTCTTACATCTCACCCCCCCTAAGAGCAAGTTTCCCGAAACTTGCAAGATCCCAAATACTCTTGGACCCATAAGCCGAGGTATGACTCACTCTCTTTCTATCGGAGGTATCACATCTCCGCTCAGAAGGTCAAAACTCTATAACGAATCTATAACCTCAAACATCAACATGGAGGAATCATCAACTCCAGAAAACAAGGCCATAACGCTACCCAAAAGCGTAGAGGAATCACATCTCTCGCCATACCACGTCACAGGGCATAAAGGAAGTACATCTCTAGCCAAAAATAACACAGGCATAGAGGAAATACGTTTCTAGCCAAACCATCAACGTATACATCGCATGGAGGAATCACATCTCCACTGAGAGTATGCCCATCAAAATAGCATGGAGGAAAGAACCATCTCTAGCTGAATCATAATCAACTCAGATAGCACGGAGGAAAGAACCATCTCCATCTATAAACATAAGTCATACTCATATAGCATGGAGGGAATAATCATCTCCAGCTATAACCTACATCATGCTAGTATGGCAAGATCTAATAAGATCATAAGACACAACATCACTAGCATGGAATAAACATATCAAAGCATGTAAGCACATAAACACATACTCACCAATACAACACTAAGATCTACTCCTCGACCCTAGATGCATCTATCTCGGCATAAAACTCTGGATAGTTCCTCTAGATACTATCCTCAGTCTCCCATGTAGCCTTCTCAGGTCCACGTCTCGACCACTATATCCTCATCATAGGAATGTCCTTCGAACACAGACGTCTTATACCTTGCTATAAGACTGCAATAGGATGCTCAGCAAATGTGTGGTCTGGCTCTACCACCAAGTCATCATAAATCACGATGTGCCTCGGATCTGGTATGTACTCTTTCAACTAAGACACATGAAACACAGGGTAAACACCCTCTAATCGTGGAGGCAAAGCTAATATGTAGGCTGCCCTCCCAACTCTATCCAGTATCTCAAAAGGACCGACATATTGGGGACTCAACTTCCCCTTTATGCCAAAGCGTCTGACGTCACGCGTCGGAGATACTCTCAACCAAACAAGAGCTTCTACCCTGAACTCTAGAGGTTGACGCCTCCTGTTTGCATACGACTTCTGGCGACTCTGTGCAGCCAACATCCTCTCTCTAATTAACGCAACTCGAGCCATATCATCCTTAATCTACTCTGGCGCTATCCCACTGATACTGCTAGGCTCATCCCAGCATAAAGGTGTACGGCACCTACGTCCATACAATGCCTCATAAGGAGCCATCCCAATAGATGCATGCCAGCTGTTGTTGTATGAGAACTCAACAAGTGGGAGGTAATCAGACCATTCCTGTCCCCAATCCAACACACAAGCTCACAACATATCCTTCAAGGTTTGGATGGTCCTCTCAAACTGAACATCGGTCTGGGGGTGAAACACAGTCGTAAAGTGTAGACTCGTCCCTAAAGCAGTCTGAATCTGCTGCCAAAACCTCGAGGTAAACCGTCCATCTCGATCAGAGACGATCGTCCTCGGTACACCATGGAGTCTCACTATCTGTCTAGTGTACTCCTCAGCTAATCTGCTCACCCGCCACGTCTCTCTGATATGAATGAAATGTGCCGTCTTCGTCAGTCTATCAACCACAACTCAAATAGCATCAAAACTCCTACTAGGTCTCAAACCAGTCACAAAATCCATGGAGACGTCCTCCCACTTCTACTGCGGCACTAGTAGTGGATGGAGCTCACCTCCAGGTCTACAATGCTCTATCTTGACCTGCTGACAAGTGGCACACTAAGACACAAATCTGGCTACGTTGAGCTTCAACCCTCCCAACCAATATGAACGTCTCACATCATGGTACATCTTACTCGTACCTAGATGTACAAAGTAAGGTGTATAGTGAGCCTCTTGTAAGATCCTCTGTCTCAACTCTGCATCAGGAGGAACACAAATGCGATCATGTCGCCTCATCATTCCATCGGCTCCAATAGAGAATTGTGGTGCCTCTCCTCGAGACATCCTATCTTTGAGCCTCATCAAAGTCGGGCAGGTCCCTTGCTTCTGTTGGATCTCATCTAATAGACTAGTTAAAATCTCTAATGCATATAACTGGGCACCCTCATCGGGAAACTGGATGTCCAACTCTAGCCAGGCTAGATCCCTCTACAACTGAGGCTGTACAGTCAACCTGGCAATCGCCTTCTCTCGAGGCGTCTTCTTGCTCAAGGTGCCAACTACCACATTCGCCTTGCCAGGATGATACAAAATCTCAAGGTCAAAGTCCTTGATCAACTCAAGCCATCGACGCTGGCGGTTGTTCAACTCCCGCTGTGTAAAAATGTACTTCAAACTCTTATGGTTTGTGAAGATCTAACATATAGCACCATACAAGTAATGTCTCCTTATCTTCAAAGCATGAGCTACCGCTGCTAACTCCAAATCATGAGTCGGGTAGTTCTCCTCATACATCTTCAATTGGCGAGACGCATATGCAATCACTCTACCTCTCTGCATCAACACACATCCTAAGCCTAGCTTGAATGCGTCACTATAAACCACAAAGTCATCAGAACCCTCTAGCTGTGCCAAGACAAGAGCAGAAGTCAATGCCTCTTCAACTCCTCAAAACTCTGGGCACACTGGTTAGTCCATACAAATCTGGTGGTCTTCCTCAGCAGACTCGTCAGTGGACGGGCAATCATAGAAAATCCCTCCACAAAACGTTTGTAATAATCGGCTAGGCCAAGAAAGCTACGCACTTCCTTGACGTTCGTCGGTGTCGTCCATGCAGCAACAGACTCGATCTTCGCCGGATCTACCATAATCCCGTCGGTGGAGACGGTATGCCCAAGGAAAGCAACCTTAGACATCCAGAACTCGCACTTAGAGAGCTTAGCATATTGCTCTCTATCCCTCAAAATCTGCAATGTCGTCAATAAAGACCACCACAAACTTATCAAGGAAGTCGATGAATATACTGTTCATCAACTCCATAAAAACTGCTAGGGCATTCGTAAGCCCGAATGACATTACTACAAACTCGTAGTGTCCATAACGGGTACGAAATACCGTCCTGTGTACGTCTTGCTCTCTCACCCTCAGCTGGTGATACCCTGAGCGCAAATCAATCCGACAGAAAAATGTAGCTCCCTGAAGCTGATCAAGTAAATCAACAATACGAGGCAGTGGATAGTTGTTCTTGATGGTCACCTTGTTCAGCTCTCTGTAATCAATACACAAAACGCAAAGATCCGTCCTTCTTCCGCACGAAGAGGACAGGTGCACCCCATGGTGAAACGCTAGGGTGTATGAAGCCCTTCTCATCCAACTGCTCGAGTTGCTTCTTCAGCTCCAATATCTCGACAGGCGCCATACGGTATGGGGCCTTCGAGATGGGTTTCGTATCAGGCTTCAACTCTATACTGAAGTCCACACTCCGTTGAGGCGGCAAGCTCGACGGCTCAACAAACACATCTGCAAACTCGCAGACTACTGGAATATCCTCCACAGCTGGACTCTCTCCATCCTTCATGGCATAGCACCAAAAGGCATCATATCCCTGTGCAATCAACCTAGCTGCTCATACGGCGCTGATAACAGAACCTGTCTTCCTAAGGTCCCAACCCCGGAAGACCTCGATCTGACCAACCTCGGTAGAGATTGTAACAGTCCGCCTACCAACATCCAAAACCGCATGGTATCTACGCATCCAATCCATACTTAATATGACTTCTTCATGCATCAATGGCATGACTAAGAAGTCAACAAGTAAAACACGAGTCCCTAAACGAAGGGGACAACTACGTATCTCACGGGTATCTCTTATCCGACTACCATCAGGTAACCCTATAGTAAAGGGTATACCCTCTATGGTATCTAAACTCAGACGCTCAAAACATGTATCAAAAATAAATGAATGCGTAGCATCAGTATCAAACAAGACTCTAACAAGTAAACCATGAAGCAGAATGGTACATGTAGCAGCCGGTGCAGGTGGATCCTCTGCACTCCTCAAATCAAAAGCTCTCCCTCGAGCTCCTCTCGCATCACTAGTGCAAACCTCTCTACCTCTGCCTCTACTCAGTCCTGGAGCCGAACCTTGAGTAGCTGGTGTAACACCCCGAATCCGCGGGACTTGGAGTGCCACATTGGGCTAGGATCACACAATGGATCCTGACCCTAGCCTGACAACAAGTTCACTGGACCTTACAACATGGCACTGACAGATATAAAAACAAATACATAAAACTGTATAAAACAGTACAACCCAAAAGATAAGACATCATAGCCGAGTAAGAAACATAACACCCTCACACAGGAGGTAACAAAAGACCATCCTCACGCAGGAGGGAAAGATAACAGACTCCAAAAGCCCACACATCCTAATGTACGAGACGTCCTCGGCCTGCCACTCTAGTAGATCACCCAACAACATGCCTATCCTGTAGGGCATCTACAACATGGTAATAAATCATTAGCTATCCATACACATATATAGAGTAATGCATAAGCACAATCACACATAAGGAAAGATAAACATATCAGCATGCTTTCACTCATTTACCCATTTTATCATCTCCATATAATGGTCTTTCACTCAAATCGTATAGATATAATATATATGAAACTATGTGACACGAGGACCGATACATCCTCGCCTCTGAGCCTGCTAGCCAGCCGTACTAGTATCGGTCACACAATCCGTGTACCCTATGGGAGTGGATTGCGCCCTTCCTGTAAACCGGTCTGGCCTGACATCAGAGAACCTCTCAAACTCCACAGCAGGATGAAAGAGAAAGGTTATCATAGCCACGCAGTGGGGCAATCAATAAAACATAGGTCGGTAAATACGACATCACATGCTATCATAACAAACATACAAAGCACACACCACTCATGCAAACACCTAATATAAGGATGATAGCTAAGTAAGTCCTACGGACTTACCTCAACCTCGATCACAACTCAACCAAGATCACCTCTACACTGGATGGGCAACACAACCTATAAACAAGACATAAGGAGATATATCAGACTCCTAACCACATAAGGGTCACACCCAGACCCAAAGGGATCCAAAGGATCAACCTCAACCTCACTCAAACCTAACGATCCTCAAAAGCCATACTAGGCATAAACCGATCATAACATCGTCAAAAATCAACCTCACACATCTAGCATGCTCCTAAACCCTCATACTAGGAAAGGAGGGAACAAAGGCACCCTAAGGAAGGCCTAGAAGTGACACACACCTACAAAACCAAAGGAAACACCAAGCTGGTGCAGGCAGGCGCAGGGGCGGCACTCTGGTGGCGCAGGGGCGGTGCACATGCCGGCGCAGGGGCGGCTGGTGTGCAGAGGACACCACCTCAGATCCTTCTTTACTTCTACTCTCGATTCTTTATTTCTCTTCACTCCAACAACAAAATATCAACATAACATATACATATATTATATATCATCATAAGCCAAACTACGGCTAAACAAGAACCAATCCTAAGGAAAGCTAAACTAAGCTAAGGAAAGGAAGAAAAGAAGAAGAAAAGAAGAAAGAAGGTAAAGAAGCCACGGAAGCTTACCAAAGCTCTCCAGGAAGTCACACAACAACAACAACACCCTTAAGCTGGCTCCATAAGGCACAACATCATCAACAACATCCAAACTAACCACAGCTATCAAGATCTCTTACCAAAAGCTCACAAACCTTACAAGATCAACCAAGGATCCAAGGGAGAAGAAGAAGAGAGGAGAAGTACGTAAGGAGAGAGAGAGAGAGAGATCTGAAATTAAACCCTCATCAAAGAGGAGAAGAAGAAGTATATATAGGACGATAAAAGGGTAAAGCACGAGTCAAAGCAGTCAAAGAAGACGGCTGCAGCACACAGAGCCGCAGGGGCGGGCTCTATGAGCCGCATGGGCGGACCAGGTAAGGCGTAGGGGCGCCCCCTGGGTCACGCAGGGGCAGCACAGGCATAAACCTGGCCCCTCTACTCCCTCTCTCCGCTCTCAACAACTAGGCTCTTACATCTCACCCCCCTAAAAACAAGTTTCGTCCTGAAACTTGTAAGATCCCAAGTCCTCCCGGTCCCATAAGCCGAGGTATTACTCACTCTCTCTATCGGAGGTATCACATCTCCGCTCAGAAGGTCATAACCTATAACAGATCTATAACCATAAACATTAACATGGAGGAATAATCCATTCCAAAAACAGGGCCATAATGCTACCCAAGGCAGAGAGGAATCACATCTCTCGCTATATCAAATCATAGGGCATAGAGGAAGCACATCTCTAGCCACACATAACACAGGCATAGAGGAAATACATCTCTAGCCGATCCGTAAGTATATACATCGTATGGAGGAATCACATCTCCACTGTAACTATGTCTATCAAAGTAGCATGGAGGAAAGAACCATCTCCAGCCGAATCCTAATCCACTCAGATAGCATGGAGGAAAGAACCATCTCCCGCTATAAACATAAGTCGTACTCAAGTAGCATGGAGAGGATAATCATCTCCAGCTATAACATACATCATGCTAGTATAGCAAGATCTAATAAGATCATAAGACATAACAACACTAGCATGGAATAAACACATCAAGGCATAAAAGCACATAAGCACATAATCACATACTCACCAAGATAGCACTCAGATCTACTCGTCGACCCTAAGTGTATCTATCTCGGCATAAAACTCTAGATAGTTCCTCTGGATACTATCCTCACTCTCCCATGTAGCCTCCTCAGGTCCACGTCTCGACCACTGTATCCTCATTATAGGTATGTCCTTCGAACGCAGGCGTCTCACACCTCGTTCTAGGACTGGTCCTGCACCTACCACACCCGGAGGACGGGGTGGTCTACCTCTACCTCTGCCTACAGCGGCAGTAGCTCTAGTCCGAGCCATCTGCGGGGTATGCACACCTAACTTATAAGGCTCTATATAGACCATAAGTATATATATATATATATATATATATATATATATATATATATATATATATATATATATATATATATATATATATATATATTCAACACATACATAATCCATCATACATATACACATATCTATACTGTAGAGATCCATACAAAGAGTGGCGACTTCTCGTACATCTAACCCAAAACCACATTTAAAACCAAAACCTTTGAAAACGTCAGATCCCATGTGGGTTCTTTTTATTTTACCTATCAGACCTCATTGCAGGTAGCAAGTGCCATTGTTGTCAACTTAAGGCTCTGATACCAACTCTGTAACACCCCGAATCCACGGGACTCGGAGTGTCATATTGGGCTAGGATCTCACAATGGATCCTGACCCTAGCCTGACAACAAGTTCACTGGACCTTACAACATGACACTGCCAATATATAAAAAAAAATACATAAAGCGGTATAAAACTGTACAACCAAAAGATACAACATCATAGCCGAGTATATAAACCAACACCTCACACAAGAGGTAACAAAAGATCGTCCTCACACAGGAGGGAAAGGTAAACAAACCCAAAAGCCCACAACAACCTATGTACGAGACGTCCTCGGCCTGCCACTCTTCTAGATCACCCAGTAGCATGCCTATCCTATGGGGCATCTACAACGTGGTAGGAAACCATTAGCTATCCATACACATATATAGAGTAATGCATTAGCACAATCACAGGTAAGGAAAGATAAACACATCAGCATGTTATCACACATTTACCCATTTTATCATCTCAATATAATGGTCATCCACTCAAATCGTATGTATAAGTATATAAGAAAGTATGTGACACGAGGACCGATACATCCTCGCCTTTGAGCCTGCTAGCCAGCCGTACTAGTATCGGTCACACAATCCGTGTACCCTATGGGAGTGGATAGCGCCCTTGCTGTAAACCACTCTTGCGTGACTTAAGAGAACCTCCCAGACTCCACGGCGGGATGAAAAGGAAAGGTTATCACAACCATGTATACGGGGCAAACAATAAAACATAGGTTGGTATATACGATATCACATGCTATCATAGCAACATACAAAGCACACACCACTCACGCAAACACCCAATATAAGGATGGCAGCTAAGTAAGTCCTACGGACTTACCTCAACCTCGATCATAACTCAACCACGATCACCTCTACACTGGAGGGACAACACAACCTATAAACAGGACATAAAGAGATATATCAATCTCCTAACATCATAAGGGTCACACCTAGACCCAAAGGGATCCAAATGATCAACCTCAACCTCACTCACAACCTAAAGAACCTCAAAAGCCATACAAGGCATGAGCCGAACACAATCTCATCAAAACTCAACCTCACACATCTAGTATGATCCTAAGCACTCATACTAGGAAAGGAGGGAACAAAGGCACCCTAAGGAAGGCCTAGAAGCAACACACACCTGCAGAACCAAGTGAAACACCAAACTGGTGCAGGTGGCCGCAGGGGTAGCTAGAAGGTGGCACAAGGGCGGTCCACTGGCCGGCGCAGGGGCGGCTCAAGTCAGGCGCTGGGGCGGAAGGTGTGCAGAATGACACCACTCAGCTCCTTTCTTCACTTCTTCCTTAGATTCTCCACTCTTTAAGCTGAGCTCTCCAGAAGATCATCACCACACCAAAATACCTCAAGCTGGCTCCACAAGGCACAACAACATCAGCAACATCAAAACCAAGCAAGGTTATGCAAGATCTCTCACCAAAACTCACAAAACTCAACAAAGATCAACCAAAGTGATCCAAGGGAGAAGAGGAGAAGAAAGTGTACGTAAGGAGAGAGAGAGTCTGAGAATGTAAACCCTCATCAGAGGTAAGAGATGAAGATATATATAGAGGTAAAAGGGTAAAGCACGGGTCAAAGGGTCAAAGAAGACGGCTACAACACACAAAGCCGCAGGGGCGGACCATGTGAGCCGCAGGGGCGGCCCAGACAAACCGCAGGGGCGGTTCCAAGCACATGCAGGGGAAGTCCAGGTTAAACTCTAGCCCTCTGCTCACTCTCTCAACAACTCAACAACTAGGCTCTTACAATCTTGAATTACAAAAGGGTAAGAATCATCCTATTCCTTTCTTAACACTCATCCTATGAGGCTTTGAGGTTGATATGTGTGGAAAATCTTCCAAAAACTTCAGGGAGGGAGCAAAAGGGTACCTTGTGTATGTTGGATCAAAGAAGGGCATCAACATTTGGAGAGATTGCGTTCTGCTCCAGACCACCGCGGTCACGCCCCAAAGTTGTTGCGGTTGCGCCGACATTCCAGGCCCGCGATCGCGCCTCCATTCCTCCACGGTCGCGGAATCACTCTAGTAGGTTCCTAATAAAGTTGCGAGTTTTGACTTAGGGATTGATCTTAGGTGTAAGACTCTTTCCTTATACCTTCCTAGTTGTTGTCATGTGTTTATATAGGAGTGTTTGGCACATCATGTGTTAGAGTTAGCTTCCGTTAGTGTTGGTATTCGTTTAATCCTTAAATAGTAGAAGTTGGAGACTTCTAGTGACGGGATAGGTTGTTGATGTTATTGCCTTGGATTATATCAAGTTGTTGAGGATTCGAGTATGGAACATGATTCATGTGTAGCTGGACGTAGCCTGTTACATGTAAGCCATTTGGGCTTACTTTGTTGCTTTCATATATTTGCTGAGTACATTAGTAGTGTATGTTATATGAGTTATAGTATGTTTTTGGGATTAATTACCGACGTATTATTGGCCCAAGGTTAACGAGCGGTGGCATCAACTACTCAACTCCTATGTGAGACTGAGAGGTTCTCCACGACAAAGCCAAACCTGGTACACGGGGAGAGTACTAACCCACTCCACTTGGTATACGGGTCGATGTGTCAATCCATTCCAGCTAGATAAAGGGACTGAGGCAAGAATCGTAGACTTCTCGTGCCAAAATCTTAATTGGATTAATACTATATGACTTAAGAAAAGATAATAAAACGAATCTTGTGTTAGCATGCTCTTGTTTATATTCATGCCTTAAGTGTGTTTGTGCGTATGTGTTCTTCTTATATATGTATGGTAGCTAGCGGTTTATCCGTTTTGTTAGATGCCTTGCAAGATAGGGTAGTTTCTGAGTGATCCGGATGGTGTGGTCAGTCGGGATTCTCGTACGTTGTAGGATGGGTGGTGGTTTAATTGCTTTCCCTTGTTGACATTAATAGTATATAATGGTTATTATTGTTACTCGAGTGAGAGTGTGTTGGTTATCTTGACATTGCATTCATTTTATTTCAGTTTTGGTATTTTAAGATCCATGGATTGTTGTAAGGTCCGATTATATTGTTGAGAGCTAAGATCAACACCCATTATGAGGTCCTAACCCGTAACGTCCCGAGTCTGAGATTTATGGTGTTACATGGTTGATATCACAAGATGTCTTTTCAAATTTATTATTTGGGAAAGTCAAGGGTGCTCGGGTTTGTTGTACTTTATTTATTTTATCGATTATTATTTTGGTTATTCTCTTTAAAGCCATTGGGGGATCGTCGTCCGATTCCCCTAGCGTTGTGACGTCTGACCTGCTTTGAGGGGCGTTACATTTAAAGTTGTGGTGTTCGACTTCTTTTGTTTTCAGCTTTTAGTTTTGTTGTAAATATGTCTTAGTTCTCAAATTTTGTTTTTTGTTTCTAGGTTCACTCTTATTTTTGTACAAACCACAAAATTCAGATCCACTTTTATTGTTTTGCTTATGTTCTTTATATATGGGTCCACTTTTTAGTTTTAGTTTTTTTAGTTTCGGGTTTAACATACATGTTTTAATCATTCGAACAAAACAAAATATATTGAGTACAAGCATATACAAATTTATGAACCAAGTAATCAATAACACCCTTAACTTCTAAACTTTATTGCAAAATTTCATATAGTTTCAATTTTAATAAAGTATAAGAAGCACAAGTCTTTTTACAAAACCAAAATCTATTTCAAATATAACTTTACTAAACACCTTTATAAAGCTTTTTTACAAAAAAAAAAACAACTATAAAAATTCTTGTAAAGCCACAACCATGACTACAAACGACAACACCGGGAAGAATTCCATTCAAGGAGATTTTTCGATGATTTCTCTCACGAGTTTTGTTGATGACAAACTTAAATAACGTTACATTGGTGATGTTTCATATCACTATCCACGTGTAAGTTTCACTAAAGGGAATTCAACAAATTAAATATATGAAATGAATGAATCCTCACTTTTTCAAACTTTTTGGTTATCACCCATGGTTTTCTCAATCCAAATAAGGGCAAACATTAGAGGGTTGGTGTAACACCCCGATTCCGTGGGACTCGGGATGCTACATTGGGCTAGGATCTCACAGTGGATCTTGACCCTAGCCTGACAACAAGTTCACTTGACCTTACAACATGGCACTGACAAATATACAACAAATACATAAAATGGTATAAAACTGTACATCAAAAGGTATACAAAATCATAACCAAGTATAAAACGTCATCCTCACACAGGTGGTATACAAACATCATCCTCACGCAGGAGGAATATATAACATCCCCAAAACCATAACCACCTAATGTACGAGAGTCCTCGGCATGTCACCCTGCCGGATCACTTTGCAGCTCTCCTATTCTACAAAGGCTCTACAACACGGAATAAAACCGTTTGCTAACCATACAAATATTAGGTAATGCATAAGCACAATCACAAGGCATAAAACATAAACAGATCATCATGTTGTCACACATTTACCCGGTTGTTTATCTTTATGAAACTATGTGACACGATATCATCCTCGCCTCTGGGCCTGCTAGCCATCTGGAGTGGTATCGGTCACACAACCCGTGTATCCTATGGGAGTGGTTTTGTGCCCTTCCCGTAAATTAGGCCTGACCTAACGTCAAAGAACCTCCCAGACTCCTTACATGATGAAAGGGAAAGGTTATCACTGCCACTACATGGGGCTATCAATAAAACATAGGTCGGTAATAATCGTCATCACATGCTATCATATCAGCATATAACACACACACCACTCATGCAAACACCCAATATAAGGATGGTAGCTAAGTAAGTCCTACGGACTTACCTCAACCTCTGATACTCTCAACCACGAGCAACCTCAATCCAGAGAGGGACACTGTCTAATAACAAGGCATAGAGATATATCAATCTCTTATTAATCAAAGGGGTCACACCTAGACCCAGGGCATCCACAGGATCATAATCAACCTAAGCCTCACAACCTACTAATCCTCAAGGCCACAACCGACATAACATGATCATAACATCATCACACTCTCATCTATACCTAACATGATACTACACACTAACACTAGGAAAGGAAGAAACAATGCCATCCTTAGGCAAGCCCGGAAGCAAGACGCACCTGCGTGACAAGAACAAAGCAGGGCTGGAATGCAAGGACCCGCAAGGGAGGCCTTGGGTGGCGTAGGGGTAGCGTCTGGCCGGTGTTGGGGCGGCATGGCTAGGCGTTGGGGAGGCTAGTGTGCAAAATACACACCTTATCTTCTCTTCTCGTCTTCACTCGAACCTCTTCACTCCTTCTTCAGCCAGCAACCCGATACATACATATACATACATATATACATCAAACAAATCCTAGGAAGGTTGCCACAAGATCACATCTTGTGGAATCCTAAGCTAGAAAGGATTAAGAAAAGAAACAAGAAAGAAGAAAGAAAGAAGAAAGAAGAAAGAAAGAAGAAAGACGAAACAAAGCCTAGAAAGGTTGCTACAAGATCACATCTTGTCAAATAAGGAAACAGACTCTCGAGGTACAATATAACAAAAATCCGTGGATAAACTAACATAGTCTATTAAACATAACAAGTAAACTCACACCCGTCCTACACGTACGGGACCCCCGGTTGACCACCTCCTCCGAATCACTCGAAAACTTCCCTATCATGCACAACATCTATCAACACGGATAAACCGTTAGCTAACTATAAAATAGAGGAAAATGCTAAAGCACAAACACACATAAGAAAGAGAAACACAAATCATGCTATCACAGAAACTCTGTAATTATTATCTTTATTAAAGTCATTCACCTTTTTCAATTATAAGTGCAACACGAGAAGTCTCAAACTCTCGTCTACGGACTTTTATCCAGCTGGAGTGATTCGGCGCACCAAACCGTATACCATATGAAGTGGGTTGTTACCTTCCCTGTATATCCTAATCTAGTTCCGTCACGAAGCACCTCCCAGACTCCCTCGGGAGAACTGGACAAGTGACCACCACCCCTTACTCGTGGGTCAATATATATGTCGGCATATGTATAATAAACAAGATCACAACACAATAGCATACACTACTCAAGCATCAACTACTATCTCATAGAAAGCTAAGTATGTCCTACGGGCTTACCAGGAGTCGACTACTCTCAACTATCAACACAACTCGATCTGAACTTACTCCTCAAAACCTGATATAAATCAAGGCAATGTGTTACAACCACAACACAACCATATGAAACTGCATCTAAGAAGTTTCCTATCGAAAGCCATCTCAACGCAACTCGGAACACAACCTAAACTATCCCACTATGTGGGATTTACTCAAGATCTGCTAGGCCACCTATCATGATACTACATCATGCTCAAAGGGGTGCAAGGAAGGAGGGAAGACATACCACAAGAACAAACTTAAGTCGGAAGAACGACTTAAGTGTATCACTGAAGGAAAACCGCGGACGCGGCTACGAAGAGGCTAAAGGGCGGCAGGGAGATAGAGGTTGCACCTGCGGAAGTGTTCGCTCCAAATGGTGTGTGCAAGCTTTAAATTTATAACTCTAGATGTATGCCTAAAACAAGGATGCGAACCCGCAGTGTACGGGTCAATCGTAGTAAAAGCAAGAATTCCGGGGTGTCGATCTCAGGGACTTAGGTGAAACAAAACCAATATAGGTAGTCAATATCGCAACTAACCACAAAAGCAATTAAAGCAATCAAAGATGATAAAAAGTCAATTAAAGGAAATATGCAATTCTAGGGATTAAAGCATCTAGTTGTGGTTCCAACTCAAGATCTCAAAATAAGCGGACAAAGCTGAGGTTTTGCAAAGGGAAGGTGTTACTAAAGTGGAATAGATCACCGGGTAAGTCTCACTACTCACAATCCCAAGCCAAAGAACCTGTCACCGGGTAAGTCTCAAGGTACTAAGGAAAGGAATTATAATCTCAAACCAACACACCAACTAAGGGAATAGAATCAGTCTTTACCGGGTAAGTCTCAAGTTAACTCACAAAGATGGAATGAAAGCACACTCGAACCCCAATAAAGGATAAACCTTTATTACCTACACTTATGATCATGGGTAAACAAACTAAGGAATTACCGGGTAAGTCTCATCCTAAGCTTGCATTGAACCAGGAAAGGTGTAATAAGAATAGGATTTGGTAAACTATAACACTTAACTCTCAATTATGGATCATAAAGGGTCACCTCGGTTAGTCAAGTTCCACCCCGGCCGAGATGTTCATCAATTGAACAAGATGTTCTAGGGTTAAGGATAAAGACTCGATCTTTCAGGGTCCTACTGGAATTAAGACTATTCTATCATCGTTTTTCCCACAACCTTCAGCCAATCACCCTAGAATCGCACAAAGAAATTAGCCACTCATCATCTTGAAAGCGATAATCAAATATATGGGAAGAGAATGAATATTTGAACACAAAAACCTTAAGAACAAGGGTTCAATAATTGAATCAAATATCAAACAAATAAGCGTTCCTTGGATCACAAATCCAACAAGACAAATCAACAAGAAGGGAATCTAAGAAAGTCTTACAAAACCCTTCACAAAAGCTATAATAAGCTATCAATCATTCCTAGATTGATCTTCAATCTTCCTTCCTTCAAAACCTTGGAGAAAATCCCTTAATTGTTGGATCCTATCAGCCCTCTAAGCACGTGGTGATCCGAAGATGGGTGAATTGTAGAAAATTCAACCCTTTATATAGGAGAATTATCTTCCAAAGATAAAATATCCTAAAAAGATAATTTCTTATAAAATATATCCATATCTCCTAAAATAAATATCTTCTTAAGATAATTTTATAGGAAATATCTTAAAAGATAATTTCCTAATAAAAATATATCTTATCTCTTAAAATAAATATCTTCTTAAGATAATTTTATAGGAAATATCTTAAAAGATAATTTCCTAATAAAAATATATCTTATCTCTAAAATAGATCTCCCAAATATATGATCTTACTTCCAGAAATCCAGCCCAAAAATATAAGACCTCTCCTTCCAAAAATAAAAGATCTCAGCCAAATAAAATATATCTCGCCGCGTCAGGATATTCGCCTCGGTCGGGGCGCTCCTCAAGATCACCTCGGTCGAGGTGACACTGTAGCTGACCGAGGTGAATCTCAGCTGAATGTGAAATGTCTTAAATCTGGTCCAAAGTGAATCTTCTTTATTAACTCCATGCTTCCTGAGTTCTTCCTTAAGCTCCAGAATGTAGCTCCTATGACTCCTTAGCTCCATAGCTCCATTTTTAGTCCAAAATGTGCCATTTTACCTACGATTACAACGAAACTTGGTGTAGACCTCGATTCCCACAAAGGTAGATGAAACGACAATATAATCACATAATATACATCCAAACATGCAGATTATTGAAGATAAAACGTCTAAACAAGTCCCAAAATATAGACTATAATTCATGCTATCAAAATACCCCATACTTGTCCCTTGCTTGTCCCCAAGCAAGTTCCAAATCTTAAGTACAAGATAGAATGAATTATAAGTCATAAAGATCAATGAAGAGTATTTCAAAACATTTTAATGGTGGTGTGCTCCACTCATAGATCACTCTAAGAGAATGCTTCATGAAATTTTAAAATCAAAATATGATCAAAACATTTTATAAATATAAGAAAGTTGTTCATCTTTGCATAAAATCATAGAATGCATAATGAATCATTATTATCGAAATTAATCATGTATAATCCAGTTTAAACCACCAAGACAATCAACAAGCTCGAGGTCTCAAGGGCTTTTCAAGAGAAGGTGAAAAAACGTGTGAGGGTGGGATGTATATAGGGAATGTGGTGCTAGAATCCAGGAAAAGGATCTTTACTTCACTTGCTTTTGAACTTCAACATCTTCCACCAATAAGCTTTACTTTTTTACTGTTTGGGATGCATGGACAGAGGTGCAAAATAACCGAAGCCTAGGAGATCAACAATCATCAATTTCTCGAGATGCCTCAAACCCTTGATGCACATACCATGACCCGTTAGGAATATCGCTCAATCTGATTTTGGCAAGACACAAACACCCGGCTATGTGAATGGTGCCGAGTTACTCATCATCTTGATTCACTTGCTTTTCACTTGCTTGCTTCCAAATTCCCGGATAGGTAAAGGGAGGCAATTATGTATATGAGGGGCTAAGCATGATCAAGAAGAAGAAGAGAAGAGAATGAATTGCCTTAATCATCCCAGGAAGAATGTGATAAAACTCATCATGTGGTGTAAAATAGATCTCCCAAATATATGATCTTCCTTCCAGAAATCCAGCCCAAAAATATAAGATCTCTCCTTCCAAAAATAAAAGATCTCAGCCAAATAAAATATATCTCGCCGCGTCAGGATATTCGCCTCGGTCGGGGCGCTCCTCAAGATCACCTCGGTCGAGGTGACACTATAGCTGACCGAGGTGAATCTCAGCTGAATGTGAATTCTCTTAAATCTGGTCCAAAGTGAATCTTCTTTATTAACTCCATGCTTCCTGAGTTCTTCCTTAAGCTCCAGAATGTAGCTCCTATGACTCCTTAGCTCCATAGCTCCATTTTTAGTCCAAAATGTGCCATTTTACCTACGATTACAACGAAACTTGGTGTAGACCTCGATTCCCGCAAAGGTAGATGAAACGGCAATATAATCACATAATATACATCCAAACATACAAATTAGTGAAGATAAAACGTCTAAACAAGTCCCAAAATATAGACTATAATTCATGCTATCAGGAAGGAGCAAGATGCGGGGCGGTGAGGCGCGGTCGCGGTGGAGTGCACGCACGGGGGCCGCACTAGCAACAGCGAACTTCGTCTTCTCATCTTCGACTTCGATCTTCTCTCTTCTTCACTCTGCATGTAATCCCGTGTATACTTAGGTCACCTATAAGAATCATTCAACAACTCAAAGGAATGCAATAAGAGAGGCACTTACCCTTCTCCTTCGATGCGATTGAAGAAGGAACGATCAACGCTTTCAGAATCCACAAAGACGGCTTCCACACGGACACTCACTACAGATCGGTGAAGGGAAACAGCACAACGTTGTTGTGATAGAAACTGGAAAAGGGGAAAGAAAGGCAGGAATGAAGAGAAACAACAAGAAGGAAGGAAGAGGGAAGAAGAAGGAAGATCTCACTTACATAAATATCCAAGGGTGAAGAGATTCAGCAAGATGGCAGGGTTCAGAAGGGGAAAAGAAGAAAGGTAGGGTTTCAGAATTAATAAAGGTGATAGGGTTTGTAATCTTCGACGGTTACAAAGCCAAACGACGCGGACCACTGTTTTACCGCCCCGCGGAAAATAGTGTCCGCCCCGCAGGTGGTGTCACCGCACCTGCGGTGCCCGGCGGTCGCCCCGCGGGTTCTCTACCCATGGCCTATCTTAAGAGTCTCCAAAAGAAACATGGTGTTACATCATCACTCCCTAAAAACAAGTTTCGTCCCAAAACTTAGACTCAAAGATCGTCACATCTAGAATTCCTAGAACTCGTCACAACTCGCGCGGAAGTTACAACTTCCTAACATACTAATCTGTAAAACAACAATCAGGTTAAGGTCCATAGCTCATAAAAACATACGTCTATATATACATCACATATCATAACATACAGAAGACAACACATAATAAAAACCGGGTCCGAAACTAACCCGATGTTCCTCTCCCAATGGATAACTCAACCCAGAAATACGTATAGTTCCTCCGGATACTATCTTCAGTCTCCCAAGTAGCCTCGTCAGCTCCTCGTGTCGACCACTAAAGTCGCATAATCGGTTTGTCGTTGGAGCGTAATCATCTCGTACTCCTCTCTAAGACCGCTACCGGATGCTCCACAAAGGTGTGCTCTGGCTCCACCACTAAGTCCTTATAGTTGATGACATGTCTTGGGTCCGGTATGTACTCTCTCAGTTGAGACACGTGAAAGACGGGGTAAACTCCCTCCAATCTTGGTGGTAAGGCTAGTTGGTACGCCACCTCCCCGATTCGCTCTAAGATCTCGAATTGTCCAACATACAAGGGACTTAAGTTCCCTTGGACGCCCCGCATCAGTGATACACACAACAAAACCTGAGTCCCCACTCTGAACTCTAAGGGTAGGTGTCTCTTGTCCACGTAGGACTTCTGACGGCTCAGCGTTGTCAGCATCCGTTCCCATATCAAGGCCACTCGAGCCATATCATCAAGCACCTGCTCTGGTGAGACTCTGCTATCGCTACTCGGTTTCTCCGAACAAAGTAGGTGTACGACACTTCCGTCCGTACAAATCTTCATATTAAGCCATCCCTATCAACGCATGCCAGTTGTTATTACAAAGAGAACTCGATCAAAGGAAGGTGATTGGGCCACACCTGACCCCAATCCAACACATATGTTCTCAGCATATCCTCTAAAGTTTGGATGGTCCTCTCCGACTGTCCGTCCACCTGCGGATGATATGCTGTCGTGAAGTGCAGACTAGTGCCCAAGGCGGCATGCATTTGGAGGTAAACCGACCATCTCTGTCAGAGATGATAGTGCTAGGCACGCCGTGGAGTCTTACTATGTTCCTAGTGAACTCCTCATCCAATCTACTCACCGGCCACGTTTCCTTGATGGGAACGAAACATGCGGTCTTAGTCAAACAGTCCATTATCACCCAGTCGGTGTCATAACTACGGCTCGGCCTAAGACCGGTAACAAAATCTATGGAGATGCCCTCCCATTTCCATTGCGGAATCGGTAATGGGTGGAGCTCTCCTCCAGACCTGCGGTGCTCGATCTTGACCTGCTAACTGATCGCACACTAGGCCACGTGTTTGACCATAAAGTGTGGCTCCTCTAGAATCCTGTGCCTCAACTCTTGGTCAACCGGTACACACATGCGCTCATGGCGTCACAGTACTCCATCGGTACCCAGCTGAAACTGTGGTGCATCACCTCGAGACATCCGGTCTCGGATCCTCAACAATGTAGGGAAATTTTCCTCTTTTTGTTGGATCTTCCCCAACAGATCAGGTAACAGCTCTAGGGTAGACAAATGACCATCTGTGTCCGGAAACTGGATGTCTAACTTTAACCCAGCCACATCTCTTTACAGTTGAGGCTGAGCAATCAACCTCGCTACCGCCTTCTTTCGTGGTGTCTTCCGACTAAGGGCGTCGACTACTACGTTCTCCTTGCCAGGATGATATAGTATCTCCAAGTCAAAATTCTTAAGCATCTCCATCCATCTTTTCTGGCGGTTATTCAACTCCCTCTGAGTGAATACATACTTAAGGCTTTTATGATTCGTGAAGATCTGACACGTCGCCCCATAAAGGTAGTGACGCTAGATCTTCAGGGCATGAACTACCGCGGCCAGCTCAAGGTCATGAGTCGGGTAGTTCTCCTCGTAGGTCTTCAACTGTCTCGATGCATAGGCTATGACTCTACCTCGCTGAATCAGCACACACCCCAAGCCCAACTTGTATGGATCACTATAGACTACACAATTTTCTACTCCTTCGGGCTGTGTCAAAATAGGAGCAGAAATAAGCCTCCTCTTCCGCTCTTCAAAACTGTGCTAACACTGCTCCGACCACGCAAACGTGAGTGGTCAGGCTATCACTGAAAACACCTCTACGAATCTTGGATAGTATCCGGCTAACCCCAAGAAACTTTGTACCTTCTTGACATTCGTTGGAGGCGGCCAAGTAGCTACAGACTCAATCTTAGCCGGATCAACCTTGATACCCTTAGAAGTCACTACGTGACCTAAGAATGCCACCTCAGACATCTAGAACTTATACTTAGAGAACTTAACATACAATTCTCTATCCTGAAGAATTCTAAACACCATCCTCAAATGGCCGGCGTTTTCCTCTCAACTTCGAGAGTATACTAGGATGTCGTTAATATATACCATCACAAACTGGTCCAAGAAGTCGATAAAAATACCGTTCATCAACTCCATAAACACGGCAAGCGCATTCATCATTCAAAATGGCATCACTACAAACTCGTAATGGTCGTACCTCGTCTGTAACACCGTCATCAACACTGTTCGCTCCAAATGGTGTGTGCAAGCTTTAAATTTATAACCCAAGACGAAAGCTTAAAACAAGGATGCGAACCCGCAGTGTACGGGTCAATCGTAGTGAAAAGAAAGAAATTTCGGGGTGTCGATCTCAGGGACTTAGGTGAAACCTAAGCAAGTATAGGTAGTCTATGTAATTACTAACCACAAAAGCGATTAAAGCAATCAAAGATGATAAAAAGTCAATTAAAGGAATATGCAATTCTAGGGATTAAAGCATCTAGTTGTGGTTCCAACTCAAGATCTAAAGATAAGCGGACAAAGCTGAGGTTTTGCAAAGGGAAGGTGTTACTAAAGTGGAGTAGATCACCGGGTAAGTCTCACTACACACTTATCCCAAACGTAACTCCTATTACCGGGTAACTCTCAAGCTAACTCACAAAGATGGAATGAAAGCACACTCAAACCCCTATAAAGAATAAACCTTTATTACCTATACTTATGATCTTGGGTAAACAAACAAAGGAATTACCGGGTAAGTTTCATCCTAAGCTTGCATTGAACCAGGAAAGGTGTAATAAGAATAGGATTTGGAAAACTCTAACACTTAACTCTCAGTTTCGGATCAGAAAAGTCACCTCGGTCAGAAGAATGCCACCCCGGCCGAGATGTTCATCGACTGAGCGAGATGTTCTAGGGTTAAGGATAAAGACTCGAGCTTTCAGGGTCCTACTGTGATTAAGATTATTCTATCATTGTTTTTCCCATAACCTTCAGCCAATTACCTTAGAATCACAATAAGAAATTAGTCAATCATCATCATGGAAGCAATAATCAAATATGAGGGAAGAAGGTGAATAATTGAACACAAAAACCTTAAGAACAAGGCTTCAATACTTGAATCAATTATCAAACAAACAAGCGTTCCTTGGATCATAATCCAACAAGACAATTAACAAAGAAGGGAATCTAAGAGAATCTTACAAAACCCTTCACAAAAGCTATAAAAGCTATCAACTTCCTTCCTTCAATCTTCCTTCAACCTTCCAAAAATCTTCCTAACTGCTGGATGCTCTAAGCATCGGCTCTCTAAGCACGGTCGAACTTGTGGAAAATCCAACCCTTTATAGAGGAAAACTACCCTCCAAAGATAAAATATCTTGAAAAGATATTTTCCTAATAAAATGTATCTATCTCTCATAAATAAATCCCTAAAATATATGATCTTCCTTCCAGGAATCCAGCCTAAAAATATAAGATCTCTCCTTCCAAAAATAAAAGATCTCAACAAGAATAAAATATATCTCGCCGCGTCCAAGGTGTTCGCCTCGGTCGAGCCGCTCCTCTGGATCTCCTCGGTCGAGATGGTACTGTAGTTGACCGAGGTGGCTCTAAACTGAATGTGAAATCTCTCAAATCTGGTCCAAAGTGAATCTTTAATCCATTTCCATGCTTCGTGGATTCTTCCTTAAGCTCCTGAATGTAGCTCCAATGACTCCTTAGCTCCCTTAGCTCCATTTTGATGCAAAATGTGCCATTTTACCTACGATTACAACGAAACTTGGTGTAGACCTCGATTCCCGCAAAGGTAGATGAAATGACAATATAATCACATAATATACATTCAAACATGCAGATTATTGAAGATAAAACGTCTAAACAGGTCCCAAAATATAGACTATAATTCATGCTATGAAACACGTCCTAATATCTCACCTTAAACTGGTGATACCCAAACCTCAAGTAAATCCGGGAGAACATGGTCACTCTTGCAAGTCATCAATACGAGGCAATGTATACTTTCTCTTAATCGACACCTTATTCAGCTCCTAGTAGTCGATGCATAATCTCATCGACCCGTCCTTCTTCCTCACAAACAAGACTGGTGCTGATCCCTAAGGCGAAACACTAGAGAGAATGAAGCCCTTCTCTGCCATCTCCTCGAACTACTTCTTCAACACCAACATCTTAATAGGTGTCATGCGGTAAGGCACATTCGAGATCTGTCTCGTCGTTGGTTCCAGCTCGATGCTGAAATCTACATCCCTCTGGGGTGGTAGCCTTGGTGGCTCCCCAAACACATTTGCGAATGTGTTTGGTGGTAGCCTTCATGGCATAACACCAGAAGGCTTCGCAGCCTTGTCCGATCAATCTCGCTGCTCGGACGGCGCTAATAATGTTGCCGGTCTTGCCGAGTTCCCAGCCTTTGAATAACTCCTCCTGTCCTGTCTCGGTAGTGACCTTCATGGTCCTCCTACCTATTTCTAGAGCTGCTCCATGTCTTTCCAACCAGTCCATCCCCAAAATGACTTCTTCATGAGCCAAATACGTGACGAAAAAGTCTACTAACCAATCACGATTTCCTAAGCGGATAGGCAATTGTGTATCTCCCGAGTTCCCCGTACCTTCCCCCCATCGGGTAATCCGATGGTGAAAGGTGCACCCTCTACAGTCTCTAGCAATAGCCGCTCCAACAAGCATCAAATATAAACGAGTGGGTAGCACCCGTGATAAATAAAACTCTAACAAGCATGCCATGAATCAAGATGGTACCCGGTGCTGCCGGATCCTCGGTATTCCTCTTATCAAACGCCCTAGCATGCGAACCTTTGGCCTCTGTAGTACCTCAACTACGCCCTCGGCCCCGACTCGTACCCGGTATGGAACCCTGTGGAGTAGAATGCCTAGTGGCTCTATGTTGCTGCTGCTGCCCCTGAGTCGGGTATGGTGTTGACCTTTGTCCACCACTATGTGCTTCCGCAAGGGATGATCTCTGCTGTGAAGGAGCCTTGGCGTGACGGCAAAAGCTAGCTCGATTACCCGTCTTACTGTAGGTGAAGTACGTCACCAGCGGTCTCGTGCAAGCAGGCCTAATGTGACCCATGTCTCCACAAATATAGCGCTGTCGATCACCCTCAAGGAGCGGTGCCGACGATCTAGAACTCTGTTTGCTAGGGGCTAGAACCCATTCATAACCTGAAGCTCCTCTTGTACTAGCCTGCCCGGTCTTCTACCTCTTCTCAAGCCCACCAGACTGTGCTACTCTTCTAGGACCCGGTTGGTTCCTCTCATAAGCTGAGGCTTGATCCTGGTAATCTGCCAGGGAGTCACAACGGAAACCCACCAGATAGGCACTGGTAGACTCTCTCAGTCTCCGAGAGAATAAATACACATGCTCGTCTACCGGATGTGCGGCGGGACCGACTAGTGCCAACTCTTCTCTGAACCTCCGATCGCCACTACCACCGGGACGTCCTCAAACCCGGACTCCAAGAAATCCTGTACTCTTTCCCTTCTCAGTGACTCAGGGCAAAAACTCTCTCGAACGTGACTCAATAGTTGATCCATCCTGGTAAGTCCATCCCTAACTGTCCTCCATCAGTACCGTGCCTAATCTCGAAACAAGGTATGAACGACCTTCCCGTCTAAAGTGGGTACCCTCTGCTGGTTGAAAGACTTCAACCAGGAATGCGGTCTCGGCGATCTTAGCTCATCTCGCCCTTTGTCACCTTCAGCGGTAACCACCGGTGCAACTCTCTCCGGTGCAACCATAACCTAGGTAACCCACTGCGATACCTCAACCGATCTCGCAGGTACTAGAGGTGTTGGGGGTGGTACTCCAGCCTTGTAAGCTTCCTCAACTCGTTGTACGTAATCTCGGTGATAGCATGAATTATAGTCTATATTTTGGGGCCTATTTAGACATTTTATCTTCAATAATCTGCATGTTTGGATGTATATTATGTGATTATATTGTCGTTTCATCTACCTTTGTGGGAATCGAGGTCTACACCAAGTTTCGTTGTAATCGTAGGTAAAATGGCATGTTTTGCATCAAAATGGAGCTAAAGGAGCTAAGGAGTCATTGGAGCTACATTCAGGAGCTTAAGGAAGAATCCAGGAAGCATGGAATTGGATTAAAGATTTACTTTGGACCTGATTTGAGAGATTTCACATTCAGTTTAGAGCCACCTCGGTCAGCTACAGTACCATCTCGACCGAGGTGATCCAAAGGAGCGGCTCGGCCGAGGCGAACACCTTGGACGCGGCGAGATATTTCTTATTCTTGGCTGAGATCTTTTATTTTTGGAAGGAAGGATCTTATATTTTTAGGCTGGATTCCTGGAAGGAAGATCATATATTTTGGGGATTTATTTATGAGAGATAGATATATTTTATTAGGAAAATATCTTTTCAATATATCTTATCTTTGGAGGGTAGTTTTCCTATATAAAGGGCTGGATTTTCCACAAATCAATATGGGCGCATCACCGGAAAATACTTGCTTAGACATCCGCTAGGAGTGCTTAGACATCCGCTAACGGCAAGAGGCCGCATCCAGCAGTTAGGAGGATTTTTGGAAGATTGAAGGAAGGAAGTTGATAGCTTTTATAGCTTTTGTGAAGGGTTTTGTAAGATTCTCTTAGATTCCCTTCTTTGTTGATTGTCTTGTTGGATTGTGATCCAAGGAACGCTTGTTTGTTTGATAATTAATTCAGTTATTGAAACCTTGTTCTTAAGGCTTTTGTGTTCAATTATTCACCTTCTTCCCATATTTCTAATTATTGCTTTCATGATGATGATTGGCTAATTTCTTTGTGTGATTCTTGGGTGATTGGCTGAAAGTTGTGGGAAAAACGATGATAGAATAGTCTTAATCCAATAGGACCCTGAAAGCTCGAGTCTTTATCCTTAACCCTAGAACATCTTGTTCAATTGATGAACATCTCGGCCGGGGTGGAACTTGACTAACCGAGGTGACCCTTTATGATCCATAATTGAGAGTTAAGTGTTATAGTTTACCAAATCCTATTCTTATTACACCTTTCCTGGTTCAATGCAAGCTTAGCATGAGACTTACCCGGTAATTCCTTAGTTTGTTTACCCATGATCATAAGTGTAGGTAATAAAGGTTTATCCTTTATTGGGGTTTGAGTGTGCTTTCATTCCATCTTTGTGAGTTAGCCTGAGACTTACCCGGTAAAGGTTGATTCTATTCCCTTAGGTGGTGTGTTGGTTTGAGGTTATAGTTCTTTTCCTTAATTCCTTGAGACTTACCCGGTAATAGGAGTTACGGTTTAGGATTAGTGAGTAGTGAGACTTACCCGGTAATCTATTCCACTTTAGTAACACCTTCCCTTTGCAAAACCTCAGCTTTGTCCGCCTTATCTTTAGATCTTGAGTTGGAACCACAACTAGATGCTTTAATCCCTAGAATTGCATATTTCCTTAATTGACTTTTTATCATCTTTGATTGCTTTAATCACTTTTGTGGTTAGTAATTACATAGACTACCTATACTTGCTTAGCTTTCACCTAAGTCCCTGAGATCGACACCCCGGAATTTCTTGCTTTTACTAGGATTGACCCGTATACTGCGGGTTCGCATCCTTGTTTTAAGCTTACGTCTTGGGTTATAAATTTAAAGCTTGCACACACCGTTTGGAGCGAACAAGTTTTTGGCGCCGTTGCCGGGGACTTGGTCTAGACCGAGCCGGTTGCGGTGATCTTTCGGGGCACTTGCCCCTGTTTCTACTGACTACTCTACTTGAGTGACTTTCGGAGGTTCTTTTTCTTAGGTTTATGCGAAGAACCCGCGCTGGGAAGGAAATCGTTCCCTATGATCCCGAACCAGAAAAGACATACAAAAGACGCTTGAAAGAAGCGAAGATGGCCAATCAAGAGAATCGCGATCTTGAGGCCTAATTGAAGGAGGCATTGGAACAACTACGCCTCAGTAAAGAAGAACTGCGACTGGAAAAGGAAGAAACTCGCGCAAGGGCTGAGGCAATCGAAGCAGATATGGCAACTTTACGGGACCAATATCTATCTCGACCAGCTCCAGTTCCTCGACTGAGGCAGGACCCAACTCCAGCTGCCCCGGCCGAGATACTTCCACCTTGGATGCCAGTCCGAGATGCTCTTTTTGCAAGTATTTCACATACCCTAGGGCAAAGGATGGACCCCAATCAGCAACTGAGGCGTCCAGGAGTCAACATAGGTGATCCAGCAGACCATGATTATGAGCTTCGACCGCAAGTTCTTTCCATGATTTGCCAATGCCAGTTTGGAGGGCTAGAGAGGGAATCTCCGTATCAACATCTACAAAACTATGAGATCTTGATGGAGACCTTGAGACCTTCAAGGCTGGAAAACAACAATTATAAGCTAAGGCCTTTATACTTCTCTTTGAAAGATAGAGCGCTTACTTGGTATCAATCTCTTCCTCCAGGAAAAATCAATACTTGGGAGGAGATGACAACGGAGTTCTTAACTAAATCCTTTCCCCCCTCTAAAACCGCTGAAATGAGAGGGAAGATTAATGCATTCATCATGAAGGACAAGGAGAGCTTGTCCAAGTCAAGGGAGAGATTTAAAGACATCCTTTTGGATTGCCCACATCATGGGATTCCAAAGATAGAGTTGTTGGAGATATACTTCAAGGGACTGGACGGAAACGCCCAGTTCTACCTTCAACTACTATCCGCCGGCACGTTCATGGACATGCCGATTGACGAAGCTTGGGAGTTCATAGAAAAGCAAGCTTTGCACATAGAGAAATACTCCCACCAAGGAGCTGAAGGTGGAGTGAAAGAGTTAATTTTCAAGAAGCTCCACCAAATAATGATCAACTCACCTCCTTGAAGAATGATGTGAAGCAATTGAAGGACCTTTTGGTTGCTCAAACAAAGAAAGAAGATGAAGGATATCAAGGTTCGAGGAACAACAATGGGTACCGGAACAACAACAACGGTTCTCGGAACAACAACTACAACAACAATAGAGGATCCAACAACAATAATTGGAGGGTAAACAACCAAAATTCGGGTAACCCTTACTCTAACTCCAATTCGAATGACTCCTCTAATCCTTTCCTCTATTCTTCTTCTTCTACTCCATTGAAGAGCCAAGAGTAAGGATCAAGTTCTTCCCAGCCGGAAAAGAAAGATGCGGTGCTGGAGGCCATCTTGATCAAGCTCAACTCTATGGAGACATCCATGACTTCATTTTCAAAGGCACAAAAATCCTTAGAACAACAATTCTTTAACAAGGCGAATGAAGCGCCAAGAGATCCAGGGAAGCTTCTAGCAAGGACGGAAAGCAACCCTAAGGGACAGATCATGGCAATAACAACGAGAAGTGGACTGAAGACAGCAGATCCAGTGCCTCGGTCGATGCCAGTACAGACGAAGACCACCTCGGTCCAGGCACAGTCGAAGAACACTTCGGCCGAGGTGCCAACCGAGGAGGAGCCACAGAAAGTGGAGGAGAAATCTGAAGAGTATGTTCCACCTCCTGTATATAAACCACCACTTCCATTCCCCCAGTCAAGGGCCAGAGCACATCTAGATAAGCACTTTGGTAAGTTCCTTGACTTGATGAATAAACTACACATTAATATCCCTTTCCTTGATGCTATTCTAGGGATGCCCGCCTATGGGAAGTTCTTGAAAGAGATTCTATCAAGAAAGAGGAAGTTGGAAGACTTTGGTGAAGTAAGGATGACATCTAAATCCTCGAAGCTCATTCAAATCATGAAGGAGAAGATGCCACCCAAGTTGAGAGATCCCGGCTCATTTTGCATTCCCATTCAAGTTGGGGATGTCACTTGTGAAGCATTGTGTGATCTAGGAGCCAGCGTGAGCATCATTCCGTTGGAGCTATGTGTGAAGATCGGACTTGGAGAGCCCAAGCCGGTAAAGATACGGTTATACATGGCGGACCGCTCCATTACCCATCCCGTGGGCATTTTGGAAGACGTTCCGGTTAAGTTAGGTAACTTCTATTTACCTATAGACTTTGTTGTACTTGACATTCCCGCAGATTATCCCGTTCCTATCATTCTCGGGAGGCCATTTCTAGCAACTTCGGGTTGCAATGTGGATTGTAAGAACGCCAAGTTAAAATTCAACATTGGAGGAGACGAAGTGGAGTTTGCATTACTTGCGGCAATGAAGGGAGAGCAACTAAGAGATGATATCTTCAACATCTATGATGAAGAAGAATCAAGAGAATTGGTGAGCTCTATCCTTATTAAAGATCCACTTGAAAAAGTTATTAGCGTTAGCTTAATGGAGGAAGGTATAGATGCTTCTTGTGATGCAGATATACGGAGCTTAAAGGCGCTAGAAGAAGATCCAAGAGCTAAAATTGAAAAGCTAATCCAAGAGAAGAAGATCTCCAGTTTCGGTTCCAGTTGCAATACCTTGACCGAGGCACCTTCTGGACTAAGCGAGGTGTTTTTGACTGAAGAACATCTCGGTCACCCTCTCTGGACCTCGACCGAGGTCGAAAGCGAGATGATGTCAACTGAGAATAACAAACTTCTTACTCCCTTTTCTGACATTCATCCTCAGTTGGTGGAACACTCTATCCACCAAATTTCTGAATATATAGGACCTTGGTATGCTGACATTGTTAATTATCTTGTTTGCCAGGAAATACCACCAGGATTGACGTACGCTCAAAGGAAGAAATTCTTCAAGGATGTACGCCATTACTACTAGGATGAACCGCTGCTATTCAAGAGAGGTCCGGATGGGATGCTTCGAAGATGCATTCCGGAAGATGAAGGTAATAGTGTCATACGGCATTGTCACTCACTTCCTTGTGGAGGGCATGCTAGCGATCACAAAACGTGCGCCAAGGTATTACGTTCCGGTTTCTTTTGGCCTACATTATTTAAGGATGTGCAACATTTGTTGTCTCTTGTGATGCATGCCAAAGAACAGGGAACCTATCTAGGAGGAACGAGATGCCACTCAATAACATACAGGAGGTTGAGATCTTTGATGTATGGGAGTAGATTTCATGGGACCTTTCCCATCATCCGGAGGAAACCTCTACATTCTCCTAGCTGTTGACTACGTCTCTAGATGGGTTGAATCCATTGCCTCTCCCACTAACGACGCCATGGTGGTTGTGAAGTTCTTTAACATGACTATCTTTCCACGTTTTGGGACTCCACGCATCATCATCAGCGATGGAGAGACACATTTCATCAACCGGAAGTTCAAAGCACTTTTATCGAAGTATGGGGTAACCCACAAGGTAGCAACCCCTTATCACCCTCAAACTAGTGGACAGGTCGAGATCTCAAATAGAGAAATTAAAGCGATCTTGGAGAAGACCGTCTCTAGGACGAGGAAGGATTGGTTCATGAAGTTGGACGACGCTCTTTGGGCTTACAGGACCGCATTCAAGACTCCCATTGGTACCACCCCTTATAATTTGGTATATGGGAAGTCTTGTCATTTACCCGTTGAGTTAGAACACAAGGCATATTGGGCAATCAAATGGTTGAACTTCGACATCAAGGAAGCCGGAGAGAAGCGGCTATTGGATATCAATGAGCTGGAGGAGCTACGTTTGAACGCTTATGAGAATGCCAAGATCTATAAAGAATGGACGAAGAAATGACATGACAAGCGTATCATCCCTAAGGAGCTCAAAGAAGAAGACTTAGTTCTACTCTTCAACTCCCGCCTCCGCCTCTTTCCAGGTAAGTTGAAATCTAGATGGACAGGACCTTATGTTGTGAAACATGTTTTCCCTTATGGTGCAGTTGAGATTTGGGGAGAAACAAGTGGAAGATTCAAGGTCAATGGTCATAGACTTAAGAAATACAAACCGGAAGTCCCGGTTGAGGAGGTTGCACCACTATACCTTGTTTCAGGATACCGTATGGTCCAGCTAGCGACCTTAAATCAAGCGCTGCTTGGGAGGCAACCCAAGGTATTGCTTTCTTTTCCCTTTTTCCAGTCTAGCTTAGATAGTTTGCTTTTGCTTTGCTTTGCTTTGTTTTTGGCGTCCTGGACAGACAACAGGTGACATCTAAGGAAAGAATACAACCCAGGAGAACCACTGGAAGGACAGAAGTTCGAGAATTTGAGAAGACGGAGTTTGACTGAGACACATCTCGGTTGCTGTCACAACACCTCGACCGAGATGATTCTTGAGCAACCGTGGTGACAACATTTCCAGAAAACGCACCGAATCGACAAAAGGGAGATTGATTTCTCTCTCTTCCCTCTATCCCCTTCTCGACCGCGGCGCACATCTCGCCTCGCTTCTTCGTTCTTCGCTCGTTTTCGACGATTCTCGCTTCCAAACTGCAAGGAAAGGGTAGAGGATCGATTTGCAAGCAACAATTTGCAGTAAAAACGCACCGAATCGACAAAATCTGGGGTAAATTCATAAAAACCCTAACTCCCTCTTCTTCCACTGATTTCATTCGATTTGGGCTTTGGTTGCCCCTGCATTGTGCTGGAAAAGGATTAAGTACCCCATAGGAACAATTTGTAGTGATATTGGGGGAAAAGAACTGGATTTTTGAGAGAAACGATCGCACAACACTTTGCCTCAGTCCAGTCGGCCTGTGCCTCGGCCGAGGTGTTCCTGAGAGTTGTCAGAGCAACCGAGGTGGTCTGATAGTGAGAGAGAAATATAAGTTCTGACAGGCAGCTTGTTCTGAGAGATAGATCCTCTCCTTCTCCTTCTTCTTCTTCACACTGCTCTATATCGATGATCCATGAGCGTCACCAGGTAGACTATGACCGCATAGCGGCACGTCCAGTGGTTGCACCACGATTCCTGAACATTTTTGCATTTGATTGCCTCTATGTGGATGATGATCTGAGGCGGATGATTTCTATGGTGGGGCTGGAGCAGTTCACTGAGATTAGAGCTCCGGCCTACCTTGAGCCGACCTTGGAGTTTGTTAGCTCCGTCACTTACTTGCCCACTGAGCGCGCCTTCAAGTACCGGTTGATGAACCGGAATTACATTGTCCCGATGGACCACTGGAGGGACATTTTCGGCTTCCCAGCCCCCACAGTTGTTGACTTTCCTTCTCGAGCCGTAGCTCGAGAGTTTTGGGGCCAGATAACTCACGTGGTTGAGCACGCTGATAGGTGGAGACCTGGAGATTCCAGGGAGCGGATTATCTTCCACTTGGCTTTTAGACTTGCTCACAGGATTTTTAGCGAGACTCTTCTGGCGCGTACTGAGACGCCCCAGAAGATTAGACAGGGTGAGTTGCTGAGTCTTTACTGTATGGTGACCGGAGGAGTTCCGGATTTTGGAGTTATGCTGGTGGAGGATTTACACAGGATCAAGGCGAAGGCCAAGGGGGATATCTGATGCGGATGGATAGTGACTCACATAGCGAGTTACATGGATCTTGACTTGAGTGCGTGTACTATGGTGGCGGTTGCCAAGCCGCTCGGGCTTCAGGAGATGATCACTAGGAGGATATTGGTTCCTCGCGGACTTACTACGCCGTATGTGGCGATGCCCTGGGAGCAGACTACACCTCAGGGTATTAGGTGGTCAGCTTATTTCTTCGTTTATGACCCGCACTACTGGCAGATCGCATGGATTCCGCTTATAGAGGACGCCAGAGATGCAACAGCAGCAGCTCAGGGGTAGGATGAGGATGATGAGGTTGAGGAGCAGGAGGATGAGGATGAGGATGACGGTGCTGCCATGGACACAGGTACGGATACAGCTGGGACTAGTGTGCCGGTCGTCGATCTGGACGACGACGAGACAGAGGAGGAGCCAGCTGCAGCACCAACACGTCCAGCCAGGCGTAGGGTATGCAGGTAGAGGGATCCAGTTGCTCACCGCCGGATCGATGATCTGACGGATCAGGTGATAGATTCTTACGCTGCCTTGTCCTTAGACATTAGAGAGATGCAGGAGAGACTACACTACTAGCACACGATGGCTGAGATTCAGTTTCAGCATATCATGGGCTATCCTTTCGACCCATCTCAGTACCCGTACGTGCCACCACCACCACCACCGGATCGGGACTAGAGGATTAGAGCTTGCAGGATTTTCTTTTCTTTATTTATTATGCAGCTCAACTTTATCCGGTGAGTACTCTGTTTTCTTAGACTTATTTGACCCATTGGGATAATGTGTCCCAAGTATGGGGTATGCGGGTATGTATTTATTTGACTTATGTGGATGTATGACTTGACTCTTGATGGATATCTACTATTTTATTTTGCTCTATGTGCTTATCTGAGATTACATGCATGCATACAGGTTATTTGATTGAAAAAAACGTCAAAAACTTGTTTGAAAAAAAAAATTTTATTGACCTCGACCGAAGTGATTCTGACCAATCGAGGTGTACTACCTCGGTTGACTTAGAACATCTTGACCGAGGTGGTTTAACTGGAACAGTTTTTGAAAATGATTTTCGTGCTTCTTATCTGGATATGACCTCAGTGATGATTTTGTTTGCTGACTAGTTTTGAAATCTTTATATGTTTGAAAGGTTTTATGATATGTTTAAGTTGCTAAATGCTTTGTTTGAAATTTTGGCATGTTTAATACTTTGTTTTTATCTAAATTATGTTGAATTTAAAGGTTGACACTACATGATGAGTTCTCTCACTCTCTTCCTGGAAAAACCAAGGCAATTCATTCTCTTCTCTTCTTCTTCTTGATCATGCTTAGCCCGTCATATACATATTTGCCTCCCTTTACCTATCCGGGAATTTGGAAGCAAGCAAGTGAAAAGCAAGTGAAAGAAAAGTTGAGATGTTGGCTGAAAGTGTTAGAAAGAAACAAATAGGTTTGAGGAAGTCAATCATGATGATGAGTAACTCGGCACCATTCACATAGCTGGGTGTTTGTGTCTTGCCAAAGTCGGATTGAGCGATATTCCTAACGAGTCATGGTATGTGCATCTAGGGTTAGAGGCATCTCAAGAAATTGATGATTGCTGATCTCCTAGGCTTCGGTTATTGTGCATCTCTGTCCATGTATCCCAAAAAGTAAAAAAAAGTAAAAATAAGCAAAGCTTATTGGTGGAAGATGTTGAAGTTCAAAGGAAGTGAAGTAAAAGATCCTTTTCCCGGATTCTAGCACCACATTCCCTATATACATCCCACCCTCACACGTTTCTTGACCTTCTCTTGAAAAGCCCTTGAAACCTCGAGCTTGTTGATTGACTTGGTGGTTTAAACTGGATTATACATGATTAATTTCGAAGATTATGATTTATTATGCATTCTATGATTTTATGCAAAGATGAACGACTTTCTTATATTTATAAAATGTTTTGAGCATGTTTTGATTTTGAATTCCATGAAGCATTCTCTTAGAGTGATCTATGATTCGAGCACACCATTAAAATGTTTTGAAAGACTTTTTCATTGATCTTTATGAATTATAATCCATTCTATCTTGTACTTAAGATTTGTAACTTGCTTGGGGACAAGCAAGGGACAAGTATGGGGTATTTTGATAGCATGAATTATAGTCTATATTTTTGGGCCTGTTTAGACATTTTATCTTCAATAATCTGCATGTTTGGAAGTATATTATGTGATTATAATCTCGTTTCATCTACCTTTGCGGAAATCGAGGTCTACACCAAGTTTCATTGTAATCGTAGGTAAAATGGCATGTTTTGCATCAAAATGAAGCTAAAGGAGCTAAGGAGTCATTGGAGCTACATTCAGGAGCTTAAGGAAGAATCCAGGAAGCATGAAATTGGATTACAGATTTACTTTGGACCAGATTTGAGAGATTTCACATTCAGTTTAGAGCCACCTCGGTCAGCTACAGTACCATCTCGACCGAGGTGATCCAGAGGAGAGGCTCGACCGAGGCGAACACCTTGGACGCGGCGAGATATATATTATTCTTGGCTGAGATCTATTATTTTTGGAAGGAAGGATCTTATATTTTTAGGCTGGATTCCTGGAAGGAAGATCATATATTTTGGGGATTTATTTATGAGAGATAGATATATTTTATTAGAAAAATATCTTTTCAAGATATCTTATCTTTGGAGGGTAGTTTTCCTATATAAAGAGCTGGATTTTCCACAAATCAGTACGGGCGTATCACCGGAAAATAGGTGCTTAGACATCCGCTAGGAGTGCTTAGACATCCGCTAACGGCAAGAGGCCGCATCCAGCAGTTAGGAGGATTTTTGGAAGATTGAAGGAAGGAAGTTGATAGCTTTTATAGCTTTTGTGAAGGGTTTTGTAATATTCTCTTAGATTCCCTTCTTTGTTGATTGTCTTGTTGGATTGTGATTCAAGGAACGCTTGTTTGTTTGATAATTAATTCAGTTATTGATGCCTTGTTCTTAAAGTTTTTGTGTTCAATTATTCACCTTCTTTCCATATTTCTGATTATTGCTTTCATGATGATGATTGCCTAATTTCTTTGTGTGATTCTAGGGTGATTGGGTGAAAGTTGTGGGAAAAACAATGATAGAATAATCTTAAATCCAGTAGGACCCTAAAAGCTCGAGTCTTTATCCTTAACCCTAGAACATCTCGTTCAGTCGATGAACATCTCGGCCGGGGTGGAATTCTTCTGACCGAGGTGACCTATCTGATCCGTAACTGATAGTTAAGTGTTAGAGTTTGCCAAATCCTATTCTTATTACACCTTTCCTGGTTCAATGCAAGCTTAGGATGAGACTTACCCGGTAATTCCTTTGTTTGTTTACCAATGATCATAAGTGTAGGTAATAAAGGTTTATCCTTTATTGGGGTTTGAGTGTGCTTTCATTCCATCTTTGTGAGTTAGCCTGAGACTTACCCGGTAAAGGTTGATTCTATTCCCTTAGGTGGTGTGTTGGTTTGAGGTTATAGTTCTTTTCCTTAATTCCTTGAGACTTACCCGGTAATAGGAGTTACTGTTTAGGATTAGTGAGTAGTGAGACTTACCCGGTGATAAATTCCACTTTAGTAACACCTTCCCTTTGCAAAACCTCAGCTTTGTCCGCCTTATCTTTAGATCTTGAGTTGGAACCACAACTAGATGCTTTAATCCCTAGAATTGCATATTTCCTTAATTGACTTTTTATCATCTTTGATTGCTTTAATCACTTTTGTGGTTAGTAATTACATAGACTACCTATACTTGCTTAGCTTTCACCTAAGTCCCTGAGATCGACACCCCGGAAAATCCAACCCTTTATATAGGAAAACTACCCTCCAAAGATAAAATATCTTGAAAAGATATTTTCCTAATAAAATATATCTATCTCTCATAAATAAATCCCTAAAATATATGATCTTCCTTTCAGGAATCCAGCCTAAAAATATAAGATCTCTCCTTCCAAAAATAAAAGATCTCAGCCAAGAATAAAATATATCTCGCCGCGTCCAAGGTTTTCGCCTCGATTGAGCCGCTCCTCTAGATCACCTCGGTCGAGATGGTACTGTAGCTGACCGAGGTGGCTTTAAACTGAATGTGAAATCTCTCAAATCTGGTCCAAAGTGAATCTTTAATCCATTTCCATGCTTCCTGGATTCTTCCTTAAGCTCCTGAATGTAGCTCTAATCACTCCTTAGCTCCTTTAGCTCCATTTTGATGCAAAACGTGCCATTTTACCTACGATTACAACGAAACTTGGTGTAGACCTCGATTCCCGCAAAGGTAGATGAAATGACAATATAATCACATAATATACATTCAAACATGCAGATTATTGAAGATAAAACGTCTAAACAGGTCCCAAAATATAGACTATAATTCATGCTATCAAACACGTCCTAATATCTCACCTTAAACAGGTGATACCCAAACCTCAAGTAAATCCGGGAGAACATGGTCACTCCTGCAAGTCATCAATACGAGGCAATGGATACTTTTTCATAATCGACACCTTATTCAACTCCTAGTAGTCGATGCATAATCTCATCAACCCGTCCTTCTTCCTCACAAACAAGACTGGTGCTGATCCCTAAGGAGAAACACTAGAGAGAATGAAGCCCTTCTCTGCCAGCTCCTCGAACTACTTCTTCAACACCAACATCTTAATAGGTGTCATGCGGTAAGGCACCTTTGAGATCTGTCTCGTCGTTGGTTCCAGCTGGATGCTGAAATCTACATCCCTCTGGGGTGGTAGCCTTGGTGGCTCCCCAAACACATTTGCGAATGTGTTTGGTGGTAGCCTTCATGGCATAACACCAGAAGGCTTCGCAGCCTTGTCCGATCAATCTCGCTGCTCGGACGGCGCTAATAACGTTGCCGGTCTTGCCGAGTTCCCAGCATTTGAATATCTCCTCCTGTCCTGTCTCAGTAGTGACCTTCATGGTCCTCCTACCTATGTCTAGAGCTGCTCCATGTGTTTCCAACCAGTCCATCCCCAAAATGACTTCTTTATGAGCCAAATACATGACAAAAAAGTCTACTAACCAATCACGATTTCCTAAGCGGATAGGCAATTGTGTATCTCCCGAGTTCCCCGTACCTTTCCCCCATCGGGTAATCCGATGGTGAAAGGTGCACCCTCTACAGTCTCTAGCAATAGCCGCTCCACACAAGCATCAAATATAAACGAGTGGGTAGCACCCGTGTTAAATAAAACTCTAACAAGCATGCCATGAATCAAGATGGTACCCGGTGCTGCCGGATCCTCGGTATTCCTCTTATCAAACGCCCTAGCATGCGAACCTCTGGCCTCTATAGTACCTCAACTACGCCCTCGGCCCCGACTCGTACCCCGTATGGAACCCTGTGGAGTAGAATGCCTAGTGGCTCTATGTTGCTGATGCTGCCCCTGAGTCGGGTATGGTGTTGACCTTTGTCCACCACTTTGTGCTTCCGCAAGCGATGATCTCTGCTGTGAAGGAGCCTTGGCATGACGGCAAAAGCTAGCTCGATGACCCGTCTTACTGTAGGTGAAGTACGTCACCAGCGGTCTCGTGCAAGCAGGCCTAATGTGACCCATGTCTCCACAAATATAGCACTATTGATCACCCTCAGGGAGCGGTGCCGACGATCTAGAACTCTGTCTGCTAGGGGCGAGAACCCGTTCATAACCTGAAGCTCCTCCTGTACTAGCCTGCCCGGTCTTCTACCTCTTCTCAAGCCCACCAGACTGTGCTACTCTTCTAGGACCCGGTCGGTCCCTCTCATAAGCTGAGGCTCGATCTTGGTAATCTGCCAGGGAGTCACAACGGAAACCCACCAGATAGGCATGGGTAGACTCTCTCAGTCTCCGAGAGAATAAATACACATTCTCGTCTACCGGATGTGCGGCGGGACCGACCAATGCCAACTCTTCTCTGAACCTCCGATCGCCACTGCCACCGGGACGTCTTCAAACCCGGACTCCAAGAAATCCTGTACTCTTTCCCTTCTCAGTGACTCAGGGCAAAAACTCTCTCGAATGTGACTCAATAGTTGATACATCCTAGTAAGTCCATCCCTAACTGTCCTCCACCAGTACCGTGCCTAATCTCGGAACAAGGTCTGAACGACCTTCCCGTCTAAAGTGGGTACCCTCTGCTGGTTGAAAGACTTCAACCAGGAATGCGGTCTCGGCGATCTTAGCTCATCTCGCCCTTTGTCACCTTCAGCGGCAACCACCGGTGCAACTCTCTCCGGTGCGACCATAACCTAGGTAACCCACTGCGATACCTCAACCAATCTCGCAGGTACTGGAGGTGTTGGGGGTGGTACTCCAGCCTTGTAAGCTTCCTTAACTCGCTGTACGTAATCTCGGTGACAGCATGAATTATAGTCTATATTTTGGGGCCTGTTTAGACGTTTTATCTTCAATAATCTGCATGTTTGGATGTATATTATGTGATTATATTGTCGTTTCATCTACCTTTGCGGGAATCGAGGTCTACACCAAGTTTCGTTGTAATCGTAGGTAAAATGGCATGTTTTGCATCAAAATGGAGCTAAAGGAGCTAAGGAGTCATTGGAGCTACATTCAAGAGCTTAAGGAAGAATCCAGGAAGCATGGAATTGGATTAAAGATTTACTTTGGACCAGATTTGAGAGATTTCACATTCAGTTTAGAGCCACCTCGGTCAGCTACAGTACCATCTCGACCGAGGTGATCCAAAGGAGCGGCTCGACCGAGGCGAACACCTTGGACGCGGCGAGATATTTCTTATTCTTGGCTGAGATCTTTTATTTTTGGAAGGAAGGATCTTATATTTTTAGGCTGGATTCCTGGAAGGAAGATCATATATTTTGGGGATTTATTTATGAGAGATAGATATATTTTATTAGGAAAATATCTTTTCAAGATATCTTATCTTTGGAGTGTAGTTTTCCTATATAAAGGGCTGAATTTTTCACAAATCAGTACGGGCGCATCACCGGAAAATACGTGCTTAGACATCCGCTAGGAGTGCTTAGACATCCGCTAACGGCAAGAGGCCGCATCCAGCAGTTAGGAGGATTTTTGGAAGATTGAAGGAAGGAAGTTGATAGCTTTTATAGCTTTTGTGAAGGGTTTTGTAAGATTCTCTTAGATTCCCTTCTTTGTTGATTGTCTTGTTGGATTGTGATCCAAGGAATGCTTGTTTGTTTGATAATTAATTCAGTTATTGAAGCATTGTTCTTAAGGTTTTTGTATTCAATTATTCACCTTCTTCCCATATTTCTGATTATTGCTTTCATGATGATGATTGGCTAATTTCTTTGTGTGATTCTAGGGTGATTGGTTGAAAGTTGTGGGAAAAACAATGATAGAATAATCTTAAATCCAGTAGGACCCTGAAAGCTCGAGTCTGTATCCTTAACCCTAGAACATCTCGTTCAGTCGATGAACATCTCGGCCGGGGTGGAATTCTTTTGACCGAGGTGACCTATCTGATCCGTAACTGAGAGTTAAGTGTTAGAGTTTGCCAAATCCTATTCTTATTACACCTTTCCTGGTTCAATGCAAGCTTAGGATGAGACTTACCCGGTAATTCCTTTGTTTGTTTACCAATGATCATAAGTGTAGGTAATAAAGGTTTATCCTTTATTGGGGTTTGAGTGTGCTTTCATTCCATCTTTGTGAGTTAGCCTGAGACTTACCCGGTAAAGGTTGATTCTATTCCCTTAGGTGGTGTGTTGGTTTGAGGTTATAGTTCTTTTCCTTAATTCCTTGAGACTTACCCGGGAATAGGAGTTACTGTTTAGGATTAGTGAGTAGTGAGACTTACCCGGTGATCTATTCCACTTTAGTAACACCTTCCCTTTGCAAAACCTCAGCTTTGTCCGCCTTATCTTTAGATCTTGAGTTGGAACCACAACTAGATGCTTTAATCCCTAGAATTGCATATTTCCTTAATTGACTTTTTATCATCTTTGATTTCTTTAATCACTTTTGTGGTTAGTAATTACATAGACTACCTATACTTGCTTAGCTTTCACCTAAGTCCTTGAGATCGACACCCCGAAATTTCTTGCTTTTACTACGATTGACCCGTACACTGCGGGTTCGCATCCTTGTTTTAAGCTTACGTCTTGGGTTATAAATTTAAAGCTTGCACACACCGTTTGGAGCGAACACTCAGTATACAGACGCACCCAAAGATACTCGGTCAGACTCAACAGATGGTGAAATCTACACCCTGGACCTAGCAGCGGTCCTCTCCCTAACCTCCGGCATAGCGCTCTTTGCAACATCCTCTACCGATACGTGACCAACTATCAAAACCGTAGTTGGCGGGTCCGCAATGGGGCACGTCCCCGACCTCTCACTAGCAGAGGTCTACCGTGTTATCCTCGCCCTTGGACGGTAGGAGTCCTATCAGCATCATCACGTCTAATTGGAGGAAGAGGTGGACGACCTCTTCCCCTTCCTGGAGCTGTTCTTGTTCTAGTATGTGCCATCTGTACGGGATACATATATTCTAATCAGGTGCGGCTAGTGTATATATATATATATATACATATATATATATATATATATATATGTACATACTGTAGCACAAGTCCAAAACTATCATGCAAAGGCCACTACACTACACTACCGGGATTTGCAGAGATGATGGTGGTTCCCGTACTTCTATCCCAACTGAGTATGCGTATGATTTTGAAAACGAAAACCTTTTTAAAACTCAGACCCCTTGCGGGTTCTACTTTTAATCGTCCGACCTTTAGAAGATTTTCAGTGTCATTGTTGACAACCCAAAGCTCTGATACCATACTGTAACACCCCAAATCTCACACTCGGGGCGCTACGGGTTAGGACCTTACAATGTGTCCCGACCCTAACTCGACAACAATATTATTGGATCTTACAACAAGGCACAAACGATAAAACATGAAAATATGATATCAAAGTATGCAATGTCAAATAAGGAAACTGACTCTCATCCGAAGTACAACATAACAAAAATATGTGAATAAACTAACAAAGTCTACTAAACATAATCTACACGTACGGGACCCTTGGCTGACCACCTCCTTCGAATCACTCGCCAGCTTCCCTATCCTGCACAACATCTATCAACACGGATAAACTGTTAGCTAACTATAAAATAGAGGAAAATGCTAAAGCACAAACACACATAAGAAAGAGAAACACAAATCATGCTATCACAGAAACTCCGTTATTATTATCTTCATTAAAGTCATTCACCTTGTTCAATTATAAGTGTGACACAAGAAGTCTCACACTCTCGCCTTCGGACTTTTATCCAGCTGGAGTGGTTCGTTGCACCGAACCCTATAGCATATGGAGTGGATCGGTACCCTCCCCTTATATCCTAATCTGGTCCCGTCACAAAGCACCTCCGAGACTCCCTCGAAAGAACTGGACAAGTGACCACCGCCCGTTACTCGTGGGCCAATATATATGTTGGTATATGTATAATAAACGAGATCACAACAATCCAACATACACCACTCAAGCATCAACCCCTATCTCATAGAAAGCTAAGTAAGTCCTATGGACTTACCACGAGTCGACTACTCTCAGCTATCAACACAACTCGATCTGAACTTACTCCTCAAAGCCTGATATAAATCAACACAATGTGTTACAACCACAACACAAGCATATGGAATTACATCTAAGCAGTTTCCTATCCAAAGCCATCTCAACACAACCCGGAACATAACCTGAACTAGCCCACTACATGGGATTTACTCAAGAGCTGCTAGGCCACCTATCATGATACTACATCATGCTCAAAGGGGTACAAGAAAGGAGGGAAGACATACCACAAGAACACATTTAAGTCGAAAGAATGACTTAAGTGTCTCATTGGAGGAAAATCGCAGCAGCGGCTACGAAGAGGCGTAGGGGCAGCAAGGACACAAAGGCTGCACCCGCGGAAGGAGTAAGGAGCGGGGCGGTGAGTCGCGGTCGCGGTGGAGTGCACGCGCGGGGCGGCATTGGCGACAGCGAACTTCGTCTTCTCTTCTTCGACTTCGATCTTCTCTTTTCTTCACTCTGTCTGTAATCCCGTGTACACTCAACCTACTTATAAGAATCATTCAACAACTCAAAGGAATGCAAAAAGGGAGGCACTTACCCTTCTCCTTCAATGCGATTGAAGAAGGAACGATCAACACTTCCGGAATCCATAAAGACGGCCTCCACAAGGACACTAGCTGCAAATCGGTGAAGGAAAACAACACAACGTTGCTATGATGGAAACTGGAAGAGGGGAAAGAGAGGATGGAATGAAGAGCAACAACAAGAAGGAAGGAAGGAAGGGGGAAGAAGAAGGAAGATCTCACTTACGTAAATCTCCAAGGGTGAAGAGCTCCAACAAGACGGTAGGGTACAAAAGAGGAAAAAAAGAAAGGTAGGGTTTCGGAATTAATAAAAAGGATAGGGTTTGTAATCATCGACGGATACGAAGCAAAAGGACAAGGACCATTGTTTTACCGCCCCCGCGGCTAACAGTGGCCGCCTCTACGGGCGGTATCACCGCACCTGCGGCGCCCTGCGGCCGCCCCCGCGGGTTCTCTACCCGTGGCATATCCTAAGAGCCTCCGAAAGAAACCGGGTGTTACAAAATGAATACCCATTATAACGAATTAAAGTAAGATTGCATATATAAAACTCTTGAACATTAATACATGAACGTTGTAGTTAACTATCTAAAATAGCCTTGGTTTAAGGGATTGTATCCTACTTAGTTCGAGGATTTCTAACTATCGTAGAAAGTTCCGGTCTTTGTACCTTTTTAAGATTCATCGCCAATGCTGGGCTTTCTTGTCTTTTCTGGATTTCGAGCTTAACGAGTACCAAGGTAGCATGGTGTTTTATGTGACATTTGTCATAACGTTTGTGTTTATGTCAACTAGCATGTATCACATGGTGTTTGATATTTACACACTAGTTATTTAAGCTTGTTTCTCAACCAATGATTACCCTAGACAATGTAGGCATCAAATGGTGTTTGCTATTTTCCTACACAATCTAACATAACCATTGTCTGGACAATCACTTCACAAGCATGGCAACAATCCTTCAACCCTAGTTTCCACACTCTAGTATCATAAGCATCTCAACATTGCACAATCATCATCATTTTACTTATCGGTCTCAACTAAGATGATTAACCCACATACTAAATTTCATGCTTGAAGATATACAATGTGCAAAGCGAACAATCTAAACTATCTCTAGTCTAGTATCTAACATTCAAATCAAAACAAAACATGAGATGCATATTAGCAAGTTCGATGCCTCCTATATGCTACTAACATGCATTTGGTTTCCCTTCAAATCATAAACACAATAATACAACAAGAATAACCTAGCATGATTTAGGGATTTTTACCCCAAAACCTAGCAAGTAGACTATTCACACATTGTCAAAAATCTCAACATAGAAACAATAATAACAAGTGACATGATTTCAGAATAGACATCAAAGGAGTAATGTAGGAAAAAGAATGGATGAATTTGGACTTACAAATTCAAAAATATGACCGAAACAAGAATGGAAATAGATCTAGCAAGGAAAAATCGTGAAGAACACCACACTTCTGCTCTTCTTTGAATCCAAATTCTGCAAAACAAGAACCCTAATAGTTGTTTCTACTACTACTACTACTACTAAGTGAACATTGTATGAGAATTGGTAACTAGTGAAGTATTTCTTTTTTAGTCAGCCATGAGTCATATATATATAGGCTAAAAAGTCATGCTCCCCATAAAAGAGACACATTGCTCAAGTGATGGGTGAAGTTATTGTACAAAGGACAAAACCAGATGGCGTGGCTCTTCAGGCTTCTGGGGTGCCTTAGGTCGAGTGGGTCATTTCTCAACATCGAGTGCTCTACCGACTTTAACAAGTACACATATGATGCGGGCTTGAGGCAGCGATGAACTGGTTCTAGATTGGAGCCCTCCAAGTGACCTTCAAAAGATGCAAATCTTGATAGGGACACGAGGTTAGAGACAATGATAGAGAGATCACACAAAATAGAAAACAAAGAATAAGAATGGCGGAACAATGGATGCAATGGAAGATATAGATATGGAATGGACGAATGGATGATAATATAGATCGAGAAGAACCAAGACACACTTAATAAAACCTTGATCGACTAGATCAAAACCCAAGAAATGGTTACATTAACCCTTCCTTCTTCAAGCTTACACAAGTCTTCAGATCGTGACAAGCACAAGGAGGGAGTAGAATCAACTACGAGCACCAATCTCTCAAGAGATTAACACAGACAAGAACAACCTAACAAGGACTCACAACCTATCAATCAAAGACTCATATTTTTGACTGAATGGATAAAATGAGTGCTTGAAGTTGTTGCGTTGGTTTTTCATTAAAAACTATAATGTCTAAAAACGAAGCTAAGGAAGGCTTTTATATGTCTAGAAAAGCCTCCAACTACAAAAGGATAAAATATATGTCAAAAAGACAAAGAACTAATTATAAGCTAGAACAACCTTTAAAATGTCAAGAGCCTAAAGGCAATAAATTATCTTGCAATTTATATCAAAAAATGATATAAAATATATCAAAAGCTCCAAAATCCTCAATCCTTGCCTTTTTGCAATTCCGGTACAAGTGCTTCTTCCTTCTCATTCTCTCGTCTACATGGCTTCACCTCCAAGTTGCATGGAGTCCTCTCCACGTCCCGATTGGCTGGAATCGTCATCAAGGTGACTAAGTGAAAACTCCACCTCGATGATATATATGCATATGTGATGATGGAAGACTTAACACAAATGAGTGGTTTTCATATTAACAAAATATCGATTTTATTTCTAGATTGTTTTGTTTGTGTTTGTGTTTGTTCAACGTATGCAGGCCTTCTAAAGCATTTCAAGGGATGAACGGAGTCCTTGAAAACAAATACAAGGGACAAGCGCAAAGATTGGAAAGCATTTTAAAGGTTCAACACAGAGGCCTTGAAAACCATTTCAAGGGATCAAAGCCGAAGACTTGAAACAAGATTCAAAGGATATGACGGTTGGAAGGAATTCAAATCTCAAACAACCAAATCTACTAAGAATCAAGAGAAGATCTTCCAAGAAGATATCAAGGAGATCTCGACCAACAACAAAAAACATCTTGCAAAGATTTTATTCAAAATTAACGCAAGATTTCTTCTCAACGGATCTTAAAAGATCTCGAAGATTCTCAATAAACAAGAAGATTTAGGAGCTCGAACGACAATATCTTCAAGAACTCTTTTCAAGAGGAGATTACGGAGAAGAGGAATCAACGTGCGTCAAAGAGATGAAGAAGATAAGGAATCTCTACAACAGCTATCTCATCTCAACCAATAAGCGTTTTCTATGGAGAAGACGAAACACCAACAACGGTCATCTTCTCAACGACTAGAAGATTTCTCCATCGAAGACTTTAAATGAAGATGTCGATTGAAGATAACAACAACAAGCTCAAACGGAAATATCTAAAGTCTTCAAGCCATCCAAAGCATCTTCATTCATTCCAAGAAGTTTTTCTTCCTCTTAGTTTACAAAAGCTTTATTCCTTAGAGAGAGAAAAACACGAGAGCTTCACTGGAATATCTAGAGAGTATTATACTCGAGTGTGTGTTACTCGGCGAAGTAACTAGGCTATTATAGCTAGGTTAAGAGTTGGAACTAGATCATAGCATTGGCTACAGTGAAAGAAGAAGGGGATTTCTTCTAGGTTTTATCTAGGACTCTTTGAAGCTGATAATAGATAGTTAAATCCTACGGGTAAACCCTCGGACGGAGATTAGGCTGTTAGAGCCGAACTTCGTAAACATATCACCGTGTTGATATTTTCATTTTCGCACCATATCTTGCTTTATTGTGACTAACGTTGCTTTGCAGGTTTACAGAGTCAAGGCCCTTGAAATCACTTTCAAAGCCCTTGAAAACCAGTAGTGTCACAAAGAGGTCAGATCGACATCAAGGCCTTTGAAATCAGTTTCAAACCCTTGAGATAGGTTTTTGCGAAAAGTTCTCATACTCTATTCAACCCCCCTTCTAGAGTATTTATATCCCTTATATTCACCTTACGGTTCTTCACTAAGGAAGTCTTAGTCACCAATAGATCACCAATGACCTCCTTAGGAGCTAAAGACACCAACAATTCTTGGATAGCTCTTGCCCTTGGTCTAGTGATGTTTCCTTTAGTTGTAGGACCTTGACGACTTGTAGGGTATGTCGAGGATGGTCCCACATCATACTACCTTCTTGGAAAAGATTCGTCCTCGAATCTCCATGATCTTCAACTCTAGACACGTAATGATTAACATCAACACAGCCATCCGATACCTCCAACACGTAAGCTTTGTGCTTCCCTTTCTCCTCGATGGTCTCAACCATCTTTCCTACAATAAAACTTACTCGCTCCTTCATAGTCAATGATGTGAGATCAACATAGGTTAAGGAAAAGATTAACAACATATTCATGATAACTCAAGGATAAATATGGGAGTAAAGTTCTAGAATAGGTAAATCCTATAGGTGAAAGCACTACAACCTCAAAAACGAGATTTCTCCCCTTCTTAGTTCTAGCCATAAATAAGCCCAACTTAATGTCTTCCCAAGGGGCTTCAATAGTCTCCAAGGGGCTACATAAACCGCGAGGTATACACCTAAAAATGCTCATAAGATTCTCCAAACATCTCCTAAGATTTCAAACTACATCCCTAAACAAATGTGGCCAATAACAGTATGTGTGCAACTTAACATAGGGCTTGTACCTCTCCAGATGAACCATTACAACAACCGTAGAGGTCTTATCCTTAATTAGAAACTCAAAGTAACAACGAAGGATGTACACATGATCAAACTTAATAAGGAGCTCTCCAAACAAGTTAAACTCATTCCTAGATTCCTCTAGCACACAATGCATATGAAAATCACCAAAATCCGCATGTGCAGTATATATGTCCCTAATATGCTCAATGCCTAGCACCTTATAGTCGAAGATGGTGATTAAGACAAACTTCCTTGAAAGAGCAACAATCACTACATTATCACTACGAAATAGGTAATGTAGTCAATCTCTAAACATCCTAACAAGATAATGAGATTATTATCACATCTAGAGAAGTTTAGATATGTTTCTTTCATCTTAACACATGATAAGGTAAGTTCCTTACCTCTCTTCATCAAAACAACCAAGTTAGGTGTTTTGATCATCAATCTATCAATTTAGGATGTGGTTGTGGTACCCTTGAACTCGTTACCCACCATGGATATCCTAATGCTCACCCACCTTAGAATGATAGTCAGATTGTATCTCTCCCTTATACACCAAAAGAGCTCTAGATGAATGTACATTAAGAGCTTTGTCTTTCATTGTTGTAGAGACCTTCTCCTGCGATGTACAACCACTTTCCAACCATACACTTACATGCTTCTTCTTGCCTTCTCTTTGAGGCAAATCAAGCTCCGTCCTATCATCAACATATTTAGCAATTTGCATATTGGCTGGTCAGAAGGCACCTGTAAACACAAAGTTATGAGCATCATTAGAGTTGAACTCATAGACGACATATTGATCATTTAAATACTAAAAAAGAATAGTTAGTGAGAACTTCCCTTAAGTGCTTCACTTGTGCATCTAATGAAGTCTTGTTCATAATAATATTATAAGGATAAATAACAACATACATACATGTAAAAATCAAATGCATCTGTTTTCCAAGCTCTCATCCTGAACTCACGATCGACTAACTTAGGGACCTTAACAATCATCTCCCAAGTCATATAAGTACCTTCCACGTCAAGTATACTTATAGCAAACTCTTTAACATCCATATCTCCTAAAATGATCAAGTCTAAGGTAGATAACAAACTATGAAGTCTCAAATCTACATTTGCAACTTCAATCTTAATGCATATGTTATAAGGGACCACCAATGTCGCAACTCGAGACTGCACATCACTAGTCTCTTTCAGCTTGATCCTAGGGGTTTAGGATACTATATGTATTGAATTAAAGGCAAAACAGAGGGTATATCCCCAGGAAAAAGTTCTAGAGAACAATCTAAAGATGAATGCAATTACTTAGAGGTAGTATCATAATCAAGAAAAATAGCGCACTCTAACTAAGATTTATACACATTTAGGTAAAGAGTATTCATACCATGCTTATGCACATCACACTCAATAGTATCATCCACTGCAAATGCATGTGCATAAAATTTATTTCCATCTAATTTATGCTCATCACATTTAATATAATTTACTAAATCAAATTCATGTTAAATTGGTTCGATACTAGTTATAGCATGTGATACAATTTTAGATTTTGATTTTTACAACTCTAAGTAATTAAGCACTAAAGTAGAAGGTTTAGAATCACTCCCCTTTGGGGCTGCGTGTAAACTGAATTGATGATATCATCGTTAATGATGATGAAGGTGGGTTAATAATTGGTAGTGTGCTCCGTGAACCTTGGTGCTTGGGGGTGCCTTATCCCTTCTTGCACGTGTGGCTCCACTTTCCGGGCTTGGAGAACTTTTCGTTCCAATGCTTTCAACATGTTTTCAATCTTGTCCATTATTGTAGGTGGTTTTGGAGGATAACGAGCCTCTATATTTTTCATACTCTTAGCCATACTTGCTAGATCATCTTGCATTTATTTTAGAACACTAACAAGATCGGTGTTGGTTGGACTACCTTGCCTAGACATGATCACACTGTAACACCCCGTAAAATTATCATCCCACATCATTTGAATGGGGATTTATGGTTAACTTATAAGGATCAATTGCTACCCATGTGAACAAAAATTCTTCTTTTCTAGTAGTCGAGTGAGGACAATGAACCTTGGAGTTAAGCGTGCTCGTGCTGGAGAAATTTCAAGATAGGTGACCTCTTGGGAAGTTTATGTACGTGCATGGTTGGCATGGGGACAACATCCCTAAGACCTCAGGTCTTATAAATGGTATTAGACTCAACCCTGAGTTATGAGTGTGCTCATTCTAGCAGGCGGTCACTCGGCTCGGTGGACGGTCTTTTGGCCTGACGTGGACATTAGGAGTTTAATTGGGAGAGATTGTAAGACCCCGTAAAATTACCATCCTACATCATTTGAATGAGGATTTTTGGTTAACTTATAAGGATGGATTGTTATCCATGTCAACAAGAATTCTTTTTTTTCAGTGGTCGAGTGGGGACAAAGAACTCTAGAGTTAAACGTTCTCGTGCGAGAGAAATTTCAAGATGGGTGACCTCTTGGGAAGTTTCTGCACCTGCATGGTTGGAATGGGGACAACATCCCTAAGACCTCAGGTCTTACACACACAATCAACAACAACAATAAACGTGTTAGAGTTAGTGAAACTAGAAAAAACCTCACTAGTGTTTCACTCACTCTCTCACTCAAGTTGTGTTGATCACAGGCTATTTGATGAAGTTGTCTATGATGGATTATAAGTCCTTCTAAGTTCAATGCTTTAGCTCACCTAGAATACTCCTTGGCTGGAAAAGAGATGAGACCCGGCTGGGATGAAGGTTCTTGTGCTAAAAGATAGTTGAGGCATGACTACAAGGGTTCTTTACAAACAAATTGTCACAAGGTTAATAGGCACAACAAGTAAACTAACGAATCAACTAGTGTGATTGCAAGAAAATATGACCAGCTATCACACTCAAGGAAACAACTCAAACAAGGGTCACACTCGAGATATAATGGAGTAGAAAAGGCAAGAAGATAGACACGCAAGAGACTAAGAGAGCTTCACTTACCTTGCACTAGGGGCGTAAATGGGTTGGGGATTTCCCGAAATTCACGAGTATTACCCGCCATGGGGATGGAGATTTTAAACAGGACGGGGACGGGGATGGGTTACAAATTTATTTCCCGCTTGGGGATGGGGACGGGGATGAAGATAGGGGTATTTACCCCGCTCCCCAATCCGAACCCGAACCCGTCAAGGAACCCCAACGGGAAATCCGATGGGGAACCCCAATGGGGATTCCGACTGGGAACTCCGACAGGGAATACAACGGGGATGCCTCATGATATATGTGTTGACGTCATACTTAGTAGTGCTTGTTAGTTGCTATAGTTGTTTTGTTAGAAAAACTTTCTTTGTTGACTTATTCATTTCAAGGGTATTCCTCATGATTGATGGAGCATGTTCATATTATAAAATTGGTTTTTATAGCTCTGAATATAACAATATTAATTTTATGGATATGCATCAACAAGTTACTATAGTTTACACCAGGAAACTCATAACAAGTTATTACAAATTAGAAAATTGGTGTGCCTCATCAAGTTACACTCACGGCATCACCAACACATTTAGTTAACCACCATCCATAGTATTTTAACATGCACTAATATCTCACCCTTTTTCTTCCTCTTATCAACTCATTCCGACTAAACATGATTAACAATCAAGTCCCATCCACACCCTTTGGATAAATAAATTGAATCCAAGCAGATCCCCTCCACAATAGACACAGAATCCAAATACGGGGATGAGGAATTCCCTGATGGAAACGAATATCCGATGGGGACGACGAATCTTGTGGGAAAACCCCATAAAACTTTAGAATGGGAAAAATTAAGCGGGCACATAATTCCCCGATTCGGACGAATATCTGACGGGGACGGGGACGGGGACAATTTTCAATACCCGAACAAGGATGGGGATGGGGACGAGGGACATTATGCTAAATGAGGCTGGGGATGAATAGGGTACTCCCCGCCCGAATCCGACTCATGACACCCTTACCTTGAACTTATGCAATTAGAAAGAGAGATATCTTGTTGGGGTGAAAATCGTGGGGTTTAGGTAAGGAACAATGAGATTGAATGAGGTAGGTAATCTTCCTTGTTGCCTTGTTGCGTCCAAGAGAAAATCTTTTATTTGTTTCCTAATTAATGAAACTTGTAGATCCATTTTCCCTATTTGGAAACGCTGGATAATAGTGTGTCCTTAATCTTATTTTCTTGCTTGATTCATTTACTAGGGTTTCCAACACAACTCTTGTCTGTTTGTAGAAGCTTGACGTACAAGGATGAACAAGATCAATTTTCTAAAGGATATGGATGGCTGGTGTGTGTTTAGGACGATGACCTTCTCTTTTCTCCAATGAACACAAAAACAAAGAAAATGAAGCTCAAGTAGTCTTAAAGAGAATGAAACAAAGACTCAATGTGGACAACGCACAATGAAGACTCAAAGATAAATACTCAAGTTGTCAATGGTGATGGCGGTTTAGGACTCTCAATCAACTGTTCTCTAATACCACTTTTGATGTGGCGTTGACGCCGCAATGAAATGGATCTAGATTGGAGTCCTCCAAGTGACCTTCAAAATATGCAAATCTCAACAAGATTACGAGATTAGAGACAATGGTAGCGAGATCACACAAAATAAAAAACAAAGAACAAGAATGACAAAACAATGGATGCCATGGAAGAGATATATATGAGATGGACGAATGGATGATAATATAGATCGAGAAGAACCAAGACACACTTACTAGAACCTTGATCGACTAGATCAAAACCCAAGCAATGATTACCTTAACACTTCATTCTTCAACCTTACACAAGTCTTCTATCGAGACAAGCACAAAGAGGGACTAGAATCGACTAGGAGCACCAATCTCTTAGAAGATCAACACATATAAGAACAACCTAGCAAGGACTCACAACAATTCAATCAAAGGCTCACTTTTTGGTTGAATGGGTAAAACTAGATCTTGAAGTTGTTGCGTTGGTTTTTCAATTAAAACTATTTTGTCTAAAAATGAAGCCAAGGGCGGCTTTTATAGGTCTTGAAAAGCCTCCAACTAAAAAAGGATAAAATATCTGTCAAAAAGGCAAAGAAGTAATTATAAGCTAAAACAACCTTTAAATGTCAAGAGCCTAAAGGCAATAAATTGTCTTGTATTCTATGTCAAACCATGATATATAAATATATCAAAAGCTCCAAAAGCTTCAATCCTTGCTTTCTTGTAATTTTGGGACAAGTGCTCCTTCCTTCTCATTCTCACGTCTGCATGGCTTCACCTCCAAGTTTCATGACATCCTCTTCACGTCCAGATTGGTTGGAATTGTCATCAAGGTGACTAAGGATGTCTTAGTCACCAATAGATCACCAATAGCCTCATTAGGAGCTAAAGACACCAACAATTCTTGGAGTACTGTTGCCCTTGGTCTAGTGATGTTTCCTTTGTTGTAGGACCTTGTGCACTTTTCGGGTATGTTGAGGATGCTCCCACATCAACGTATCTCGAGTGCATTGGCCTTATACTCTGAGTTTTCTGGCTTCCTACATCGAGTGGTGTAGTTTCACTTGAGGTATGTTGGCAAATTGTGCATGCGGGCTTCTTAGTTCGAGTAGGTTTGTCTTCTTAGCTCGAGATCGATGCTCCACACTAGGTTCATTAAACTTTCTAGCAAAACTTTCTTCTTATTTCAAGTTTAGTGTCTTCATAGGTTGAGTGGCTTGGATTCTTAGCTCGAAGGATGGTTTTCACTTGACCTACATTGACACTTTTGCTCAAAAGTCCCCTTAGTCTAAGTTTTGCCTTCCTTTTAGGTCGAGTAAGGCTTCACTCGAGGTTCCTTACTTGGGGTTTCCTTTGCTCCATTGGCTTCTTGTAGACTTCCATGCTTGCCTTCTTTCTTCCTTTGCTCCGTTGATGATGATGAGGTGATGCTTGCTCCTTGGGATGATTGGGATGTTGAATATGTTCATTTAAGCTTCATTTGAGACCTAAAACACCTATAAACACAAAAGGCAATGGGAGTAGACATTTTTGAGATTTAAAGCATAAGTTAAGATGTGGACGCCTAAACATGCAAAACAAGAGAAAGCGCATTAAAACCCATCTATAAAGATATCATGAATACATGATATCAAGTATGCAATAGCTGAGTATATAGAAAATTAAATAACAAATGGTTGGTAATTCCTCTTGTTTTATTCCTCACATTATATGTGTAGAACCATAGTTTTTGTAACCCAAATGAAAAGAAAGTAGCTAGTTTGGTGTTTTCTGGTTTACAATAAGAAGCTAGAGACTTTTACATGGTTTGGATCGAAAGATCATAAAATAATGTACACCATACGAAAAATCTACAACATTTTTTCGATGATCCGAGGACCTAAGTATCGGATCCCATCCATCCTCAAGTCCTCTGGCATCTCAATTTCCTCTAACCATCCATACTTGTCGTCATCTTTCTTAGCCTTCCAAGAACCTGAAGATATAAGAACATGATTCACAATTGTTAATACAAATTTAGCCATTGGCATGCCATGTTGATACCAAAGTTAGTTGGTTCAATGTACTTAGAAATGATCCCACATCAATAAGAAAATCTCACTTGCCTTGGTTAGCATCATAAGGATAATCCCGGTAGTAAGTGCAATCCCGATCATCTTCTTTGGAGTAAGGAGGGCTGAGCACATCTAGTATGACACTCGGCTTTATAGCCGTGAGTTCATGGATGTTCCCCCCGGTTTTCGGATACAGAACTTTGGTTTCACATGGAGTTGTATAAACAGTATTAGCATTCTCTATTGCTAGCCACACTGCAACAATATTACCATACAATCAATGAATTCAGTACAATTACAGGAAACTTAAAGAGTCCGTAAATACGAATGAAATGGATGGTTAGGTTTAGATTTTACGTCCAGGTTGGTGCTTGCCATTCTCAAAGTCAGCCAAATCATATGATTTAACATGAATTTGTCCGAACAGAAGCTTGGTAAAAACCGTCATGTCGGGGTGATTGTGAAGAGGGATCACAGTTGATGCCGGAAGAAAGAAAAGTACTAACTGCAATTCCATATCAAGACATCAATCAAAATCAACCTTTATTATATGTAATCATGAATTTATAGCAAAGGGAAACATCAACGATTTATTATGCACCCCAACTACATTTTTCAAAAGAAAAAAAAAGATGAAAGGAACAAGTCTTACAGAAAAGTTCTTGCACTTGTATACATTTGTATAAGTAACTCGTGCGTCTTTGTTGTCAACTGCATTGACTAAAGGGTTGAAGAATTGAAGATTCTTGTTTAACCCAAGATCCTCTAATTCCATTTTATCTACAAAAATGATAAGTTACAATTATACCAAATCCAAACATCGCTTCTTTTTTTTTTATATCGGAATCTCAAGCATCACTATCCAAACTATGAACCCACGTTATAATTAGCTTAATCTTTTGCCATAAATGTCATTAATGCACATTAAAGAAGATAACAAATTACCTAGAATTTTGCAGAGACATTGAACATCAGAGGTGGAAGGAACAATAGCAGGGCCCAAGAAAACAGATTTACAAGCATCATAAAGCTCTTGCAAGATAAAAGAAAATGGGACTTCCTTCTTCTTAATACTTCTCCTCCTTCTGAATTTCCTTCTCTTAATCATAATCTTGTTTCTGTTCAACTTCACTTGCCTACCCATCTTAATTATTTCAAATCGCTATGATTTCATCTAAGATAATCAATTAGAGAAAGGATTAGCAAAACACAAGTAAACAAGAGATTTGTAGATCTACTGAAACTTGATGGTAATCAATCAAGAAGAAGAAGAAGAAGAAAACCTTGTGTTGAAGGTGAGAAAGATGGGTATTTTGTAAAGAGGTAAGAAAACCAAGGGTCATAGATAGTAGATTTAAGGTTGAATTTCTTAAAGAGAGTAATTAATATTTGTAGGAGAAAAACTGGTGTGGCGCCCCCAGATTTAAGAACAAGGTGGTGGGGTCAGAGGAAACGGTTCTACATACACGGTTTCTTCCACTCTCATAAAGAAAATAATTAATATTTGTAGGAGAAAAAATGGCGTGGCATGCACCCCCAGATTTGAGAACAGGGTGCTTGGGCCAGGGAAAACAATAATCGAAACCATTTTGGACCCATAATCGGATTGACTAGACCGGACGTGAAGTAGAGCAAGTTTATACTAGGTCCGGTCTCCGATCCGGTTTATACACTTTTGGATCTATAAACACTTTATTATACGCATGATGCCACCGAAATGTTATTTATCGGTATCTATTATCCTGGTGGGTAAAATTATTTTTATTATATGTTATATGACATTACACAATAAGATCACTACAAATTGTTAATCTAATTGTATCCATGAATATTATTGTCAGGTTCTTTATCGGCTTTATATATTTTTTAAAGATAATTATATTGTAACTTATGGATAAACTTTATTTTTATCATATAGTCATATGACAGTACACAATAAGATTGATTGAAAATCTCTTTGCCTAATCGTATGCATGAATGTCATTGACAAGTTCTTTATCATTTCGTTTAATTTTTCAAAGGCCTACCATATGAATAAGTATTATAATTTTTGTATTTATTGTTTAGCTTTCCAAACACATTTATATTATAACTTATGGATAAGTATTTTTATTTTAGCAATTTTATCACATGTAATATGACAACACACAGTATGATCAGTCGAAATCATTGGTAGGCTCATTATTGAATTTTGTTTCATTTTCGGAAGACTTTTAGGGCTCGTTTGGAAGCGCTAGGAATTATTCCCGGTAACGGAATGATTCCGAATCAATCAAAAACTTCGTTTGATTAAAGGTCTTTTAATACATGAAATTAATCCCATCATTTCCATTTATTTTCCTTACCCTTATCCGATTTCATTCCGTTTCCATTACATCGTTCCAATAAAACGACACTTATACTATACACTATATACGAGTAATTTAATTTTTGTAATTGTTTTTATCGCATGTCATATGACAACACACAATAATATCAGTCTAAATATTTTTTTTCTTATAGTTGTATGCATGAATGTCAATGACAAATTCTTTATCTATTTTTTTTTTAAATTTCCTAAAGGCATTTATATTAAACCTTAAGAATCAGTATTATTTTTTTTGGAATTTTATTACCATATGTCATACGATAATACATAAAAAGACCAATTATGTTCTATTTCCCCCTAATTTTATGCATAAATGTCATTGACATATTCCTTTTCGATATTCACTAAATTTTCCAAAGACATTTATATTATACCTTATGCATAAGTTTTATTATTTTCATATATATTTTTATCATGTGTCATACGAAAACACAATAAGATCAATGAAATCCATTTTTCTTAATTGTAATATGGAAGTCATTGCGTGTCTTTTATCGATCGTCATTTTTAAAGACATTTATATTATATATTATTTATTTGAAAATAAAAGCGGTTAGGAAAGTAACTATCTTCTAGAATTAGTCCATCGTAAAACATTCTTGCGGATAAAAACACGAAGTTCGGGGTCATTAGAAAGTGTGTGATGGTGTTCAAAATTCTCAAATGGATCAATTGGTGAGCGATACAATTGATTTCTTTGAACACATGCCTGACTTAGACTTACTCAAAGAAATGAAGATCTAGTTTGGCGTCGGATATGAGCATTTCGATCTTTTTGATATTTAGCCTTATTGCTTCTTTTAGTTCAGCTTTCAACGCAAAGACTTCTACTTTAACTACCGAGTCAAAGCTGTTTTTCCTAGCGTCCAAGCTAATAACATCACCGTAATGATTTCGTATAATAAAACCAATGGAAGTTACTACTGAATCGAGTTTTGATCCATCAAAATCGAGTTTGTGAAACCCACGTTTTGATTTATTGCATTTAATAATATTTAAATTCTTAGTCGTCGTCTTTGGTTTTATGATTTTTCCAATTCTGAACTTGGTTTTTAATGAAGTTTAGGATGTTATGATCCGATTGCATCATTGTTAAATATGATTTTATTTCTCAAGAATCGAATACTCCACTATATGGTTGCAATGTAATATCCGGAATTTTTATTCCGATCATTTCTGTAACAAACCCGATCTCGATCAGTTGATCCATATCCGTCTACTTAGTTAGACACATTATTATAAAATTTATCATTTTATGTAGATTTCCTTCACATAAAATGATAGAATCTCTTAAAAGTTTATCATTTTATGTAGCTTACCTTCATATAAAATAATAAGTTTAGCCCTAATTTAGAATATGACAACGCCCGGACAAGTTTGTGACGAAGCTGTGACAAGGCCAGGCAAGGCTGTGACGAAGCTGTGACAAGGCCAGACAAGGCTGTGACGAAGCTGTGACAAGGCCAGACAAGGCTGTGACGAGTCTGTGACAAGGCCAGACAAGGCTGTGACAAGTCTGTGACAAGCCCAGACAGGTTGTTGACAGCCCAGCGCCCAGTGTCCGCCTCCGCCCAGCAGCGCCATCTTGCACAGCCCAGAAACTCGCCAGTTTCAGCAGCTTGTCCGCAGCCCAGCGTCCAGCCCAGCGGAGTGTGCAGTGCCTTACCTTCTTCAGCAGCTCCAGCCCAATACTTACTTGCCTCTGCCCAGCCAGCCCAGGAAACGTCCCAGCCCATGTACCACTTCAGCCGAAGAAACCCTGCGGACTCATACTTTCAACCGTTACATTTCCGTGCCCCTTCTATCCAAGCCAGCGGTTTCTTCTGCACAAATTACGCCATGATTTACGTAATCAGCTCCGTGTCTCTCTCCCTCTTCGATCGTCCAGCAAGTGCAACGACAGCTCCACGTCTCTCTCTCCCTCTTCGATCGTCCAGCAAGTGCAACGACAGCTCCACGTCTCTCACTCCCTCTTCGATCTTCCAGCAAGTGCAACGACAGCTCCACGTCTCTCTCTCTCTCTCTCTCATCGATCTTCCAGCAGTCCAGACGATCCTCTCCTGTGCAGCAGCGACGACCCAGGGAGTAGGGCATCGACACCAGCCCAGACGTTCCCTCCTGTGCAACAACGGGTTCAACAGCAACCTTGAGCCATCGTTAATCCCTCGCTCGAGTCTTGAAATCGGGTAAGGTGGATGCCCTTCTCTTTCTTGCACTTCCGCCCATGTAATTCATGCCTAATGAGTGCCCTTTTATGTCTCCTAAATCTACCCAGAACAGCCATAGAGGAGCTGGTACAGATTCATGCTGTTTCTTCCGAGTTTCAAGAAGTGTTGAACAACCGACTTTGAGCCTAGATTTGGGTAAGTTAGACTTTTCCTTTGCTCCTGGTTTTTGGATATGTTGTTGTCGGTATTGCAGTGTAGAACATACTGAAATTTGAGCCTATTCTGAATTATAGTTTAGGAGATATGATTTTATCAAGTTGGCTTCTCATGTAGTTTTCTAAGTGTGCTGAGTTTGAGGAAAGTTGCTTGAGATGCAGTTTTGTGGAATAAATTTGGAGGGGTTATTGACTTCTGTTAGACTTTAATTTTGGATATGATATAGTTGGCATATTGTGGTGGAACATATTAAAATTTGGGATGAATCGGAGTTACGGTTTGAGAGATATGGGGTTTCACAGTTCAGTTTTATAAATGTGCTGAGTTGAGAAAAACATCATGGGATGCTGTTTTGTGAGATAGTTTTGAATAGGCTTTTGATCTCTGTTAGGCTTGAATTTTTGATATGATATAGTTGACATCTTGTTGTAGATCATATTAAAATTTGGGAAGAATCGGAGTTACGGTTCGAGAGTTATTGTGTTTCAAAGTTGACGTTTTTATATATGTGCTGAGTGTTGGGGGAAAACAGCAAGTGATGCTGTTTTGTGAGATGATTTTGAATAAGCTCTTGATATCCTTTCCGGCTGAATTTTGGATATATTATAGGTAAGATTTTATAGTAGAACATATCAAAATTTAGGATAAATCCAGTGAGTGGTTTAAGAGTTATGATTTTTCAAAGTGTACTCAGATTTTGGCTAAGTATAGGAAACTTCAAGTGTTGTAACCAACTTTGGAATTTTTATAAAAATGATGGATGAACAGTTTTGAGAAATTCTTGCTCCTAAGGGTAGAGAGAACATCATAGATGATCTAGAGAATTGTTTCGGAATTTTTATAAGCTTTTACGAATTTTATATTTGAAACCGAAGTTAGACCTTTACGATCTTTCGGAAAATAGGAAAATAGGAAAAATGTCAGTTTGTAACCAAACTAAACTTTAGGAGTTAGAATATGATTTTAGAGTCTCAAATAGAAGTTTAGACATGAATTTTGGAAATTCTGGGAGTTTCGGGACCAAGGGTAAAATAGTCATTTGACCCTAAATTAGTACTGTAACTAGTTATGTTTTACTACGTTCTTTTATCTTAGAAGTCTTAGACTTCTAATTACGTGGGAGTGTGCTAATGCACTCATCTCCTTTGACAGGCAACTGAGTTGCTACAGTTTACAGAGCGAGTTTGGTTTACAGAGAGTCGAACTTTATACCTGGTAAGTCCTTTGGGCTTACTTAGCTGACTTCTAAATATGAGCATGAATGATGATAGTGGTGTGTGATTGAAATGTTTAGAGAGATAGGTTGTGATATATATTTACCGACCTATACTTTGCCTAAGAGTAACGGGCGGTGGCATTCTGCTCAGTTAGCTTGCGAGCGCTGGGGGTTTCTTTAGGGACTAGTCCATACTCGGTTTGTAGTGATGCTACCGGCGGAGGTCAGCTAGACCTACACCCAGTTGGATAAGGAACGGAGGCGAGAACAGTTAATAGCTCTCGTGCCACAACTGTAAATTGAATAAGATGAATCACTTAAATAAAAGATAATAAACGGCTGAGTGCCAGCATGATGTTTGTTTATTTTTGTTTTTGCTTGTGTTTGTGCTGTTGTCATTCTACTTATATTTGGATAGTTAGCTAACGTTTTATCCGTGTTGTAGATTTGTAGAGATAGACAGTTGTAGAGTGATCCGGAACGGATGGTCAGCCGGGTCCACGTACTCATTAGATGGGGACGGGGGAGTCTCCCTTACAGCATGCATGTTATGTATATGTATATGTTTCGTAAGGCTGTCACATGTGTACATTCATACAGTAAAAATATTATGTTTTGAAATTGTTTCAAGTACATTTGTGCCTTGTTGTAAGATCCAAGTAATGTTGTTGTTAAACCAAGGTCGGGACCCATTGTGAGGTCCTAACCAGTAGCTCCCCGAGTTCCGAGAATTTGGGGTGTTACAACATGGTATCAGAGCTCTGGGTTGGCAACAATGGCACTTGAAATCTTCTAAAAGACCGAATGTATAAAATAACTAGAACCCGAAAGGGGTCTAAGATTTTCAAAACGGATTTATGTTTTTACACACGTGCATAGTCGGGTTGTTGGGTTAGTAGTACGTCGGACCACCATCGTTCTCCGTGGATCTCTGCAGCTTAGTAGATGAGAAATAGTTTGTGGACTTATAGTATTGTATGTTTATGTAAGTTATATGTATATCTATACGCATGTAACTTTTTAGTACCTTAAAGGATAGGAAATATACTTTAGTTGAGTTAATATCATGCGATCATCGCCTTATGATAAAATTTTAGTAGATCGTAAAGAGTACCTTTATAGGAAAATAATGGACTCCGACCTCGGAGTAAAGTAATGTGTCCTGACGTACATTCTGGCGATTCCTACAATCATTTGAAGAACGAGTTGACATAAAGTGAAGATTAAAAGATGATTCTTAACCACGAGAATAATTAGATAAGAAAGAATATCAAATAAACTCAGATAGAAGTGATAGAAGTCCATACAAGGAATTTAGCGGTGGGAAGACGAGAGATGAAACTCAAGAATATACGTAAGGACTGATAAGAAGCGCAAATTGAAGCGGACAAAATCGGAATACAAATTAAGTGGTGTCGAGTACAACTACACTTGGCGGGTTAAATGACAGTGCAACAAAGGTGGACGGCGCCATAGGCAAGTATGGGCCTGAGAGTACAAAGAAGATATGGTGTTGAATTAAAGAAGTACAAGGACAGAAATTGAATAATAAAAAAAAAAAGAGTTACAGACGAGAAATAAATTTCTTCATCATAGAGATGGCTTGACTACCTTAAAGATTCAAGAATTTTGAAAGAAATCATGAAACAAGTATCAAATACAATAGAAGTTTGAAATTTCGACAACATATTTCTATAAAGGTGGAATCACAGAACTACACCAACCAATTCGGAAGAATGTGAGAAAATGAGATTGGTGGACTCAAGGGTCCACAATAATTTCTCATTTACAAAGAGATTTAAGTTACCAACACTAACGGTTCATACCAGAGAACCGCAAACAGATGATGACTAAAGTAAGGAGAATCACGAAGACACGCTTACAAGCTAATGTGGAAGACTTGATGAACTCATTGACGACAGATGAATGCTAGGACTAGACTCAGAAGAGTATAGTGACCTCATAAGAGAACAAGAGAAGTGCAGACTGTGGAAGAAACTAAAAGAGTATTAACAAAGAAACTAGAGGAGATAGATTTTCACCAAGTCTATCAAACTTCAAAAGAGATAGAAGAACAATAAGTCTGTGATCTTATGGAAGGTCAACTACATACCAGTCAGTAATAATTGAGACATAATACGTGTGGGTCAACAAGTGGTAACTGGTTATCAGATAAGGAGGATAACCATAGAATGATGAAAGAATTTTATAGACGTCTAGAGGACCCTTCAAGAGATCAACAACGACAAATGTGAAGCTAAATCGATCCGCGTGCTAGTACCTTAATAATAACATGGAGTCAGTTCGAGCAAGGAACCCTAATTAAGAACTTAAGAAGAAAGACTAGACGTTCAGAAAGGACCCCCTTTATGTCATTGAAGACCAAGGGAAGCGTGTGAGGGATTTACTGCCTACTGGCTAGGAAAAGGGTGCATATCACAGTTAGTACAGATGGATTATAAAAGAAGAACTAGAGGAGTAAGGAGTATATGATTTTGATAAGGTTCTATGTCAATCAATACAGAGTGTGTGTAGCATTCCCTACTAGATAAACCGCAAGTGGAAGGAAGTTAAGGTCATGAGAGTTTTGTAGACTTGATTACAAGCTATATTGGAAGACCTAGAAAAGACCATTGATGTCAGATGGACGACACAGTGAGACGCGAGAAATGGAGTTAGCTCACGGGGGAACCGGAAGTTGTAATGTAGAATGAGCTAAAGGAGTATAAATTGATGAACTTGAGTAAGTAGTGTTTACCAGGAAATTTAACGACAAAAGAGGTATGAGAAAAGTGAGTCCCGGAAATGGAGATAAGTCAACTATTGACTGACCGACATCAACTGAGGACGTGCAAGGGTTGTTTGGGATTGACGAGCTATGTACAGTTAAGAAGAGATATCTGTGATTGAGGATTATTGAATTAACTATACCGATGCTTTGGAGGAGTTCCTCAAGTAGACAACGAAAATCTACTTAGACAACTAAAGGTATAGAGAGAATCGTGTTAGAGGTTACTTCTCGGTTGGTTAAGATCAAACTTTAGTCGAGTCAAGAAGTTTGGATCCGTGTTAGAAGAATTCCAAAAGTAAACGGAAGAGGTCGTCTTCCAACCGTTATCTTAGTCCCTTAAGGCAAGTAAGGAAGGTACTTGGTATTTCATCCGGATAGGACTTATGGGGTAATTGAGAGGGAGAGTTTTGGGTCCATCAATTTGGACTCACGGAAAATGTCCTTACGATTAGCGGGTGACAACATAATTATCAGAGTAGCGCAGCGAAAGCGTGATGAGTCCTAACCCACAGAACCGGAAACTCGAGAGTACAACAAATGACGTGTCGAGTTTAAGACGATGATAATTGGTGAAATGCGTTTCGTTTAGAAGGAACGTGAAATAGGCTACGTGGAGTGACAGGAATTTTTGTCGAGGAACTGTATCACCAACTAGATAGACGAGAAAGTATGTGCACGTAGAAGTATAGAAAGAGAGTGGTACCCCATTATAGATCCAAGTGAAGCATGCCGACCTAGTCACATGTTGGAAGACCAGTAAATTTGGAATTTAATACCTAGCATGGTACTTTAGAACGAGTTTCTTGATAAAATGAGAAAGGAAGTAACGAAGTAATAAAGGTGTTGTGTAGGGCCTGCACTAACAAGCTCAAGGTGAGTAACTATCAAGTTGAATCGAAAGACAAATAAGAAGAGGAAGCTACGGGAGTGTACTTACAGACCAGTACTCGTACATATAGAAAACATAATCTCAAGAATGGAGTATAAGAAGAATTTTATCTCGGAACGGAGTCGAGTTGCGTTTTGAGTAAGAGGAATATTATAGGACACAATACAATGTTAACAACTATTAAGTAGTGTGAGCAAATGACGGTGATGTGAGATCACCTTGTATCTAATACCGTCATTCCGGACATATTGTATGTCACTCAAGACAAAAAAAAAACGTGAGAAGCCTAAGGATGAGCTAACAATATATTAGATATCCATAAATATTATAATAATGCCAAGTGAATACAGATGATGACCACTAGATTGTGTCTCCACTACTAGACCGGAAAAGGGTAAAGGGATGACTCCTTACCTGAGGAATAAGATGACCGAGCCATATTAAAAGACAATTGAGTCGTGATACAAAGAGCATTAGACACTTGGTGAAGTGCTGGCGGAGGTCCAAGACCTTTGACCTGAGTGTGTAGTCAAGTAAACATAACGAAGGGAAGAAAGTTGACTAGGTTATTTTCTGTACGGTCATCAAAAGACCTGGAGGCCGGTGAGTTGCAAAATGTGACCACTCGAGGCTGTAAAGTGGGTTATAAGTGATTGATGGACTAGTAAACCTCACCCTATTGGAGAGTGTAACCCTAGTTTTCTACGGTTTCAGTTAGAGGTATACTTACCAGACAAAAGTTAGGACATCGGCTTAGAGAATCGGGCAATGAAGCCGGATGATACCGGTGAGATATCTAGTTACCACACTAGAACGTGGTAGTAGGCACTGGTAAAGTCTGTACATGAAAAGATTTCAGAGTTAGTGGTTTTATAAAAGCCGACGAGGCCACCTTGGATACTATGGGTAGTATGAGACATAACCTTTCAGAGACCTTTGTGGAGGTAGTGTAATCTAGGGAGCGACGAGTTAGGGTTTGGCCTTATATATGTGTTATATTGTGTGACTACTTGTTTATTTTCATGCTCGAGTGTTTAGTCGGGATGTGTGTTATTGGTGACCTTAATATGCGGGATACTTATATGTGGAAACGAAGACTCTTGTACAGTAACAAGTAGATACACTAGATTCGTACCATGAGGGCTGACCTTATGACTGACGTACTTTAAGTTTCGGGGCGAAACTTATCCTAAGGGGGGATTGATGTAATACCCGGGAATATTTCTTCCGGCTATTTCAGAAACAAATCAGAACTCGACCGTTGTGACCTCTTTCCGGCGCTTAAATTCGTTTGCATGGACTTTGACATTACGAGTCTTCTTTTAAGTTTCGGGACGAAACTTATTTTAAGGGGGTACTGATGTAATATCCGGAATTTTTATTCCGTTCATTTCTGTAACAAACCCGATCTCGATCAGTTGATCCATATCCGTCTACTTAGTTAGACACATTATTATAAAATTTATCATTTTATGTAGATTTCCTTCACATAAAATGATAGAATCTCTTAAAAGTTTATCATTTTATGTAGCTTACCTTCACATAAAATAATAAGTTTAGCCCTAATTTAGAATATGACAAGGCCCGGACAAGTCTGTGACGAAGCTGTGACAAGGCCAGACAAGGCTGTGACGAAGCTGTGACAAGGCCAGACAAGGCTGTGACGAAGCTGTGACAAGGCCAGACAAGGCTGTGACGAGTCTGTGACAAGGCCAGACAAGGCTGTGACAAGTCTGTGACAAGCCCAGACAGGCTGTTGACAGCCCAGCGCCCAGTGTCCGCCTCAGCCCAGCAGCGCCATCTTGCATAGCCCAGAAACTCGCCAGTTTCAGCAGCTTGTCCGCAGCCCAGCGTCCAGCCCAGCGGAGTGTGCAGCTGCCTTACCTTCTTCAGCAGCTCCAGCCCAATACTTACTTGCCTCTGCCCAGCCAGCCCAGGAAACGTCCCAGCCCATGTACCACTTTAGCCGAAGAAACCCTGCGGACTCATACTTTCAACCGTTACATTTCCGTGCCCCTTCTATCCAAGCCAGCGGTTTCTTCTGCACAAATTACGCCATGATTTACGTAATCAGCTCCGTGTCTCTCTCCCTCTTCGATCGTCCAGCAAGTGCAACGACAGCTCCACGTCTCTCTCTCCCTCTTCGATCTTCCAGCAAGTGCAACGACAGCTCCACGTGTCTCTCTCTCTCATCGATCTTCCAGCAGTCCAAACGATCCTCTCCTGTGCAGCAGCGACGACCCAGGGAGTAGGGCATCGACACCAGCCCAGACGTTCCCTCCTGTGCAACAGCGGGTTCAACAACAACCTTGAGCCATCGTTAATCCCTCGCTCGAGTCTTGAAATCGTGTAAGGTGGATGCCCTTCTCTTTCTTGCACTTCCGCCCATGTAATTCATGCCTAATGAGTGCCCTTTTATGTCTCCTAAATCTACCCAGAACAGCCATAGAGGAGCTGGTACAGATTCATGCTGTTTCTTCCGAGTTTCAAGAAGTGTTGAACAACCGACTTTGAGCCTAGATTTGGGTAAGTTAGACTTTTCCTTTGCTCCTGGTTTTTGGATATGTTGTTGTCGGTATTTCAGTGTAGAACATACTGAAATGTGAGCCTATTCTGAATTATAGTTTAGGAGATATGATTTTATCAAGTTGGCTTCTCATGCAGTTTTCTAAGTGTGCTGAGTTTGAGGAAAGTTGCTTGAGATGCAGTTTTGTGGAATAAATTTGGAGGGGTTATTGACTTCTGTTAGACTTGAATTTTGGATATGATATAGTTGGCATATTTTGGTGGAACATATTAAAATTTGGGAAGAATCGGAGTTACGGTTTGAGAGATATGGGGTTTCAAAGTTCAGTTTTATAAATGTGCTGAGTTGAGAAAAACAGCATGGGATGCTGTTTTGTGAGATAGTTTTGAATAGGCTTTTGATCTCTGTTAGGCTTGAATTTTTGATATGATATAGTTGACATCTTGTTGTAGATCATATTAAAATTTGGGAAGAATCGGAGTTACGGTTCGAGAGTTATTGTGTTTCAAAGTTGACGTTTTTATATATGTGCTGAGTGTTGGGGGAAAACAGCAAGTGATGCTGTTTTGTGAGATGATTTTGAATAAGCTCTTGATATCCTTTTTGGCTGAATTTTGGATATATTATAGGTAAGATTTTATAGTAGAACATATCAAAATTTAGGATAAATCCAGTGAGTGGTTTAGGAGTTATGATTTTTCAAAGTGTACTCAGATTTTGGCTAAGTATAGGAAACTTCAAGTGTTGTAACCAACTTTGGAATTTTTATAAAAATGATGGATGAACAGTTTTGAGAAATTCTTGCTCCTAAGGGTAGAGGGAACATCATAGATGATCTAGAGAATTGTTTCGGAATTTTTATAAGCTTTTACGAATTTTATATTTGAAACCGAAGTTAGACCTTTACGATCTTTCGGAAAATAGGAAAATAGGAAAAATGTCAGTTTGTAACCAAACTAAACTTTAGGAGTTAGAATATGATTTTAGAGTCTCAAATAGAAGTTTAGACATGAATTTTGGAAATTCTGGGAGTTTCGGGACCAAGGGTAAAATAGTCATTTGACCCTAAATTAGTACTGTAACTAGTTATGTTTTACTACGTTCTTTTATCTTAGAAGTCTTAGACTTCTAATTACGTGGGAGTGTGCTAATGCACTCATCTCCTTTGACAGGCAACTGAGTTGCTACAGTTTACAGAGCGAGTTTGGTTTACAGAGAGTCGAGCTTTATACCAAGTGAGTCCCGGAAATGGAGATAAGTCAACTATTGACTGACCGACATCAACTGAGGACGTGCAAGGGTTGTTTGGGATTGACGAGCTATGTACAGTTAAGAAGAGATATCTGTGATTGAGGATTATTGAATTAACTATACCGATGCTTTGGAGGAGTTCCTCAAGTAGACAACGAAAATCTACTTAGACAACTAAAGGTATAGAGAGAATCGTGTTAGAGGTTACTTCTCGGTTGGTTAAGATCAAACTTTAGTCGAGTCAAGAAGTTTGGATCCGTGTTAGAAGAATTCCAAAAGTAAACGGAAGAGGTCGTCTTCCAACCGTTATCTTAGTCCCTTAAGGCAAGTAAGGAAGGTACTTGGTATTTCATCCGGATAGGACTTATGGGGTAATTGAGAGGGAGAGTTTTGGGTCCATCAATTTGGACTCACGGAAAATGTCCTTACGATTAGCGGGTGACAACATAATTATCAGAGTAGCGCAGCGAAAGCGTGATGAGTCCTAACCCACAGAACCGGAAACTCGAGAGTACAACAAATGACGTGTCGAGTTTAAGACGATGATAATTGGTGAAATGCGTTTCGTTTAGAAGGAACGTGAAATAGGCTACGTGGAGTGACAGGAATTTTTGTCGAGGAACTGTATCACCAACTAGATAGACGAGAAAGTATGTGCACGTAGAAGTATAGAAAGAGAGTGGTACCCCATTATAGATCCAAGTGAAGCATGCCGACCTAGTCACATGTTGGAAGACCAGTAAATTTGGAATTTAATACCTAGCATGGTACTTTAGAACGAGTTTCTTGATAAAATGAGAAAGGAAGTAACGAAGTAATAAAGGTGTTGTGTAGGGCCTGCACTAACAAGCTCAAGGTGAGTAACTATCAAGTTGAATCGAAAGACAAATAAGAAGAGGAAGCTACGGGAGTGTACTTACAGACCAGTACTCGTACATATAGAAAACATAATCTCAAGAATGGAGTATAAGAAGAATTTTATCTCGGAACGGAGTCGAGTTGCGTTTTGAGTAAGAGGAATATTATAGGACACAATACAATGTTAACAACTATTAAGTAGTGTGAGCAAATGACGGTGATGTGAGATCACCTTGTATCTAATACCGTCATTCCGGACATATTGTATGTCACTCAAGACAAAAAAAAAAAAACGTGAGAAGCCTAAGGATGAGCTAACAATATATTAGATATCCATAAATATTATAATAATGCCAAGTGAATACAGATGATGACCACTAGATTGTGTCTCCACTACTAGACCGGAAAAGGGTAAAGGGATGACTCCTTACCTGAGGAATAAGATGACCGAGCCATATTAAAAGACAATTGAGTCGTGATACAAAGAGCATTAGACACTTGGTGAAGTGCTGGCGGAGGTCCAAGACCTTTGACCTGAGTGTGTAGTCAAGTAAACATAACGAAGGGAAGAAAGTTGACTAGGTTATTTTCTGTACGGTCATCAAAAGACCTGGAGGCCGGTGAGTTGCAAAATGTGACCACTCGAGGCTGTAAAGTGGGTTATAAGTGATTGATGGACTAGTAAACCTCACCCTATTGGAGAGTGTAACCCTAGTTTTCTACGGTTTCAGTTAGAGGTATACTTACCAGACAAAAGTTAGGACATCGGCTTAGAGAATCGGGCAATGAAGCCGGATGATACCGGTGAGATATCTAGTTACCACACTAGAACGTGGTAGTAGGCACTGGTAAAGTCTGTACATGAAAAGATTTCAGAGTTAGTGGTTTTATAAAAGCCGACGAGGCCACCTTGGATACTATGGGTAGTATGAGACATAACCTTTCAGAGACCTTTGTGGAGGTAGTGTAATCTAGGGAGCGACGAGTTAGGGTTTGGCCTTATATATGTGTTATATTGTGTGACTACTTGTTTATTTTCATGCTCGAGTGTTTAGTCGGGATGTGTGTTATTGGTGACCTTAATATGCGGGATACTTATATGTGGAAACGAAGACTCTTGTACAGTAACAAGTAGATACACTAGATTCGTACCATGAGGGCTGACCTTATGACTGACGTACTTTAAGTTTCGGGGCGAAACTTATCCTAAGGGGGGATTGATGTAATACCCGGGAATATTTCTTCCGGCTATTTCAGAAACAAATCAGAACTCGACCGTTGTGACCTCTTTCCGGCGCTTAAATTCGTTTGCATGGACTTTGACATTACGAGTCTTCTTTTAAGTTTCGGGACGAAACTTATTTTAAGGGGGTACTGATGTAATATCCGGAATTTTTATTCCGTTCATTTCTGTAACAAACCCGATCTCGATCAGTTGATCCATATCCGTCTACTTAGTTAGACACATTATTATAAAATTTATCATTTTATGTAGATTTCCTTCACATAAAATGATAGAATCTCTTAAAAGTTTATCATTTTATGTAGCTTACCTTCACATAAAATAATAAGTTTAGCCCTAATTTAGAATATGACAAGGCCCGGACAAGTCTGTGACGAAGCTGTGACAAGGCCAGACAAGGCTGTGACGAAGCTGTGACAAGGCCAGACAAGGCTGTGACGAGTCTGTGACAAGGCCAGACAAGGCTGTGACAAGTCTGTGACAAGCCCAGACAGGCTGTTGACAGCCCAGCGCCCAGTGTCCGCCTCAGCCCAGCAGCGCCATCTTGCATAGCCCAGAAACTCGCCAGTTTCAGCAGCTTGTCCGCAGCCCAGCGTCCAGCCCAGCGGAGTGTGCAGCTGCCTTACCTTCTTCAGCAGCTCCAGCCCAATACTTACTTGCCTCTGCCCAGCCAGCCCAGGAAACGTCCCAGCCCATGTACCACTTTAGCCGAAGAAACCCTGCGGACTCATACTTTCAACCGTTACATTTCCGTGCCCCTTCTATCCAAGCCAGCGGTTTCTTCTGCACAAATTACGCCATGATTTACGTAATCAGCTCCGTGTCTCTCTCCCTCTTCGATCGTCCAGCAAGTGCAACGACAGCTCCACGTCTCTCTCTCCCTCTTCGATCGTCCAGCAAGTGCAACGACAGCTCCACGTCTCTCTCTCCCTCTTCGATCTTCCAGCAAGTGCAACGACAGCTCCACGTGTCTCTCTCTCTCATCGATCTTCCAGCAGTCCAAACGATCCTCTCCTGTGCAGCAGCGACGACCCAGGGAGTAGGGCATCGACACCAGCCCAGACGTTCCCTCCTGTGCAACAGCGGGTTCAACAACAACCTTGAGCCATCGTTAATCCCTCGCTCGAGTCTTGAAATCGTGTAAGGTGGATGCCCTTCTCTTTCTTGCACTTCCGCCCATGTAATTCATGCCTAATGAGTGCCCTTTTATGTCTCCTAAATCTACCCAGAACAGCCATAGAGGAGCTGGTACAGATTCATGCTGTTTCTTCCGAGTTTCAAGAAGTGTTGAACAACCGACTTTGAGCCTAGATTTGGGTAAGTTAGACTTTTCCTTTGCTCCTGGTTTTTGGATATGTTGTTGTCGGTATTTCAGTGTAGAACATACTGAAATGTGAGCCTATTCTGAATTATAGTTTAGGAGATATGATTTTATCAAGTTGGCTTCTCATGCAGTTTTCTAAGTGTGCTGAGTTTGAGGAAAGTTGCTTGAGATGCAGTTTTGTGGAATAAATTTGGAGGGGTTATTGACTTCTGTTAGACTTGAATTTTGGATATGATATAGTTGGCATATTGTGGTGGAACATATTAAAATTTGGGAAGAATCGGAGTTACGGTTTGAGAGATATGGGGTTTCAAAGTTCAGTTTTATAAATGTGCTGAGTTGAGAAAAACAGCATGGGATGCTGTTTTGTGAGATAGTTTTGAATAGGCTTTTGATCTCTGTTAGGCTTGAATTTTTGATATGATATAGTTGACATCTTTTTGTAGATCATATTAAAATTTGGGAAGAATCGGAGTTACGGTTCGAGAGTTATTGTGTTTCAAAGTTGACGTTTTTATATATGTGCTGAGTGTTGGGGGAAAACAGCAAGTGATGCTGTTTTGTGAGATGATTTTGAATAAGCTCTTGATATCCTTTTTGGCTGAATTTTGGATATATTATAGGTAAGATTTTATAGTAGAACATATCAAAATTTAGGATAAATCCAGTGAGTGGTTTAGGAGTTATGATTTTTCAAAGTGTACTCAGATTTTGGCTAAGTATAGGAAACTTCAAGTGTTGTAACCAACTTTGGAATTTTTATAAAAATGATGGATGAACAATTTTGAGAAATTCTTGCTCCTAAGGGTAGAGGGAACATCATAGATGATCTAGAGAATTGTTTCGGAATTTTTATAAGCTTTTACGAATTTTATATTTGAAACCGAAGTTAGACCTTTACGAACTTTCGGAAAATAGGAAAATAGGAAAAATGCTAGTTTGTAACCAAACTAAACTTTAGGAGTTAGAATATGATTTTAGAGTCTCAAATAGAAGTTTAGACATGAATTTTGGAAATTCTGGGAGTTTCGGGACCAAGGGTAAAATAGTCATTTGACCCTAAATTAGTACTGTAACTAGTTTTGTTTTACTACGTTCTTTTATCTTAGAAGTCTTAGACTTCTAATTACGTGGGAGGGTGCTAATGCACTCATCTCCTTTGACAGGCAACTGAGTTGCTACAGTTTACAGAGCGAGTTTGGTTTACAGAGAGTCGAACTTTATACCAGGTAAGTCCTTTGGGCTTACTTAGCTGACTTCTAAATATGAGCATGAATGATGATAGTGGTGTGTGATTGAAATGTTTAGAGAGATAGGTTGTGATATATATTTACCGACCTATACTTGGCCTAAGAGTAACGGGCGGTGGCATTCTGCTCAGTTAGCTTGCGAGCGCTGGGGGTTTCATTAGGGACTAGTCCATACTCGGTTTGTAGTGATGCTACCGGCGGAGGTCAGCTAGACCTACACCTAGTTGGATAAGGAACGGAGGCGAGAACAGTTAATAGCTCTCGTGCCACAACTGTAAATTGAATAAGATGAATCACTTAAATAATAGATAATAAACGGCTGAGTGCCAGCATGATGTTTGTTTATTTTTGTTTCTGCTTGTGTTTGTGCTGTTGTCATTCTACTTATATTTGGATAGTTAGCTAACGGTTTATCCGTGTTGTAGATTTGTAGAGATAGACAGTTGCAGAGTGATCCGGAACGGATGGTCAGCCGGGTCCACGTACTCATTAGATGGGGACGGGGGAGTCTCCCTTACAGCATGCATGTTATGTATATGTATATGTTTCGTAAGGCTGTCACATGTGTACATTCATACAGTAAAAATATTATGTTTTGAAATTGTTTCAAGTACATTTGTGCCTTGTTGTAAGATCCAACTAATGTTGTTGTTAAACCAAGGTCGGGACCCATTGTGAGGTCCTAACCAGTAGCTCCCCGAGTTCCGAGAATTTGGGGTGTTACAGCAAGACGTGAAAAGTTAGTTAGCCCGATCTTGTTTTTATTTTATTTCTAGTAAGAGTTCGTGTGGTTTTGTGTTTTCCGTATTAATGGTATTGAGATTAGTGCTGATAAGTTAAGTCAAGTTTTGTGATTATATTTTTACGATGGATTTTTCCTCTTGGTGCCATCAAGGTTTGAACTTTTTTTCTTCATATCCACTAAGTTTCAAAATTCGTCTTGTTGTCCTCAAGGTTTCATTTTTTTTCCTCTTTATACTCATTCTTAATATATTGCATTAAAATTCATTATAAACAATTGAAAAAATCAGAAAAATAAATTTAAAATAGATTATGACCTCATTAAATTTAATTAATAAATTTATAATAGAAATATATATATATATATATATATATATATATATATATATATATATATATATATATATATATATATATATATATATATATAGATTTTAGTTCAAGTGAGGAGAGAGCTTGTAGATAGGAATTAGGAGGGCTGTAAGCCATTGGATGGATTTAAATCAAGGGCTCTCACACGCTCATCATTAATGATATTTTTGTAAATTGACTTAAAATCTGAAAAAATACCCTTACGTTCAAAATAGTTATCGGTGTTCATACTTTTATATGTCATTGTTCATGTTTTTATACATCGGTGTTCGTAGTATTTTTATTCATCAAAGTGTCATATCCATTTATTTGTTTTTGTTCATTTTATAATGCATAGATGTTCATTTACAGTATATAACCACAAAAAATAAATAAACTTACCACAAAACTTTAAAAGATGATCATAATATGTTATGTATGTGCCAAAGTTATAGATAAGTCATTAGTGTTCATACTTTTATACGTCATTGTTCATGTTTTTATTCGTAAGTGTTCATACTTTTTATGTCATTGTTCTTGTGAATATTATAAACTATTTTTCTATAAGGCATTTTGCCGAACAGTTTGCGTGCGCACTAAAAGGAGCATATATATTATTCAATTGGAGCTATTAGACCAACTCAACATATGTATATACACGTATTTTCTCAATCAAACTTATTAAATACAAAATGATTCAAACAAATTTGATTTTGAACACAAACATCAATCCTAATGAAACCTAAACCTTAAGAATGGAAATCTAAACAGTGAGAGTAGAAATTCGAAGAAACAAAACCTGAATCGTTGTATTCTCTTTGATTTCACAATTTTTTATGTAATCGATATCTGAATATTATAAACACGATTTTAAAGAAAAGTATATTTTTCAAAAAAATGAACATCATACTATAAACACCATACTTGTAAAAAAAAATGAATACATGCTTGTAAAAAAATGAGCATCATATTTTATTAACACGATCTGAAAGAATAGTATAATTTTTTTTAAAAAAATACAAAAAATATATTTAAAAAAATACAAAAATGAACAGTTAATGTTAAAAAATGAACAGTTAGTGTTGAGAAAAAAATGAACAATTATTGATAAAATATGAACAACGACTCTTTTAAAAATGAACACAAACTTATAAAAATATGAACACCAATTTTTATTTACAAAAAGAAAATCTGGAAAAAAAGGTGACATGGCATGCCACATGTCACCACCCCGACTCTCCTCATTCCTATCTGCAAGGGTCCTCCTCACCGGAACTGGACCCTTTTTAAATTTATAATAGATTATGACCTCATTAAATTTAATTAATAAATTTATAATAGAAATATATATATATATATATATATATATATATATATATATATATATATATATATATATATATATTATTTTTTGAAATAAATATATTTTTATTTTTGAATTAAAATATTTTTATTTTTTATATAAAATATTTTTTTTTACTTTTTACTTTCGATGTAAAAAAATATATATAAAATTAAATAAAAAACATTTTTTTGACATTTTATTAAGTGTCTAGAGAATTAAAATATAATAAAATTTTATTTATTTTGAATTTAAATTTTATAAAAATTATATTAATTCGAAAATTTTAAAAAATTATGTTTTTTTTAATTTTAAGATTATGGAAAAGTATATTGTAAAAAATAATAAATTAACACATAAAAAATAATATTGTTAATTTCAAATTAAAATAAGTTATAGAAAATTAACTTCAAAAAAAAACTATATGTTTAATTTTCTGGACTCTTACAAAAATTTAAAAATTTATTTTTTATTTATTTTAGTTCAAAATAAAATATATCTTTAGTTTACTTTACTTTTTTTAATTAGAAAAATATTTTAAAGAAAAATACTATTATTATAAATTTATTTGTTTAAAATGTAAGGTTATCATAATTTATTTTAAATTTATTTTTCTTATTTTTTTATTATTTTACAATGAATTTTAATGTAATATATTAAGAATGAGTATAAAGAGAAAACAAATGGAACCTTGAGGGCACCAAGAGAAATTTTAAAATTTAGTGAATACCAAGAGGAAAAGTCCAAACCTTGATGGCACCAAGAGGAAAAATCCTTTTACGATAGGGGCAATCAATAAGAAGATATATAAGATCCTCGAGTTGGTGATTACGAAATTTGGAGTTAATAGGAACCGCGAATCTTCTTTTGTTAAGTTTTGCTTTAGTTGGGATACTAATTGATAATTTTCATATGAAATTTTTAATTTTTAGTTGATTGTGTAATTTCCGAATCTAATGACAAGAATAGTCAAGAAGTCATCTAGACTCCTTGTCTATCATTTCCGATGTTGATTTTGTGTAGAACTAGTCATTCTAGCTACTTTTCCAATATAACCTGTCTTGCATTTCATTTGTTGGGATTATTGTTTCCATTATTCTTTTCCTAATTGTTAGGCTAATAAAGTTTTGCAACTCATTTTCAATTTTAATGGTGTCCCATTCACTTTATTTGATGAAGTGGCTACTTTAATCTTAGTGTTGTTAAGATTAGTGCTTTATACTAGTTTAATTAGGGAGTCATTGTGACCAATTATCCTATAAAAAGTTGATGCTTTTCCCATTGCCTATTTGCCAAATAATTTTGTTTTAAATTTGGATTTGAGTTTTATAAGGTTTTTTAATGCCAAGACGTCGGTCCTTTTAGATGATATTTTATTTATATTTTTTTATTAATAATTTTCAGCCAAATGTTTTCTGGTTCAACAAAAATTTTCAGAGTAGCTTCATTTGAAGGGATCTATTAGTGGTACGAGACTTTCTTAACCCGAGCCCTTTGTTTCTTTTTGGTTTACAAATTGAATCTCATCTGATCAATGGTCTATAGATGCCGTCTTTGTTCCAAAAGAATTTTTATACGTTTTATCGAGTTCGTTCAAATTATTCTTTGGGAGCATAAATCCTAGCATAAAAAAGGATGATTTAGTCACTAAGTTATGCTTTATGAGAATGTTTCTTCCATCTTGTGAAAGGGAGATTGTTTTCCATTTACGGAGTTGTTGCTTTCTTTTATTATTAATGTGACTGAATGTCTTTTTTATTAACTCTTTCATTAATAATAGGGCAACCAAGATAGTAATCAAGAGAGGTTGTGTGCTCCATTTTAAAGATATTTTTTATTTTCGTGATGCAACTCATGTTAGTACTTTGGAAGGCAAATTTGGGGGTTTATCTTTTGTCTTGAGATGTAGCAGTATGTATCAAGGATTTCTTTCATTTATTGCAGGAGATTGAGTTTTCTTTAGTAAAAATGACCATATCATCTACAAATGATAGGAAAGGGAATTGTGTCGCGTTCCTACATACGGAGGACCCAATATGGTTGTCATAACTAATGCAATCATTTTGGATAATTTGTGTAAAGATTTCAACTCCTAATATGAAAAGGTAAGGTGATAAAGGGTTTTGTAACAACCGGAATTTCATTCTGGTATGACAATAGGAGTCACCGTGACCGCGGCCCGAGGTCGCGTAGGTTGGACTACCCGCGGGTGCGGCCCACGGTCGCGGCTATGTTTGGCCGCATTTGCGGTAAAACAGAAGATTGTTATCCGATCTTTTGTAACCGTCGTTTTATTTCTTTCCTTTTGTGGGAAACCCGATCTATTCTTACTTGAGTTGCTGCAATTTTATAAACCTCATAAACCCTAGCAGTGTCCCTTCCTTCTTCTCACATTACTTCTTTTCCTCTTCCTCTCCTTCTTCCACAACCATCTTCTTCCTTCAATTGACCTAGAGTTGTCTTCTGACCGTGAAAGTTTGTGGCAAGGAGTGGACTTTAAAGGATCCTTTGGGCAGACAATAAGTTCTTCTTCTTCCCTCTTCTTCTTCTACGTCTTCTCTCGTAATCATTGAATCAAGAATTATCCTTGATTTTTCATTCCATCCTTGTGTTGTGTGTCGATGACTGAATCCAAGGAGTAGTGGTATCATTAATCTTGTAGGGGACAAAAGGAGTGGAGCAACGCCAGCTGTTAGCATGAAATATTGCGATATTCTAGGCACTTATTTAGGTTGTTTTTCCCTTATTATTGTGTACATGGATGAAGTTTAGAAGCAATTGTTAGCTTGTTCCTCTATTATTGTCGATATGGATGTCTACACTAGCTTTGTGTTGATTGTAGGCGAAAAGGAGCTAAATAGGAGCTATTGAGAGAGAAAAGAGAGCAATCGATCATATTCGAGGATTAGGAACACATCAAGGAAGCTAAGGAAGGAGCTAGGATGAAGAATGTCACGACACAAAGGAAACTACAAGAATTCTACACTTCCACGCCCTGAATTACGGCCGTAGAAGAGTCCACGCTCTAAACCACGGCCGTGGATCTTGACATCATGAGCGTGGAGCATTCCAGTAAGTTACACGGCCTAAAGTACGGTCGTGGAAGTCACAAGAGACCGTAACCCCTTTCCACGCCCTAAACCACGGTCTTGGAAACCCTTGAGACCGTGATTTAGGCGATCTTTTGACGAGTCTTTATTTTCCACATTATTTACGTAATGGGACTGAACGGTTATTTTTCGCTCCAAACGGTGTGTGCAAGCTTTAAATTTATAACCCTAGATGTAAGCTTAAAACAAGGATGCAAACCCGCAGTGTACGGGTCAATCGTAGTAAAAAGCAAGGAATTCCAGGGGTCGATCACACGTACTTAGTGAAACAAAGTCGATAACAGTAAGCTTTAGCAATTACTAACCACAATAGCAATTAAAACAATCAAAGATGATAAAAGTCAATAAAGGAAATATGCAATTCTAGGGATTAAAGCATCTAGTTGTGGTTCCAACTCAAGATCTCAAGATAAGCGGACAAAGCTGAGGTTTTTGCTTGGGGAAGGTGTTACTAAAGTGGAATAGATCACCGGGTAAGTCTCACTACTCACTAATCCCAAACCGTAACTCCTATTACCGGGTAAGTCTCAAGGAATTAAGATAAAGAACTATAACCTCAAACTAACACACCACCTAAGGGGATAGAATCAACCTTTACCGGGTAAGTCTCAGGCTAACTCACAAAGATGGGATGAAAGCACACTCAAAGCCCAATAAAGGATAAACCTTTATTACCTACACTTATGATCTTAGGTAAACAAACTAAGGAATTACCGGGTAAGTCTCATCCTAAGCTTGCATTGAACCAGGAAAGGTGTAATAAGAATAGGATTTGGCAAACTCTAACACTTAACTCTCAGTTTCGGATCAGATAAGTCACCTCGGTTAGACGAATTCCACCCCGGCCGAGATGTTCATCGACTGAGCAAGATGCTTAGGGTTAAGGTAAAGACTCGAACTTTCAGGGTCCTATTGTGATTAAGATTATTCTATCATTGTTTTTCCCACAACCTTCAGCCAATCACCCTAGAATTACACAAAGAGATTAGCCACTCATCATCATTAAAGTATTAATCAAATATATGGGAAGAAAGAGAATAATTGAACAAGAAGACCTTAAAAGAAAGGCTTCAATAACTGAATCAATTATAAAACCAACAAGCGTTCCTTGGATAGAAATCCAAAAAGACAAACAACAAGGAAAGAAATCTAAGATGATCTTACAAAACCCTCCAAAAGCTATAAAAGCTATAAACTTCCTTCTTCAACCTTCAAAAAGGTTCTTCAAATCTCCCAACGGGAGTATGACTGCTGCGGTGTATTAGATGTAAGCGAGGTGATAGCGGATGTATGCAGGATGTCGGAATTGTGGGAAATCCGACCCTTTTTATAGGAAAATTACTCTCCAAAGATAAAATATCTTAGAAAGATCTCTTCCCATAAAAATAGTTAAAATATATGATCTAGCATATCTTCTTCTTTCCAGGAGCCAAGCCCAAAAATATAAGATCCTCTTTCCAAAGATAAAAGATCTCAGCCAAGAATAAAATATTCTCGCCGCGTCCCAGGTGTTCGCCTCGGTCGATTCGACTTCTCTGGATCACCTCGGTCGAGGTGACTCTGTAGTCAACCGAGGTGAGTCACAACTGAATATGAAATCTCTCAAATCTGGTCCAAAGTGAATCTCTAATCCATGGCTATGCTTCCTGGATGTTTCCTTATGTTCCTGAATGTAGCTCCAATGACTCCATAGCTCCTTTTGCTCCTTTTAGATGCAAAACGTGCCATTTTACCTACGATTACAATAAAACTAGGTGTAGACCTCGATTCCCGCAAAGGTAGATGAAATGGTAATATAATCACATAATATACATACAATCATGCAGATTATTGAAGATAAAACGTCCAAACAAACACCAAAATATAGACTATAATTCATGCTATCAAAATACCTCATACTTAGCCCTTGCTTGTCCCCAAGCAAGTTCCGCATATAAAAGGCAAGATAGAATGGATTATAAGTCAAGAAAATCAATGAAAAAGTCTTTCAAAAACATTTTTATGGTGTGCTACAATCATAGATCACTCTAAGAGAATACTTCATGGAATTTAAAATCAAAATATGATCAAAACATTTTATAAATATAAGAAAGTTGTTCATCTTTGCATAAAATCATAGAATGCATAATAAATCATAATTATCGAAATTAATCATGTATAATCCAGTTTAAACCACTAAGTCAATCAACAAGCTCGAGGTCTCAAGGGCTTCCTAAAAGAAAGGTCAAGAAACGTGTAGGGTAGGGATGTATGTAAGGTAATGTGGTGCTAGAATCCGGGAAAAGGATATACTTCACTTTCACTTTGACTTTCAACATCTTCCACCAATAAGCTTTGTTTATTTCACACTTTTTCCTTTTTTTACTTTACTTTTTGGGATGCATGGGCAGAGGTGCACAATAACCGAAGCCTAGGAAATCAGCAATCATCAATTTCTTGAGATGCATCAAACCCTTGATGCACATACCATGACCCGTTAGGAATATCGCTCAATCCGACTTTGGCAAGACACAAACACCCGGCTATGTGAATGGCGCCGAGTTACTCATCATCATGATTGACTTCCCCAAACCTATTTATTGCTTTCTAACACTTTCACTTTGATAGCATGAATTATAGTCTATATTTCAGGGTTTGTTTGGACGTTTTATCTTTCATAATCTGCATGTTTGTATGTGCATAATATGATTTTACTACCATTTCATCTACCTTTGCGAGAATCGAGGTCTACACCTAGTTTTGTTGTAATTGCAGGTAATATGGTACTTTTTGCATCAAAAAGGAGCAAAAGGAGTCATGAGTCATTTGGAGCTACATCCAGGGAGCATAGCCATGGATTAAAGATTCACTTTGGACCAGTTTTGAGAGATTTCACATTCAGTTGTGATTCACCTCGGTTGACCAGAGATTCATCTCGACCGAGGCGATCCAAAGACGCCGACTCGACCGAGGCGAACACCTAGGACGTGGCGAGAATATTTTATTCTTGGATGAGATCTTTTTAAATTTGGAAAGTGATCTTATATTTTTGGGCTTGGCTCCTGGAAGGAAGGAGATATGCAGAATCATACATTTTACCTATATTTATGGGAAAATATCTTTTTAAGATTTATTATCTTTGGAGAGTTATTTTCCTATAAAAAGGGTTGGATTTCCACAATTCAATCATCTTGCTTACGAGAAGATCCCGCATACGCAGCAGCAGCAGCATACTCCAGTTGGGAGTTTTGAAGAACCTTTTTGAAGGTTGAAGGAAGATTGAAGTCCATAGCTTTTATAGCTTTATTGGAGGGTTTTGTAAGATTGTCTTTAATTCCCTCATTGGTTGTCTAGTCTTTTTGGATTGTTATCCAAGGAACGCTTTTGTTGTGATATTTGATCCAGTTATTGAAGTCTTTTCTTTAAATTCTTCTTTGTTCAAATATTCACCTTCTTCCCATATATTTAATACTTTCATAATGATGATGAGTGGCTAATTTCCTTGTGTGATTCTAGGGTGATTGGCAGAAGGTTGTGGGAAAAACAATTATAGAATAATCTTAGATTCCAGTAGGATCCTGAAAGTTCAAGTCTTTAACCTTAACCCTAAGCATCTCGTTCGGTTGATGAACATCTCGGCCGGGGTGGAATTCTTCTGACCGAGGTGACTTATCCGAACCTAAACAGAAAGTTAAGTGTTAGAGTTTGCTAAATCCTATTCTTATTACACCTTCCTGGTTCAATGCAAGCTTAGGATGAGACTTACCCGGTAATTCCTTAGTTTGTGTATTAACGATCATAAGTGTAGGTAATAAAGGTTATCCTTTACTGGGGTTTGAGTGTGCTTCCATCCCATCTTTGTGAGTTAGCCTGAGACTTACCCGGTAAAGGTTGATTCTATTCCCTTAGATGGTGTGTTAGTTTGAGGTTATAGTTCTCTATCTTAATTCCTTGAGACTTACCCGGTAATAGGAGTTACGGTTTAGGATTAGTGTGTAGTGAGACTTACCCGGTGATCTACTCCACTTTAGTAACACCTTCCCCTTGCAAAAATCTCAGCTTTGTCCGCTTATCTTTAGATCTTGAGTTGGAACCACAACTAGATGCTTTAATCCCTAGAATTGCATGTTTGCTTTATTGACTTCTTATTCATCTTTGATTGTGTTAATTGCTCTTGTGGTTAGTATTGACATAAGCATACCGTATTGACTTTGTTTCACCGAGTCCCTGTGATCGACCCCTGGAATTTTCTTGCTTTTACTACGATTGACCCGTACACTGCGGGTTCGCATCCTTGTTTTAAGCTTAAGTCTAGGGTTATAAATTTAAAGCTTGCACACACCGTTTGGAGCGAACAAGTTTTTGGCGCCGTTGCCGGGGACTTGGTCTAGACCGAGCCGGTACGGTTTGCTCTTGGGGCGCTTGCCCCGTGTCATCTAACCACTCTACTTGAGTGACTTTTGCAGGTTCTTTCTTAGGTATATGCGAAGAACCCGCGTCGGGAAGGAAATCGTTCCTTACGATCCCGAACCAGAAAAGACATACAAGCGACGCTTAAGAGAAGCAAAGATGGCCCAACAAGACGATCGCGATCTTGCGGCCGAATTAAAAGAGACGCAAGAGCTGCTACGTCTCAGTAAGGAAGAACTAAGGCAAGAGAAAGAGGAGAATCGCGCCAGGACTGCAGCTATCAAAGCGGAAATAGCAGTCATTCAGAATCAGATTCTACAGCCACAAGGGGAAGATCCTCCTATTGATCCTCGACCGATGCAGGATCCAGTAGTTGACCCTCGACCGAGGCAGGTTCCAGTACCAGACGCCCCGGCCGATGTACTTCCACCTCGGATGCCAGTCCGAGATGTTCTTCTTGCAGGAATCCCACAAACCCTAGGTCAAAGGATGGACCCTAATCAACAGCTGAGGCGTCCAGGGGTGAACCTAGGAGATCCAGCGGATCATGACTACGAACTTCGACCGCAAGTTCTATCCATGATTCGCCAATGCCAATTCGGAGGGCTAGAGAAGGAGTCACCGCATCAACATCTTCAAAACTACGAGATCTTGATGGAAACCTTGCGACCTTCCAGAATTGAAAATAACAACTACAAGCTAAGACCTTTTTACTTTTCTTTAAAAGATAGAGCTCTTACTTGGTATCAATCTCTTCCTCCAGGAAAAATTAGCACATGGGAGGAGATGACTACGGAATTCTTGACCAAATTCTTCCCCCCCTCAAAAACCGCTGAAATGAGAGGGAAGATCAATGCTTTCATCATGAAGGACAAGGAGAGCTTGTCCAAATCTTGGGAGCGGTTCAAGGATATCCTTTTGGATTGCCCACATCATGGGATTCCAAAGATCGAGCTGTTGGAGATCTACTTCAAAGGGCTGGACGGAAACACCCAGTTCAATCTCCAACTACTCTCCGCCGGTACCTTCATGGACATGGCGATTGATGAGGCTTGGGACTTCATTGAGAAGCAAGCCTTGCACATGGAGAAATATACCCACCAAGGAGCTGAAGGTGGAGTTAAAAGAGTCAACTTTCAAGAGACTCAATCCAACAACAATCAACTCACGTCTTTGAAGAATGACGTGAAGCAATTGAAGAAGCTCTTGATGGCTCAAACTAAGAAGGAAGAGCAAGGGCAAAGGAACAACAACAATAACGGGTACCGTAACAACAACAACGGTCCCCGAAACAACAACTACAACAACAACAATAGAGGATCCAATAGCAACAACTGGAGGGCGAATAACCAAAATCATGGTAACAATCATTCAAAATCCAACTCTAGCGATTCCTCTAACCCTTTCCTCTCTTCCCCTTCTTCTTCTTCTACTCCATTAAAGAGCCAAGGGCAAGGATCAAGTTCGTCTCAGCCGGAAAAGAAAGACGCACTTCTGGAGGCTATCTTGATCAAGCTTAGCGCTATGGAGAATTCTATGACTTCATTTTCGAGGGCCCAAAAGTCCCTCGAACAACAACATGCTAATAGGGCGAATGAAGCGCCAAGAGATCCAGGGAAGCTTCCAGCAAAGACGGAAAGCAACCCTAAGGGCCAATGCATGGCCATAACGACGAGGAGTGGACTCAAAACTGCAGATCCAGTACCTCGCTCGACGCAGACCACCTCGGTCCAGATCCAGTCGAAGAACACCTCGACCGAGATGCCAACCGAGGCAGAGCAACAGAAAGTAGGAGGGACGACAGAAACTTATGTTCCACCTCCTGCATACAAACCACCACTTCCATTCCCTCAGTCCCGAGCCAGAGCACATCTAGACAAGCACTTTGGTAAGTTTCTTGACTTGATGAATAAGCTACATATTAATATTCCTTTCCTTGATGCTATTTTAGGTATGCCCGCCTATGGGAAGTTCTTAAAAGAAATCTTATCAAGGAAGAGGAAGCTGGAGGATGTTGGTGAAGTTAGGATGACATCTAAATCTTCGGAGCTTATCAAGATCATGAAGGAAAAGATGCCACCTAAGTTAAGAGATCCCGGCTCATTTTGCATTCCCATTCAAGTTGGGGATGTCACTTGTGAAGCCCTTTGTGATCTAAGAGCCAGCGTGAGCATCATCCCGCTGGAGCTATGCACGAAGATCGGTCTTGGAGAACCCAAGCCGGTCAAGATTCGACTTTACATGGCGGATCGCTCCATTACCCATCCCGTGGGCATTTTGGAAGACGTTCCGGTCAAGTTCGGTAACTTCTATCTACCCATAGATTTTGTTGTACTTGACATTCCCGCAGATTATCCTGTTCCTATTATTCTCGGGAGGCCATTTCTAGCAACTTCGGGTTGCAACGTGGATTGCAAGAACGCCAAGTTGAAATTCAACGTTGGTGGCGATGAGGTGGAGTTCGCACTACTTGCGGCCATGAAAGGGGAGCAGCTAACTGATGATATCTTCAACATCTACGATGAAGAAGAATCAAGAGAATTGGTGAGCTCTATCCTTATTAACGATCCACTCGAAAGAGTTATTAGCTTCAGTTTAATGGAGGAAGGTATAGATGCTTCTTGTGATGCAGATATACGGAGCTTAAAGGCACTGGAAGAGGATCCAGGAGCTAAAACTGAGAAGCTAATTCAGGAGACGAAGATCTCCAGTTTCGGATCCAGCAGCAGTACCTCGACCGAGGCACCTTCTGGACTGAGCGAGGCGACCAAAGAACATCTCGGTCAACGCCTATGCGCCTCGACCGAGGTCGATGGCGAGACGATTCTAACTGAGACTTCATCGAGTCCAGTTTCTGACACCACCCCACTTGAAAGAGGAAGCAAGGGTCCCTCTCAGAAAGCACCCCCAGTCGTGGAGCTTAAACAACTCCCTAATCACTTGAGGTACGTCTTTCTCGGATCGGATTCTACTTATCCCGTTATTGTTAATGCTTCCCTTTCCGAATCTGAATTGTCTAAGTTAATGCATGTCCTGAGAAAGCATCGAAAGGCTATAGGTTATACCACGAATGATCTTATTGGCATTAAACCTTCTTTCTGCATGCATAGAATTCTAATGGAAGATAATCATAAGACTTCACGGGAACCTCAGAGACGGTTAAATCCGATCATGAAAGAGGTTGTGAAGAAGGAAGTTCTTAAGTTGTTGGATGCAGGTATTATTTATCCTATCTCGGACAGCAAGTGAGTTAGCCCGGTGCATGTCGTTCCGAAGAAAGGAGGGATGACCGTTGTGACGAATAAGAACAACGAGTTGATCCCAACGAGGACCGTTACGGGCTGGAGAGTCTGCATCGATTATAGGAAGCTGAACACGGCGACTCGGAAGGATCATTTTCCGCTTCCCTTCATCGATCAAATGCTCGAACGGTTGGCCCAGCATTCACACTTTTGTTACTTGGACGGCTATAGTGGATTCTTCCAGATTCCTATCCATCCGGATGATCAGGAAAAGACCACTTTTACTTGTCCTTGGGGGACGTTTGCCTATCGGAGGATGCCATTCGGATTGTGCAATGCACCTGCTACCTTCCAGCGATGCATGATGGCAATCTTTTCCGAGTACATAGAGGAGATCATGGAGGTATTCATGGACGATTTTTCTGTATATGGTTTCTCTTTTGATGATTGCCTATCTAACCTTTCTCTAGTGCTTAAAAGATGTGAAGACACTAACCTTGTTCTGAATTGGGAGAAGTGTCATTTTATGGTTAATGAAGGCATTGTGCTAGGACACCTCGTTTCTAATCGAGGTATTGAGGTCGATCGAGCTAAGATCGAGACTATTGAGAAGCTCCCTCCTCCTTATTCTGTTAAAGGTGTGAGGAGTTTTCTCGGGCATGCAGGTTTCTACAGGAGGTTCATCAAGGACTTCTCTAAGATTTCTAAACCTCTAACTAACCTCTTGAATAAAGATGTTGTTTTTGAGTTTTCGCAGGAGTGTCTTGATGCTTTTTACAGGATTAAGGAAGCGTTGACCTCCGCTCCCATTATCCAACCTCTTGATTGGACCTTGCCCTTTGAGGTCATGTGTGACGCTAGTGATGTAGCCGTAGGAGCGGTGCTTGGACAGAAGAAGGATGGCCGGACCACCGCCATTTACTATGCTAGCAAGACGCTAGATGTAGCCCAGCGCAACTACGCTACCACCGAGAAGGAGTTATTGGCGGTTGTATATGCTTTCGAGAAGTTTCGTTCCTATCTAGTGGGGGCGAAAGTCATTGTCTACACCGACCATGCAGCCATTCGTTACTTGTTGGCTAAGAAAGATGCAAAGCTGCGCCTTATTCGATGGATTCTCTTGCTTCAAGAGTTTGACCTAGAGATCCGCGATAAGAAGGGATCCAAGAACTCAGTTGCGGATCACCTCAGCCGGCTACTAGAATCTTCCCGCGAGACGGATGACCCACCCATAGACGATTCATTCCCCGATGAGCACTTACACTTGTTGGAGCGTTTGATGGTTTTACTTACTTCACCCCACGATGGAGGTGAAGTATGGGGTGAGAGCACCTCCTGCCTCATTTGAGACGTATCATGGTCCAGCTAGCGACCTTAAATCAAGCGCTTCTTGGGAGGCAACCCAAGGTATTGCTTTCTTTTCCCGTTTTCTAGTCTAGCTTAGATAGTTTTTGTTTTTGCTTTGCTTTGCTTTGTTTTTGGCATTCTGGAAAGACAACAGGGAATATCTAAGGAAGGAGCATAACTGGAAGGACAGAATTTCGAGATTTTGAGAAGACAGAAGCATCTCGGTTACTGTCAGAACACCTCGACCGAGTTGATTCTTGAGCAACCGAGGCGACTAGGGTTTCTGCAGAACCACCTCGGTCCGTACCACCTCGGTCCAGTCGAGACCATCTCGACCGAGGTGACAGCAGATCCAGGAACGGTATAAATTGGGAAAAATTTATTTTTACCTTTTTATCTTCTTCACCTCGACCGCGGCGACAGTCCACTTCACTCTCTCTCGGATCTTGCTCGTTTTCAAATATTTCTGCTTCTAAACTGTGATTGAAGGGTAGAGGAACCGATTGCAACAACAGATCTGCAAGAAAATCGAACGAATCAACCGAAACGAGGTAAAACAAGTCGAAACCCTAACTCGTTCATTCGCTTCGATTTGGGCTTTGGTTGCCCTTGATTCTGCTGAGAAAGGATTTAAGTACCCCTTAGGAAGCAATTGTAGTGATTTTGGGGGGAAAAGAACTGAATTTCTGAGAATTGGAATCGCAACTGTTGCGCCTCGGTCCGGTCGAACTGCATCTCGACCGAGGTGATTCTTGAGGCTTGTCAGCGACCGAGGTGGTCTGACAGTGTTGAGTGAAAATGAGTTCCGATCGTCGCCTATCCCTGAGAGACAGATCTTCACCCTCCCCTTCTTCCACTTCTTCCCGTCCTTACCGCCCGGTGATCCACGAGAGATGCCGCGTAGACTATGAGCGGATAGCTAGCCGTCCAGTTATCGCACCACGATTTCTGGACGTGTCGGCTTTCGATTGCCTAGGGTTAGATGGTGACCTTAGGAGGATGATCGCTACTGTCGGGCTGGATCAGTTTACTGAGATCCGAGCCCCAACCTATTTGGAGCCGACCTTAGAGTTTGTTAGCTCCTTCTCCTACCTTCCCACAAACCAGTCTGCGAAGTACCGGTTGATGAACCGGAACTTCATAGTTCCTTTAGAGATATGGAGAGAGATTTTCGGCTTTTCTGAGCCCACCGCCACTGATTTCCCCTCCCGATCCGTAGCTAGGGAGTTCTGGGGGCAGATTGCCCATATTACCGAGCATGCAGACAGATGGCGCCCTGGAGATTCCAGGGAGAAGGTCATCTTCCATCCAGCCTTTAGACTAGCCCATAGGATATTCAGTGAGACACTTCTGGCGCGTACTGAGACGCCCCAGAAGATCCGACAGGGCGAGCTCTTCAGCCTCTACTGCATGGTTACAGGAGGTTTCCCAGACTTTGGCTTGATCTTGGCAGAGGACCTGCACAAGATCAAGGCCAAGGCGAAGGGAGACATTTGTTGCGGAGGTCTAGTCACCCACATTGCCACTTATCACGGGATGGACCTTAGTGTTTGTACGATGGCGGGGGCTCCGAAGCCGTTGGGATTACAGGAGATGATCACACGGAGGATTTTGGTTCCCCGTGGTTTGACCACTCCATACGTTGCTATGCCTTGGGAGCGGACTGCACCGCAGGGGATCCGCTGGTCTGCACAGTTCACAGTCTTTGATCCACATTACTGGCAGACAGCTTGGGCTCCACTGATGGAGGATCATAGAGAGGCAGCAGCTGCCCCGGCTGAGGAGGAGGAGGATGACGACGACGACGAGGAGACGGTGGACGAGAGAGATGGTGGAGTCCCGATGGATACAGGGACAAATACTGCAGGGATGAGCGCGCCACCGATCATCGACTTGGATGATGAGGAGGAGACAGAGCCGGCACCAGCTGAGACTTCTCCAGTCAGACCTGCTAGACGTAGGAGGCGTGGAGTGAGAGATCGAGCTGCTCACCGACGGATCGATGACCTGACAGATCAGGTTATCGACTCATATGCTGCATTATCGCTGGATATCCGCGAGATGCAGGAGCGGCAGCACTATCAGCACGTCATGGCTCAGCTTCAGTTCGAGCGTGTCATGGGTTATCCGTTCGACCCGACACAGTATCCGTACGTGCCACCACCACCACCGCCGGATCGAGATTACTGAGGAGCTGCAGGATTTTCTTTATTTTCTTTTATGCAGTTCAACTATTTATCCGGTGAGTACTCTCATTTTCAGACTTTTTATTTGACCCACTGGGACAGTGTGTCCCATGTATGGGGTGTTTGTATTATTTGACTATCTTTGGATGTATGACGCACATTACTATTTATCGGATATTCTATTTTATGCTTCACTTCTGCATTTATATGATTATCTGATATTACATGCATACCTACAGGTTATTTGATTGAGAAAAACGTCGAAACCGAAAAAAAAAATTTTTTTGACCTCGACCGGGGAGATTCTGGCCAAACGAGGCATTTCACCTCGGTTGAACCAAGAACATCTCGACCGAGGTGCGTAACAGAAAGTTTTCGAAAACGATTTTGTGTTACTTATCTGGATATGATCTCGGTGAAGATTCTGTTTACCTACTGGTTTTAATTTCTTTATGTGTTTGAAAGGTTTTATAATATGTTTAAGTTGCTAAATGCTTTGTATGAAATTATTAGCATGTTTAATACTTTGTTTTTATCCAAATTATGTTGAATTTGAAGGTTGACACCGCAGGTTAAGTTCTCTCACTTTCTTCTTGGAAAGACCAAGGCAATTCATTCTCTTCTTCTTCTTCTTGATCATGCTTAGCCCCTCATATACATTTTGCCTCCCTTTACCTATCCGGGAATTTGGAAGCAAGCGAAGTGGTGAAAGCAAGTGGAGTTAAAGTTGAGAAATGGCTGGAAGTGAAAGTGTTAGAAAGCAATAATAGGTTTGGGGAAGTCAATCATGAAGATGAGTAACTCGGCACCATTCACATAGCCGGGTGTTTGTGTCTTGCCAAAGTCGGATTGAGCGATATTCCTAACGGGTCATGGTATGTGCATCAAGGGTTTGATGCATCTCGAGAAATTGATGATTGCAGATTTCCTAGGCTTCGGTTATTGTGCACCTCTGTCCTTGCATCCCAAAAAGTAAAAAGAAAAAAAAAGTGTGAGATAAGCGAAGCTTATTGGTGGAAGATGTTGCAAGTCAAAGTGAAAGTGAAGTTCATCCTTTTCCCGGATTCTAGCACCACATTACCTTACATACATCCCTAACCTACACGTTTCTTGACCTTTTCTTTTGGGAAGCCCTTGAGACCTTGAGCTTGTTGATTGACTTAGCGGTTTAAATCGGATTATACATAATTAATTTTGATAATTATGATTTATTTTGCATTCTATGGTTTTATGCAAAGATGAACAACTTTCCTATATTTATAAAATGTTTTGAGCATATTGAGTTTTTAAATTCCAGGAAGTACTCTCTTAGAGTGATCTATGATTGTTACACACCATAAAAATGTTTTTGAAAGACTTTTCATTGATTTTCTTGACTTATAATCCATTCTATCTTGTCATCTATATGCGGAACTTGCTTGGGGACAAGCAAGGGCTAAGTATGGGGTATTTTGATAGCATGAATTATAGTCTATATTTCAGGGTTTGTTTGGATGTTTTATCTTTCATAATCTGCATGTTTGTATGTGCATAATGTGATTTTACTACCATTTCATCTACCTTTGCGAGAATCGAGGTCTACACCTAGTTTTGTTGTAATTGCAGGTAATATGGTACGTTTTGCATCAAAAAGGAGCAAAAGGAGTCATGAGTCATTTGGAGCTACATCCAGGGAGCATAGCCATGGATTAAAGATTCACTTTGGACCAGTTTTGAGAGATTTCACATTCAGTTGTGACTCACCTTGGTTGACCAGAGTTTCATCTCGACCGAGGCGATCCAAAGACGCCGACTCGACCGAGGCGAACACCTAGGACGCGGCGAGAATATTTTATTCTTGGATGAGATCTTTTTAAATTTGGAAAGTGATCTTATATTTTTGGGCTTGGCTCCTGGAAGGAAGGAGATATGTAGAATCATACATTTTACCTATATTTATGGGAAAATATCTTTTTAAGATTTATTATCTTTGGAGAGTTATTTTCCTATAAAAAGGGTTGGATTTCCACAATTCAATCATCTTGCTTACGAGAAAATCCCGCATATGTAGCAACAGCAGCATACTCCAGTTGGGAGTTTTGAAGAACCTTTTTGAAGGTTGAAGGAAGATTGAAGTCCATAGCTTTTATAGCTTTATTGGAGGGTTTTGTAAGATTGTCTTTAATTCCCTCATTGGTTGTCTACTCTTTTTGGATTGTTATCCAAGGAACGCTTTTGTTGTGATATTTGATCCAGTTATTGAAGTCTTTTATTTAAATTCTTCTTTGTTCAAATATTCACCTTCTTCCCATATATTTAATACTTTCATAATGATGATGAGTGGCTAATTTCCTTGTGTGATTCTAGGGTGATTGGCAGAAGGTTGTGGGAAAAACAATGATAGAATAATCTTAGATTCCAGTAGGATCCTGAAAGTTCGAGTCTTTAACCTTAACCCTAAGCATCTCGTTCGGTTGATGAACATCTCGGCCGGGGTGGAATTCTTCTGACCGAGGTGACTTATCCGAACCTAAACAGAAAGTTAAGTGTTAGAGTTTGCTAAATCCTATTCTTATTACACCTTCCTGGTTCAATGCAAGCTTAGGATGAGACTTACCCGGTAATTCCTTAGTTTGTGTAATAACGATCATAAGTGTAGGTAATAAAGGTTATCCTTTATTGGGGTTTGAGTGTGCTTCCATCCCATCTTTGTGAGTTAGCCTGAGACTTACCCGGTAAAGGTTGATTCTATTCCCTTAGATGGTGTGTTAGTTTGAGGTTATAGTTCTCTATCTTAATTCCTTGAGACTTACCCGGTAATAGGAGTTACGGTTTAGGATTAGTGTGTAGTGAGACTTACCCGGTGATCTACTGCACTTTAGTAACACCTTCCCCTTGCAAAAATCTCAGCTTTGTCCGCTTATCTTTAGATCTTGAGTTGGAACCACAACTAGATGCTTTAATCCCTAGAATTGCATGTTTGCTTTATTGACTTCTTATTCATCTTTGATTGTGTTAACTGCTCTTGTGGTTAGTATTGACATAAGCATACCGTATTGACTTTGTTTCACCGAGTCCCTGTGATCGACCCCTGGAATTTTCTTGCTTTTACTACGATTGACCCGTACACTGCGGGTTCGCATCCTTGTTTTAAGCTTAAGTCTAGGGTTATAAATTTAAAGCTTGCACACACCGTTTGGAGCGAACACACTTCCAGCCAACTTCTCAACTTTAACTTCACTTGCTTTCACCACTTCGCTTGCTTCCAAATTTCCGGATAGGTAAAGGGAAGCAAAAATGCATATGAGGGGCTAAGCATGATCAAGAAGAAGAAGAGAGAAGAATGAATTGCCTTGGTCTTTCCAGGAAGAAAGTGAGAGAACTCAGTGTCAACCTTCAAATTCAACATAATTTGGATAAAAACAAAGTATTAAACATGCCAAAAATTTCAAACAAAGCATTTAGCAACTTAAACATATCATAAAACCTGTCAAGCATATAAAGATTTCAAAACCAGTCAGCAAACAAGATCTTTACTGAGATCATATCCAGATAAGAAGCACAAAAATCGTTTCGAAAACTCTCAGTTAACCCACCTCGGTCGAGGTGTTCTTAGGTCAACCGAGGTGAAGTACCTCGTTCGGCCAGAACTGCCCCAGTCGAGGTCAAAATATATTTTTTTTTTCTGTCCACTTTTGATGTTTTTCTCAATCAAAAAAACTGTATGTATGCATGCAATCTCAGATAAAAATCATAGAAGCAAAATAGGCATAAATATCCGATAATGTAGAGTCATACATCACATAAGTCATCAAATACATAAACACCCCATACTTGGGACACACTGCCCCAGTGGGTCAAAATAAGTCTAAAGAAATAAAATACTCACTGGACATAAAGCTGAGCTGCATAATAAATAAGAAAGAAAAATCTTGCAAGCTCTCAATAATCCTGATCCGGTGGTGGTGGTGGTGGTGGCATGTACGGATACTGGGATGGGTCAAATGGATAACCCATAGTCTTCTGAAACTGGATCTCCATCATCCGGCGCTGATAGTGCTGTCCCTCTAGCATCTGATGAGTCCAACTGTCGATCTGTCGGTGCTGGGCAGCAAATCTCTCATGCATGTCCACAGTAAGGGCAACATAAGAGTCTATCATCTGATCTGTCAGATCATCGATCCGACGGTGAGCCTCTGGATCTCTATGTCGGCGTACCCTACGCCTAGCAGGTCTCACTGGTGATGCAGCTGGTGCAGGCTCAATATCATCATCATCTATGTCAATAACCGGCGCGCTCGTCCCAGCAATATCAGTCCTTGTATCCATAGGAACTCCACCATCCCTGTCATCATCATCAGCAGTCTCCTCCTCTACCTCATCCTCCTCCGCTGGTGCAGCTGCTGCCTCTCTAATATCCTCCATCAACGGAATCCAAGCAGTCTGCCAATAGTGAGGATCATAAACTGAAAACTGGGGTGACCATCTGATCCCCTGCGGTGCAGTCAGCTCCCATGGCATAGCCACATACGGTGTAGTGAGTCCTCGGGGAACCAGAATCCTCCGAGTGATCATCTCCTGTAGCCCTAGCGGCTTGGCAGCCGCCACCATAGTACAAGCGTTGAGGTCCATGTCCTGATAGCTAGCAATGTGGGTCACGAGGCCTCCGTAGCAGATATCCCTCTTCGCCTTGGCCTTGATCCTGTGCAGATCCTCTGCCAGCATCAAGCCAAAGTCTAGGATCCCTCCAGTCACCATGCAGTAAAGGCTGAAAAGCTCCCCCTGTCGGACCTTCTGGGGCGTCTCAGTACGCGCCAGAAGCATCTCACTGAAAATACGGTGAGCTAACCTAAAAGCTAGGTGAAAAATAATCTTCTCCCTGGAGTCTCCAGGGCGCCATTTGTCTGCGTGCTCAACTACGTGAGCAATCTGACCCCAGAACTCCCTAGATACAGTCCGGGAGGGGAAATCTACAGCAGTCGGGGCCGGGAAACAAAAAATGTCTCTCCAGTACTCTAATGGAACTAAGAAGTTCCGGTTCATCAACCGGTACTTCACAAAACGCTTTGTGGGGAGGTAGGTGAAGGAGCTAACAAACTCCAAGGTAGGCTCTAAATAGGCAGGTGCACAGATCTCAGTAAACTGACCTAGCCCTACCATCAATATCATCCGTCTAAGGTCTCCATCCACATGGAGACAATCAAAAGCCGAAACGTCCAGGAAGCGTGGTGCAATCACTGGACGGGCTGCAATACGGTCATAATCGACCTGGTGTCTCTCATGGATCACCGGTCTATACGGTCTAGAGGAAGAAGAAGAAGGGGAAGGGGAGGATCTATCCCTTAGGACAAGCTGCCTATCTGAACTCATCTCTCAAAACACTCTGTCAGATCACCTCGGTCGGCCTGACACAACTCAAGAACACCTCGGCCGAGGCATAGAACGACTGGACCGAGACGAATAACTGCGCGATCGAATCTCTAAAAAATCCAGTTCTTTTCCCCCAAAATCACTACAACTGGTTCCTATGGGGTACTTAATCCGTTTCTCAGCAAATGCAGGGGCAACCAAAGCCCAATTCGAAGCGAAACAGTGAAAATGAGAGAGGTTAAGGTTTTTTTCGATGTTTATGTTCGCTCAAAAAGTGTGTGCGTCAAAGTCTTAAATTTATATCTAGAACTCAAAGCAAAGCGAACCCGCAGTGTACGGATCGGCTGTAGTGAAGTAAGAATTCCAGAGTCGAACTCAGGGATTTGGTGAGAGTAAATTCAATTTCAATTATCTAGCGAAAAGTGCGAAAAGCTTTTGTGATCAAATAAGGGTAAAATGATTCCAAGGATTCAAGTATCCGATTTCGGCTTTTGATTCAAGACACTTCTATAGATATAGGACAGAGTTTATATTGCCAAGATTAAATGTTCAAAGGCAGATATCGTACGGTGAAGTTTTGAAACCTATATAACTAATCTAAAGGTTCTCTCTATAAGGGTTGTTGAGGCTGCAATATAGAAAGATCTAAAGACAAGAATTATGTTCAAACCAACTATCTAAAACTCCAGGATATGACTCTCCAAAGTAAAGATAGAAAGCACACTTAGAATCTTAATAAAGGATGTTGAGTCTCTCTATTACCCAAATCTTGTAACCTTAATCTATTAAATGTAGAATTAAGTTTGAAGTCTCTTCATACATTCAATTAGAGGTTAAAAAGGTTAATAAATGTTGTGATTTAGGCAAGGATTAGTTTTGGTTAGAGATTAATTCAATTAAAGTTCGTGAGAAGAATAAATCGGGCTGTTCATAAGAAAATCGGCCGATTTACTTCAAGAACACACCGATTTTCCTGTTGTCGCAAAACTAAAATCTAAACTCTCAGGATCCTAATGTTTGAATGAGTTCAGTCTATCATCATCTAAGCCTTAATCATCAACTATTCTCCCCAGAATCACAAGGGTTTTAGCCAACCATTTTCAAAATCGAATCAGATTAAAGATTGAATGAAATATCGCAAAGAAAACCGAATCTTGAATAAAAATTCAATAACCTTCAAATCTGTAAACAATCGTCAAAACTGATCAATGTATCTCTTAAGTAACTCGATTACGTGTTCAAAAAGCACAATTGCTTCAATGGATAAAGAAATCTCACAAACAAGAATCAAGATTGGCTTCCCGGCAAAAAGTCCTTCAATCCTTCTCCAAGAATCTCCAATCTCTCTCAAACGTAAAGATTTCCCGTTGCGGCCTCCTCGTTTTCGTTCCTAGGGTTCTCACCTATAGTTTCTTGCAAATGGGCCGTTTGGCAAAACTGTCCTCTAGCCCAAAAGAATTGGGCTTTGTGTCTTCTTTTCATTTGGCCGAAAAACAAAGGAAATCGACCTAGTCGATTTATACACAAAACCGTTCGATTTCTAGGGGAGAAAATCGTCCGATTTATATGCATATTGGCACGATTTTCTTCAACAGAAAGTTCACTTCTTTTGGCTCGTCTTCTATGCTTCTCCTTTGCAATTCCTTAGCTCTTTGTGATCCCTTTAAGACTCCTTTAGCTTCCTTAACATCCTTAGATGCTCTTTGCTCCGCTTTTGCTTTCAATTCCACTTCATTTACCTATAATTCATCAAAAACTCGTGTAGACCTCTATTTCCGACAAATGATTGAATAGAACATAAAAGGCACACAAAATCTCTCTAAATGCAAGGTAAACTGAGATAATCTTCTACAATATGCATGAATATGATGGTACATAATTCATGTCATCAAAATACCCCATACTTGCCCCTTGCTTGTCCCTAACCAAGACTCAAATTTAGAATACAAGATGTCATGGATTATATATGTATGAAAACTCAAAAACTTTTCTTTTGGTAGTGCTTCTTCTTATTGGATAACCCTCAAAGTGATATTTCAAGGCATAAAAAGGCAAAGTATGTATCAATGATAACTATAAGATGAACTAACTTCCTTTTCTTTCTTGAAAACACAAATAAAGGACATGATAAAGGTGTAGAGGTAATCAAAGTCAAACAAATCTAAGCCATGAAGCCTTAAACACATGCATAGAAGTCTTAAGGTCTTCTAATCAAAGGAAAGGTCCAAGAAACGTATTAAGGGAAGGAATTCCTTTTTTTGGCAATTGTGGTGCTAATCCGGGAAAGAGGAACAACATAATACCTTCAAAATTTTTCTTCACCGCACATGCTTCGCATGTAGAAAGCTTTGCTTCCTTTATACTTTACTTTTTGAGAGTATGGACAACGGTGCACAAAAACCGAAGCCTAGGAGATCGGCGTTTCTCAATTTCGAGATGCCTCAAACCCTTGATGCACATACCATATCCCGTTAGGACTTGTCGTTCAATTGGACTTTGGCAAGACACAAACACCCGGCTATGTGAATGGTGCCGAGTTACTCATCCTCATGTTCAACGTCCCCAAATTTATGAATTTCTACACTTTCATTTTATACATTTTCCTTGGCCCTCCCACATCAAACATGCCTTTTTCTATCACTTATCCTAATTCCCGGATGGTAAAAGGAGGGTTACATATTTCATTGAGGGGCTAGCATGATCAAGATATGAGAAAAGAAAAGAAGTGAATTGCCTTAGTCATCCTTATATGATGTAAGAGAACTTGCAATATAGCTTCGACTATTATTTCATTCTCTTATCAAAACAACTAAATCATATAACTTATTCATGTGTTCAAGTAACAAAAGTAAACTCATTCATGCTATGATTAACATCTCAACACAACTAAGCCATCTTTTTGCCTATCCACATACACATTTCTCATCATAGAGGTCATTTCCATCATAAGAAGCACAAGAATTTTGAAAATTCATAGGATTTGAAAAAGATCATGCAAATGCAAGTGTCATAGTGGAAAGCAAGTAGTGCAAGAGTTATTATAAGCCAAATCATAGTGCAAAGTTCATAAAGTGCTAAGATGAAACAAAAGGTATTGTAAGTACCCCCACCCCATACTTAACATCCACATTGTCCCCAATGTGAAAATCAAGCATGAGATGAAGAAAAATACTTACAATGTAAAAGAAGTGGAAGCTCAATCCTCTGTCGGTGGTGGAGGTGGTGGATAAGGATACATCGGTGCACTAGGATCGTAGAAGTGGCCGAACTGGTGAAAGTATAAGTCTCTCATCTAGCCATCGTAGGATGAATGCCTAGCGTCCGTCTCCTGCCTGTAGTTCCTGAACTGAGTGTTCAGGGTGTCGTAGTCGGTGTGGAGAGCGTGATAGTCGGTGCTGAGGCTCTGGAAACTAGAGACTAGCTCCCTAAAGTGACGGGGAGGGCGACGTTCACGTCCATGTCCTGGGGCACGTGCAAATGAGCGGCGGGGTGGCTGCATGTCATCCTCCATCTCCTCATCGCCTCTACTAGTCCGGCTGGGTCCTGCACCATGAGTGTCGGTGTCCATGGCATCCGTAGCATGACCGCTATGAGTGTCACTCTCAAACTCGAGCATGGTCCCCTGTCCTCCATCCTCATCCTTCTCCTCAGAGTCACCTGCATCATCATCATAGTAAGTAGGAGGAGAGAACTCCTCAAGCATCAACTCGAACGTCTCCTTCCAGTTCCTCTTGTTCCGATAGTGTATTCGGATTTCCAAATGATCTCGGATGGTTTCTTCTTCGGATCCCTGTGCCATGGCATGGGCACATGAAGGGTTCCTCTCCCTCGAGGAATCAAGACCTATCGAACAACCAACCACTGTGAGCCTAATGGAAGGGCACTCTCAGCTAGAGTGCATCCCGAGAAGTCTAATCCCAATGTCGAAGCCACAGGAGTGACAAGACCTCCTGCACAAATATCGCCCTTAGCTTTGTTGGCTATCTTTCCTAGATAGTCAGCAAGCATGGTAGAGATGTCGGGAATGGTGGTGGATGTCATACAATAAAGAATGAAAAGCTCATCAACCTTGAGCTTCTGTGGAGTCTCTGTCCATGCAAATAGGCTCTCACTAAGAATCCTATGTACTACCTTAAAAGAGAGGTTGTACATACTAGTCTCCTTAGAATTTCCGGGTCTCCACTTATCTCCTCCATATTCACCCACTGAAATAGCCTCCCAAAAGTCACTAGCACTAACACCTCTAGCAAATGTGCCTGCATCTGAATAAGAAAAACCGAACAAGTCTCCAAAAGTATCAATAGACATAGTGTGATCTTGGCTCATAAGGCGGAAGGTGACCATCCTTTCCCTAAGATCATGCTCGAATGTACTAAGGAACTCTAGGGTGATCTCGGTATAAGCATCCTCCCTAATCGTAGCAAACTGTCTCAGCCCAGCCCTATCAAGCATCATATCTACATCCTCTCGAACGAACAAGGAATCTAGATCATCTAACACAATGTAGCGAGGAGGGGTGAATGGGCGATCTAGGATGCGTTCATATCGTTTCTTGTGCTTGGATAAGGGAGGGGGAAGCTTAGGAATGTTTTGAGGTGGTGGTGGAGGTGGGGGAGGGGCTTTGGAAGAAGATCCCTTCTTCTTCCCCGTATTTGTAGTTATTCTCTTCACAATATCCATTTCTGCAGCAAAAAAATCGGCCTGTTCTTCACAAAAATCGGACGATTTTTCAGGGTTAGGTCGATTTTTCTGTCGATTTCTACGATTCTCACAATTCTGTAAAGTTCTGTTCCAACAATCACCACATACAGTTTCCTATAGTGATTCCTAAGCAGATTCCTCAATCAATTCCAGCAAACAAACACTTCCTAAGCAAACTTCAATTTCGAATTAGAAACTTAGGTTTTGGAAAGAAAAACCTGAATTCCGTACGGAGGAGTCGATTGCCGTGCTTGTTGTTGGTAGATCCTTGTTCCTTGTTGAAAATGCTTCAGTTTGGAGCGAAGAATTAGTCAAAATGATTAAGGAATGAGGACTGTAGGGTATGGGCGATTTTCGGAGTTCTTGAGAGAGGGAAATCGAGAGTGGAAGGTTGTGGAATGAGGAAGATCGAGTGTGTGAGTCTTTATATAGGGTCGAGAAACTGTGAAGAAAATCGGCCGATCTATAGGGTCGATTTAATCATCGGGGCGATTTTTCTCTAAACTCAAAGAAAATCGGACGATTTTTCTTGGTAGGTCGATCTCCAGGTCGATTTTTCTTCCTGTTGTCAAAAATTGACTTGCTCTGTTACTGAATCGGACGATTTACTTTAGGTAACTCGATTTTTCTCTGAACACTTGAAAATCGGACGATTTTTCTTGGCAGGTCGATCTCCAGGTCGATTTTTCTTTCTGTTGGCAAAAATCGACTTGCTCTGCTCCTGAATCGGACGATTAACTTAGTGCAGCTCGATTTCCTTCCTTATTCTTCATGGACATTGAAGATTTAACTGATTTATGCTCCCTTTCTCCATGGATCTCTCAATTTGGACCTAATTTCCTACGATTAATGACACGACAAACCAAGAGTGCATCGAGGAACAAATAAAAAGCGAAAACAAAGAAACAAAGCAACTAATCTACTCTAACTATATGATGAAAGGAGGGAAAAACTATACTATCATGGGTTGCCTCCCAAGAAGCACTTGATTTATCGTCTTTAGCTGGACGGTGTATGGTTTGTGTTCAATGGAGGAGGGTAGGAGCTATCTCCTCGACCGGAGCTTCCGGTGTGTATTTCTTCAACCGTTGGCCATTAACCTTGAAAGTTCCGCTTTGTTCACCCCATACTTCAACTGCACCATGGGGGAAAATTCGTTTAATTACATAAGGTCCTGTCCAACGGGAGTTAAGCTTACCTGGAAATAGACGAAGCCTTGAGTTGAATAGAAGGACTTGGTCTCCCTCCTTCAAATCTTTTGGAATGATGTGCTTATCATGCCAACGCTTTGTCCGTTCCTTGTAGATCTTTGCGTTCTCATACGCATTTAGCCGGATCTCATCTAGCTCATTGATGTCTAAGAGCCGCTTCTCTCCGGCTTCTTTCATGTCAAAATTGAGCCACTTGATAGCCCAATAGGCTTTATGCTCTAGCTCTACAGGAAGATGACAGGATTTACCATAGACAAGATTATAGGGAGTCGTACCTATTGGTGTCTTGAAGGCCGTCCTGTACGCCCATAGTGCATCATCAAGCTTCATTGACCAATCTTTTCTCATTTTAGAGACGGTTTTCTCTAAAATTCCCTTAATCTCTCTATTGGATATTTCGATTTGTCTGCTGGTTTGCGGATGGTAAGGTGTAGCTATCTTATGGGTTACCCCATACTTAGCCAATAGAGTCTCAAATCGACGGGCTGTGAAATGCATTCCTCCGTCACTAATGATGGTTCGGGGAGTTCCGAACCTTGGGAAGATCGTTCTATTGAAGAACTTCACCACTACCATTGCATCATTAGTAGGAGAAGCGATTGCCTCTACCCATCTTGAGACATAGTCTACGGCAAGAAGTATATATTGGTTACCGCATGAAGATGGGAAAGGTCCCATAAAATCGATGCCCCATACATCAAAGATCTCTACTTCTTGTATGTTGTTGAGAGGCATCTCATTCCTCCTTGATATATTACGTGTCCTTTGACAAGCATCACAAGCAACAACAAACTTTTGCACAACTTTGAAAAGTGTAGGCCAATAGAAGCCGGAGCGAAGTACCTTAGCACAAGTCTTGTGGGAACTAGCATGTCCGCCACATGGTAGAGAATGGCAATGGCGGATGACACTATCCACCTCATCTTCGGGGATACATCTCCTGTAAATGCCATCGGGGCCTCTTTTGAATAGAAGAGGTTCGTTCCAATAGAATTGCCGGACGTCTCTAAAGAACTTCTTCTTTTGAGCATATGAAAGTCCGGGTGGAATCTCCTGACAAACAAGGTAATTCACAATGTCAGCAAACCATGGATCATTACCTTTTGAGATGTGTTGAAGACACTCTTCAATCTCGTGTAGCTGCTCATCAGGGAATGAGTCGTCTATAGGAAGTTCATCCGTCTCGCCGGTGAGTTGCGGAAGACGACTAAGATGATCGGCAACGGAGTTTTCCGATCCTTTCTTATCACGAATCTCTAAATCAAACTCTTGTAAAAGTAAGATCCATCTTAGAAGCCTTGGCTTCGCATCCTTCTTCGTGAATAAGTATCGAATTGCGGAATGGTCCGTATAGACTATCACCTTCGCACCTACAAGATAGGAACGAAATTTCTCAAAAGCGTATACTACGGCTAAAAGTTCCTTTTCTGTGGTTTTATAATTTTATTGAGCCTCATCTAGCGTTTTGCTAGCATAGTAGATGGCATGAATGCGACCATATTTCTTCTATCCTAGAACGGCTCCTATAGCGACGTCGCTTGCGTCGCACATGACCTCGAAAGGAAGAGTTCAATCGGGTGGTTGAATGATTGGTGCTGAAATCAAAGCTTCTTTGATCCTGCAAAAAGCATCTAAACAATCCTTCGAAAATTCGAAAGTCGCGTCTTTCATCAAAAGATTAGTTAAGGGTTTTGAAATCTTAGAAAAATCCTTTATGAATCTCCTATAGAAGCCTGCATGCCCTAAGAAACTTCTAATTCCTTTCACCGAAGAAGGGGGAGGTAACTTCTCAATGGTTTCTATCTTTGCTCTATCAACCTCTATTCCCCTTTGTGATACTAGATGACCTAACACAATCCCTTCGGTGACCATGAAATGACACTTTTCCCAGTTTAAGACTAAGTTAGTGTCCTCACATCTCTTAAGAACTAGTGAAAGGTTATAGAGACAGTTATCAAAGGAAGAACCATATACCGAAAAATCGTCCATGAATATTTCCATGATATTCTCTACGTATTCGGAGAAGATTGCCATCATACACCTTTGGAAGGTGGCTGGAGCGTTGCATAGACCGAATGGCATTCTTCTATAAGCAAACGTACCCCATGGGCACGTAAAAGTCGTCTTCTCTTGATCATCCGGATGAATTGGAATCTGAAAGAAACCGCTATATCCATCTAGATAACAAAAGTAAGAATGTTGGGCTAACCTTTCCAACATTTGATCGATAAAAGGAAGGGGGAAGTGGTCCTTCCTAGTGGCCACGTTCAGTTTGTGGTAGTCGATGCGCATTCGCCACCCTGTAACTGTCCGTGTGGGGATAAGTTCGTTGTTTTTGTTGGCAACAACGGTAATGCCTCCTTTCTTGGGTACTACTTGTACTGGACTCATCCATTTGCTATCGGAAATAGGGAAGATGATACCTGCATCAAGTAGCTTAAGGATTTCTTTCTTCACGACCTCTTTCATTGCCGGATTTAACCGTCTTTGAGGTTGGCGTGAAGGTTTGTAATCCTCTTCCATTAGAATTTTGTGCATACATAGGGAAGGCTTTATTCCTACTAGATCATCAATAGTATAGCCTAATGCTCTTCTATGTTGCTTCAAAACATGCATAAGTTTCTCTAATTCAGCATCATTCAAATTCGCATTGACTATGACCGGATATGTGGAATTAATGCCAAGGAATGCGTACCTTAAATGCGTGGGGAGTGGCTTCAATTCTAATGATGGAGGTACCTTGATTGATGATGAATCGTGGCCTTTGGATGTTGTGCGAGAGGCCTCTAGAGGTGGGGGTACTACATCATTAGATTCGAGAACAGATGCGGTGAAGTTTGGAGAATCCAGAAAATTTCCCTCTGGATCGACCTCCCCTGAAGTAAATCGGTCGATTTGAGGCACGATTTTTCTTTCTGTTGAAAAAAATCGGGTTGCCTTTTCACAAATCGGACGATTTGGTTTATGCAGGTCGATTTTCTTCACAGTTTCCGGAATTAATTCTAGTTCTTCAATTCTTGTTCCTAGTTCTTCCTCCACATCATTTAATGCTTTCACATCCTCATTGCAATCATGTTCCACTCCTTCCTCCATGATGCTCATACTAAGAACCTTTTGAAGAGGGTCTTTCATCAAGATTGAACTTACTACCTCTCTAGACTCTTCTTCATCAAAAATATCAAAAACATCGTCTCTCAAGGCTGGCTCCTTGATTAAGGAAGAGAGTATGAATTCTACCTTTTCTTCACCTATATGGAAAGACAGCTGACCATTCTTGCAATCGACCATGCATCCGGATGTTGCAAGGAATGGTCTCCCAAGAATGATGGGAACCGGATAATCTGCAGGGATGTCAAAATTCTGCAAGTGTTGGTGTGGAGATTCAGTACTTGCTCCGCCATATTGACTTTGGCGAACCATGGTGATGACTTGTGGTGAGAAGCTAAACTCTTGGATGTCTTCAGCTCCGAAATCCACACCTAGACGGCGTGGTTGCGGAATTGGGTCCATCCATTGCCCCAAAGTTCGGGGTCTATCACCGTCATTAGCAACTCTCACGTCCCTAGTTGGGAGGCGAGGAACAACCCGTGGTTTTGGGGTGTTCCGAACAGGACGAAGTAAAGGATCGATCTCCTCAAGTTCCGGCATGTCCGGATCAATCCCTTCGTCATCGGATGAGTCATTTCTAATGGATTTAGTTGGCGTTTTGACTTTCTTCTTCTTCCTGGATTCGTTCAATTCCAACTTCACGTCCAACATCATAGGTCTTAGTTCATCAATCTGAAATTGATGACTCGTTTCAGCATCTAGACGTGCTTTCTCACTCAACTGAAGTTGGCGTTGAGCTTCATTCAGTTCAGCCTGGTAGTTTCTCTCGTTGTTCTCAGCCATTTTCTTTTCCTTCAACTTTCTCCTCAAAGTTTTCTCCAATTCGGGATCGAAAGGAACTAGATCTTTAGTGGATCTAGTCTTTCGCATATACCTAAAGAACATGCAAAGATCACTCAAGTAGACAAATCAAATCACAAGAGCAAGAGCTCACAAGCTAGACAACCGAAAACCGAATTTGGTCTAGACCAAATCCCCGGCAACGGTGCCAAAAACTTGTTCGCTCAAAAATGTGTGCGTCAAAGTCTTAAATTTATATCTAGAACTCAAAGAAAAGCGAACCCGCAATGTACGGATCGGCTGTAGTGAAGTAAGAATTCCAGAGTCGAACTCAGGGATTTGGTGAGAGTAAATTCAATTTCAATTATCTAGCGAAAAGTGCGAAAAGCTTTTGTGATCAAATAAGGGTAAAATGATTCCAAGGATTCAAGTATCCGATTTCGGCTTTTGATTCAAGACACTTCTATAGATATAGGACAGAGTTTATATTGCCAAGATTAAATGTTCAAAGACAGATATCGTACGGTGAAGTTCCGAAACCTATATAACTAATCTAAAGGTTCTCTCTATAAGGGTTGTTGAGGCTTCAATATAGAAAGATCTAAAGACAAGAATTATGTTCAAACTAACTATCTAAAACTCCAGGATATGACTCTCCAAAGTAAAGATAGAAAGCACACTTAGAATCTTAATAAAGGATGTTGAGTCTCTCTATTACCCAAATCTTGTAACCTTAATCTATTAAATGTAGAATTAAGTTTGAAGTCTCTTCATACATTCAATTAGAGGTTAAAAAGGTTAATAAATGTTGGGATTTAGGCAAGGATTATTTTTGGTTAGAGATTAATTCAATTAAAGTTTGTCAGAAGAATAAATCGGGCTGTTCATAAGAAAATCGGCCGATTTACTTCAAGAACACACCGATTTTCCTGTTGTCGCAAAACTAAAATCTAAACTCTCAGGATCCTAATGTTTGAATGAGTTCTGTCTATCATCATCTAAGCCTTAATCATCAACTATTCTCCCCAGAATCACAAGGGTTTTAGCCAACCATTTTCAAAATCGAATCAAATTAAAGATTGAATGAAATATCGCAAAGAAAACCGAATCTTGAATAAAATTCAATAACCTTCAAATCTGTAAACAATCGTCAAAACTGATCAATGTATCTCTTAAGTAACTCGATTACGTGTTAAAAAAGCACAATTGCTTCAATGGATAAAGAAATCTCACAAACAAGAATCAAGATTGGCTTCCCGGCAAAAAGTCCTTCAATCCTTCTCCAAGAATCTCCAATCTCTCTCAAACGTGTAAAGATTTCCCGCTGCGGCCTCCTCGTTTTCGTTCCTAGGGTTCTCACCTATAGTTTCTTGCAAATGGGCCGTTTGGCAAAACTCTCCTCTAGCCCAAAAGAATTGGGCTTTGTGTCGTCTTTTCATTTGGCCGAAAAACAAAGGAAATCGACCCATTCGATTTATACACAAAACCGTTCGATTTCTAGGGGAGAAAATCGTCCGAGTTATATGCATATTGGCACGATTTTCTTCTAGAGAAAGTGCTCTTCTTTTGACTCGTCTTCTATGCTTCTTCTTTGCAATTCCTTAGCTCTTTGTGATCCCTTTAAGACTCCTTTAGCTTCCTTAACATCCTTAGATGCTCTTTGCTCCGCTTTTGCTTTCAATTCCACTCCATTTACCTATAATTCATCAAAAACTCGTGTAGACCTCTATTTCCGACAAATGATTGAATAGAACATAAAAGGCACACAAAATCTCTCTAAATGCAAGGTAAACTGAGATAATCTTCTACAATATGCATGAATATGATGGTACATAATTCATGTCATCAGTTTACCCTGATTCGGTCGATTCAGTTCGTTTTTCTTGCAGATTGACGCTTGCACTGGGATCCTCTATCCTTTCTTTGCAATTTTTAAGCAAGAATCGTCGAAAACGATCGAAGAAGGACGAACCGAGGCGAGGGAGCTGCCGCGGTCGAGGAGAGGTAAAAAGAAGAGAGAGAAATTCAACCCCCCTTTTATACCCTTTCTGGAACTGCTGTCACCTCGGTCGAGGTGGTCTCGACTGGACCGAGGTGGTATGGACCGAGGTGGTTCTTCAGAAACCCTAATCGCCTCGGTTGCTCAAGAATCATCTCGGTCGAGGTGCTTTGACAGCAACCGAGATGTGCCTCAGTCAAACTCCGTCTTCTCAAATTCTCGAACTTCTGTCCTTCCAATTGTGCTCCTGGTATGTACTCCTTTCTTAGATGCCACCTGTTATCTGTCTAGGACGCCAAAAACAAAACAAAGCAAAGCAAAAGCAAACTATCTAAGCTAGACTAGAAAAAGGGAAAAGAAAGCAATACCTTGGGTTACCTCCCAAGAAGCGCTTGGTTTAAGGTCACTAGCTGGACCATATGTCATCTCTCAAACGTGATGGGAGGTGCCCTCACCCCATACTTCACCTCCATCGTGGGGTAAAGTAAGTAAGTCTATCAAACTCTCCAACAAGTGTAAGTGCTCATTGGGGAATGAATCGTCTATGGGTGGGTCGTTCTTCTCGCGTGAAGATGCAGGTAGCCGGCTGAGGTGATCCGCAACAGAATTTTCGGGTCCCTTCTTATCGCGGATCTCTAAGTCAAATTCTTGAAGCAAGAGAATCCATCGAATAAGGTGTGGCTTGGCATCTTTCTTAGCAAGCAAGTAACGGATGGCTGCATGGTCGGTGTAGACAATGACTTTCGCCCCTACTAAGTAAGAACGAAACTTCTCGAAAGCATATACAACTGCCAATAACTCTTTCTCGGTGGTAGCGTAGTTGCGCTGGGCTACATCTAGCGTCTTGCTAGCATAATAAATGGCGGTGGTCCGGCCATCCTTCTTCTGTCCAAGCACCGCTCCTACGGCTACATCACTAGCATCACACATGATCTCAAAGGGCAAGGTCCAATCCGGAGGTTGGATAATGGGAGGGGAGATCAACGCTTCCTTAATCCTGTAAAATGCATCAAGACACTCCTGCAAAAACTCAAAAATAACATCCTTATTCAAAAGGTTAGTTAGAGGTTTAGAAATCTTAGAGAAGTCCTTGATGAATCTCCTGTAGAAACCTGCATGCCCGAGAAAACTCCTCACACCTTTAACAGAACAAGGGGGAGGGAGTTTCTCAATAGTCTCGATCTTAGCGCGATCGACCTCAATGCCTCGATTAGAAACGAGGTGTCCTAGCACAATGCCTTCATTAACCATAAAATGACACTTCTCCCAATTCAAAACGAGATTAGTGTCTTCACATCTTTGTAGCACTAGAGAAAGGTTAGATAGGCAATCATCAAAAGAGGAACCATATACTGAAAAATCATCCATAAATACCTCCATGATCTCCTCTATGTACTCGGAAAAGATAGCCATCATGCATCGCTGGAAGGTAGCGGGTGCATTGCATAATCCAAATGGCATCCTCCTATAAGCAAATGTCCCCCATGGACAAGTGAAAGTGGTCTTCTCCTGATCATCCGGATGGATAGGAATCTGGAAGAATCTACTATAGCCGTCTAAGTAGCAAAAGTGTGAATGCTGGGCCAACCGTTCGAGCATTTGATCAATGAAGGGAAGTGGAAAATGGTTCCTCCGAGTAGCCGTGTTCAGCTTCCTATAATCAATGCAAACCCTCTAGCCCGTGACGGTCCTGGATGGGATTAACTCGTTATTCTTATTCGTCACAACGGTCATCCCTCCTTTCTTCGGAACTACATGCACCGGGCTAACCCATTTGCTGTCCGAGATAGGATATATGATACCTGCATCCAACAACTTAAGAATTTCCTTCTTCACAACCTCTTTCATGATCGGATTTAACCGTCTTTGAAGTTCCTGTGAAGTCTTATGATCATCCTCCATTAGAATTCTATGCATACAGAAAGAAGGCTTAATGCCAATAAGATCATCTATAGTATAACCCAAAGCCTTTTGATGCTTTCTCAAGACATGCATTAGTTTAGACAATTCAGATTCGGAGAGGGAAGCGCTAACAATAACGGGATAAGTGGAATCCGGTCCAAGAAAGACATACCTCAAGTGATTTGGGAGTTGTTTAAGCTCCACAACTGGGGGTGCTTTCTGAGGGGAATCCAGGCTTCCTCCTTCCAGTGGAGTAGATCTAGAAACTTGACTTTCGGAAGTCTCAGTTGAAGTCGTCTCGCCTTCGACCTCGGTCGAGGCGTAGAGGCGTTGACCGAGATGTTCTTCAGTCGCCTCGCTCAGTCCAGAAAGTGCCTCGGTCGAGGTGCTGTAACTGGAACCGAAACTGGAGATCTTCGTCTCCTAGATTAGCTTCTCAATTTTAGCTCCTGGATCTTCTTCAAGTGCTTTTAAGCTCCGTATATCTGCATCACAAGAAGCATCTATACCTTTCTCATTTAAACTGAAACTAATAACTCTTTCGAGTGGATCGTTAATAAGGATAGAGATCACCAATTCTCTTGATTCTTCTTCATCGTAGATGTTGAAGATATCATCGCTTAGTTGCTCTCCTTTCATGGCCGCAAGTAGTACGAACTCCACTTCATCTCCACCAATGTTTAATTTCAACTTGGCGTTTTTACAATCTACGTTGCAACCCGAAGTTGCTAGAAATGGCCTCCCGAGAATGATAGGAATAGGATAATCTGCGGGAATGTCAAGTACAACAAAGTCTATTAGTAAATAGAAGTTACCTAACTTGACCGGAACGTCTTCCAAGATACCCACGGGATGGGTAATGGAGCGGTCCGCCATGTATAATCGAATCTTGACCGGCTTGGGCTCTCCAAGTCCGATCTTCACACATAGCTCCAGCGGAATGATGCTCACGCTGGCTCCTAGATCACATAGAGCTTCACAAGTGACATCCCCAACTTGAATGGGAATGCAAAATGAGCCGGGATCTCTCAACTTAGGTGGCATCTTCTCCTTCATGGTTTGTATGAGCTCCGAGGATTTAGATGTCATCCTTACTTCACCAAAGTCTTCCAGTTTCCTCTTCCTTGATAGGATCTCTTTCAAGATCTTCTCGTAGGCGGGCATCCCTAAAATAGCATCAAGGAAAGGAATGTTAATGTGTAGTTTATTCATCAAGTCAAGGAACTTACCAAAGTGCTTGTCTAGATGTGCTCTGGCCCTTGACTGGGGGAATGGAAGTGGTGGTTTGTATGCAGGAGGCGGAACATAAACTTTAGTTTTTCCCTCCGCTTTCTGTGGCTCCACCTCGGTTGATATCTCGGCCGAAGTGTTCTTCGACTCCACCTGGACCGAGGTGGTCTTCGTCGGTACTGGCACCGACCGAGGCACTGGATCTGCAGTCTGTAGTCCACTCCTCGTTGTTATGGCCATGATCTGGCCCTTAGGGTTGCTCTCCGTCCTTGTTGGAAGCTTCCTTGGATCTCTTGGCGCTTCATTCGCCCTACTAGCAAGTTGTTGTTCAAAGGCTTTTTGGGCCTTCGAAAATGAAGTCATAGAAGTCTCCATAGCACTAAGCTTGATCAAGATGGCCTCCAGCACTGCAACTTTCTTTTCCGGCTGAGACGAACTTGATCCTTGCCCCTGGCTCTTTAATGGAGTAGAAGAAGAAGAAGGGGAAGAGAGGAAAGGATTAGAGGAATCGTTAGAATTGGAGTTAGAATGATTGTTACCAGAATTTTGGTTGTTCGCCCTCCAATTATTGCTGTTGGATCCTCTATTGTTGTTGTAATTGTTGTTCCGGAAACCGTTGTTGTTGTTACGGTATCCATTGTTGTTGTTCCTTTGTCCTTGATCTTCCTTCTTGGTTTGAGCAACCAAGAGTTCCTTCAATTGCTTCACGTCATTCTTCAAAGACGTGAGTTGATTGTTGTTAGGCTGAGTATCTTGGAAGTTAACTCTTTTAACTCCACCTTCAGCTCCTTGATGGGTATATTTCTCCATATGCAAAGCTTGCTTCTCGATAAAGTCCCAAGCTTCGTCAATCGCCATGTCCATAAATGTACCGGCGGAGAGTAGTTGGAGGTTGAACTGGGTGCTTCCGTCCAGTCCCTTGAAGTATATCTCCAACAACTCTATCTTTGGAATCCCATGATGTGGGCAATCCAAAAGAATGTCCTTAAACCTCTCCCATGACTTGGACAAGCTCTCCTTGTCCTTCATGATGAATGCATTAATCTTCTCTCTCATTTCAGCGGTCTTAGAGGGGGGAAAGAATTTAGTCAAGAATTCCGTAGTCAAGAATTCCAAAGGAAGAGATTGATACCATGTAAGAGCTCTATCTTTTAAAGAAAAGTAAAAAGGTCTTAGCTTGTAGTTGTTATTTTTAATTCTTGAGGGTCTCAAGGTCTCCATCAAGATCTCATAATTTTGAAGATCTTGATGTGGGGATTCCTCTTCTAGCCCTCCGAACTGGTATTGGCGAATCATGGAAAGAACTTGCGGTCGAAGTTCGTAGTCATGGTCCGCTGGATCTCCTAGGTTAACTCCTGGACGCCTCAGTTGTTGATTGGGGTCCATCCTTTGACCTAAGGTTTGCGGGATTCCTGCAAGAAGAACGCCTCGGACTGGCATCCGAGGTGGAAGTACCTCGGCCGGGGCGTCAAGTACTGGGACCTGCCTCGGTCGAGGGTTTGCGACTGGGACCTGCATCAGTCCAACATCGGGAACTGGGTCTTCCCTCGGTCAAAGTTGATATTGGTCTCGTAAGGCTGTCATATCTGCTTCGATCGCTTCAGTCCTGGTGCGAGTTTCTTCTTTCTCTTGCCTTAGTTCTTCCCTGCTAAGGCGTAGTTGTTCTAACGCCTCTTTCAACTCGGCCTCAAGATCGCGATTGTCTTGGTTGGCCATCTTTGCTTCTCTTAAGCGTCGTTTGTATGTCTTCTCTGGTTCGGGATCGTAAGGAACGATTTCCTTCCCAGTGCGGGTTCTTCGCATAAACCTAAGAAAGAACCTGCAAAAGTCACTCAAGTAGAGTGGTTAGTAGACACGGGGGCAAGTGCCTCAAAAGCAAACCGTAACCGGCTCGGTCTAGACCAAGTCCCCGGCAACGGCGCCAAAAACTTGTTCGCTCCAAACGGTGTGTGCAAGCTTTAAATTTATAACCCTAGATGTAAGCTTAAAACAAGGATGCGAACCCGTAGTGTACGGGTCAATCGTAGTAAAAAGCAAGGAATTCCAGGGGTCGAGCACATGGACTTAGTGAAACAAAGTCGATAGCGGTAAGCTTTAGCAATTACTAACCACAATAGCAATTAAAACAATCAAAGATGATAAAAGTCAATAAAGGAAATATGCAATTCTAGGGATTAAAGCATCTAGTTGTGGTTCCAACTCAAGATCTCAAGATAAGCGGACAAAGCTGAGGTTTTGTGTTATACATTCTGAAGGAATTAAGATAAAGAACCTCAAACTAACACACCACCTAAGGGGATAGAATCAACCTTTACCGGGTAAGTCTCAGGCTAACTCACAAAGATGGGATGAAAGCACACTCAAACCCCAATAAAGGATAAACCTTTATTACCTACACTTATGATCTTAGGTAAATAAACTAAGGAATTACCGGGTAAGTCTCATCCTAAGCTTGCATTGAACCAGGAAAGGTGTAATAAGAATAGGATTTGGCAAACTCTAACACTTAACTCTCAGTTTCGGATCAGATAAGTCACCTCGGTCAGACGAATTCCACCCCGGCCGAGATGTTCATCGACTGAGCGAGATGCTTAGGGTTAAGGTAAAGACTCGAACTTTCAGGGTCCTACTGTGATTAAGATTATTCTATCATTGTTTTTCCCATAACCTTCAACCAATCACCCTAGAATCACACAAAGAGATTAGCCACTCATCATCATTAAAGTATTAATCAAATATATGGGAAGAAAGAGAATAATTGAACAAGAAGACCTTAAAAGAAAGGCTTCAATAACTGAATCAATTATAAAACCAACAAGCGTTCCTTGGATAGAAATCCAACAAGACAAACAACAAGGAAGGAAATCTAAGATGATCTTACAAAACCCTCCAAAAGCTATAAAAGCTATAAACTTCCTTCTTCAACCTTCAAAAAAGTTCTTCAAATCTCCCAACTAGAGTATGGCTGCTACGGTGTATTAGATGTAAGCGAGGTGATAGCGGATGTATGCAGGATGTCGGAATTGTGGGAAATCCGACCCTTTTTATAGGAAAATTACTCTCCAAAGATAAAATATCTTAGAAAGATCTCTTCCCATAAATATAGTTAAAATATATGATCTAGCATATCTTCTTCCTTCCAAGAGCCAAGCCCAAAAATATAAGATCCTCTTTCCAAAGATAAAAGATCTCAGCCAAGAATAAAATATTCTCGCCGCGTCCAAGATGTTCGCCTCGGTCGAGTCGACTTCTCTGGATCACCTCGGTCGAGGTGACTCTGTAGTCAACCGAGGTGAGTCACAACTGAATGTGAAATCTCTCAAATCTGGTCCAAAGTGAATCTCTAATCCATGGCTATGCTTCCTGGATGTTTCCTTATGTTCCTGAATGTAGCTTCAATGACTCCATAGCTCCTTTTGCTCCTTTTAGATGCAAAACGTGCCATTTTACCTACGATTACAACAAAACTAGGTGTAGACCTCGATTCCCGCAAAGGTAGATGAAATGGTAGTATAATCACATAATATACATACAATCATGTAGATTATTGAAGATAAAACGTCCAAACAAACCCCAAAATATAGACTATAATTCATGCTATCAGTTATTCTTCCCCGTCTTATAAAAAGGTCGGAAAAGAGAGTTTTGGGTACCGGCACTTACGCTCGCTTAATCTCGTAACATTTGCGTTTGATTCCGCAGAGACGTTGACGGACGCTGACGGCCGCTTTCCGGGCTTCGAGCATTCTCGCCTAGGGTTGATTGAAGATCGCCGAAGGTTTAGCCTCTTTCTTAGGTTTTGATATTGAAGACGGATTGACAACCTGTTCTTCATACTTACCTTAGATCATTGTGAGGTTTTGTGTTATACATTCTGAATCCATTAACAATACTTCTTGTGTTCGGATTTGAGAATTAGTTTTGAAGGTTTATTGAGTATTCGAGGGTTTTCATCTTTCATTCTCTTTAATTTGAATATTGATATTATGACAATGGTTATTGGCTAAAACCCTTTAGCAATTCTAAGGTGAAGGGTTGATAGTTGTGGCTTAGATGATGATAGATCGATCGTAATTTGATTGGACCTGAGAGTTAGAGAGATCTCGTCGACGAACCCAAATCACGGCTTGTTCTTGGGCTTCCACGGCCGTGGTTCTCAAGATCTGACCGTGATTTACCCTAGTTTACGAACTTTGCTTTTACTTTGATTCAAGGTTAAGGATTAGCCGTAATCTAGTCTTGGTTTACCCTTTCTAGGTAGTAATAAGACTCATCATCCTCTATTTCGGTTTCGAGTGTCACAACCTTAATCGTTTTAGTTTATCTTGATCCATGGGTGACAAGTTTGGGTATTTGAGTTTAATTCTTGTCCGTAGATCCTTTCTATACTGCAACCTCAACAACCTTTATAGAGAGTGTCTTTAGATAAGTCATATAAAGTCTTGGAACTTCACCGTACATTGCTTTACTTTAGCATACCTTTGCAACTCTTAAATCTATCCTTAGTTCTTTAGTATATCTTGAATCGATTGCCACAATTGGATACCTGGATCTTTAGGGTTGCTGTTTTTCCCAATATTTGCAAAGCTTTACCTCTTATTTGCTCGATAACTTGAGACTGGGTTTTGTTTCACCAAATCCTTGTGATCGATACTCTGGAATATTTGCTAATCTACGTCGATCTGTACACTGCGGGTTCACTTGCTTTTATTCTAGTTTTATAAATTTAAGACTTGATTGCACACACGTTTTAGGGCGAACAAGTTTTTGGTGCCGTTGCCGGGGATTTGGTCTAAACCAAACTTCGGTTTTCGGTTGTCGAGCTTGGGAGCTTTGCTCTTGTTATTTGATATCTCTTGTGAGTGTTATTTGCAGGTTCTTTTAGGTATATGTGTAGGTCTAGATCCAACAAAGACCTCGTACCTTTTGATCCGGAACTTGAGAAAACTCTTAGGAAGAAAGCCAAGGAAAGAAAGATGGCTGAAAATAAAGAGAGATTTACAAGCGGAATTAGACGAATCTCAACGTCAACTTAAGTTGAGTGAGAAAACTCGTTTAGATGCGGAAACGAGTCATCAATTCCAAATTGATGAACTCAGGGCTATGATGTTGGACTTGAAGTTGGAGCTGAATGATTCTAAAAAGAAGAAGAAGGTCAAGAAGCCAACTAAGTCCATTAGAGTGGAATCATCCGATGATGAGGAATTTGATCCGGATATGCCAACACTAGAGGAGATTGATCCAACGATCAATCTAGTCCGGGTTAATCCAACACCAGCTGCTATTCCCCGTATCCCAGCTGGGGGTGCGAGAGCCGCTCGTGTAGATGAAGAGCCAAGAACTCTTGGCCAAATGATGGATCCGATTCAGCAACCATGCCGTCTAGGTGTGAATTTTGATGCTGACGATATTCAGGGGTTTAGCTTTAACCCACAAGTTATTACCATTGTTCGCCAAAGCCAGTTTGGAGGAACGAGTGTTGAATCTCCACATCAACATTTACAGAATTTTGAGATCTTGATGAAGAAAATGAAGCCAAAGAATGCAACCACCAACAATTACAAGATCAAGCCATTCTTCTTCTCTTTGAAAGGGAAAGCTTTATCTTGGTATCAAGCTCTTCCAAATGGAAGACTCAACACATGGGAGGATCTATCTTCGGAGTTCCTAACCAAATTCTTTCTGCCATCCAAGACAGCGGAGTTGAGAGGTAAAATCAATGCTTTTTCTATGAGACCTAATGAAAGTTTGTTTCATTCTTGGGAAAGATTTCAGGATTTACTATTGGATTGCTCACACCATGACATTTCCAAATTGGAGTTATTGGAGATATACTATAAGGGGTTGGATGTGGAAACACAATTCAAGCTCCAATCCCTTTCATGTGGCACATTCATGGACATGAGGGAAGATGACGCTCGGGACTTCATTGAGAAACAAGCCCGAGTCATTGAGAAGTACTCTCACCGGAAGGCGGAAGCTAATCGAGTAGAGCAAGGACCAAAGCTAACACAAGCTGCTCAAACTCATATCTTTTCTCTCAACACCGAGATTAAAGAATTGAAGGAAGTCATCAAAGCTAGCTTTCAAAAGCCTACTGAGCAAGATGTTGGTTATTTAGGAAACAACAATAACCATAATGGGAATGAGAACACCAATCGCAACAGCCGGAACAACAACCGGAACAATTGGAACAACAACAACTGGAACAATAATTGGAACAACAATAGGAATTCAAACAACAACAATTGGCGTTCCAACCAACAACAAAATTCCGGTAACTCTTATCCCAATTCTGGAAATTCACTAACTCCACCATCTTCTTCTTCTTCCATTCCTTTGAAAAGCCAGGGGCAAACATCTAATAGTGGAAGTACTTCGGGGAAAGAGAAGCCCGATCCCATGTTGGAAACGATCTTGGGAAAGCTTCAAGGGCTAGAGAGTCACATCACTAAGGTTTTTAAAGCTCAAATGGTTTTAGAAAACCAAATGTTCATCAATGCCGAGGAAGTTCCTAGAAATCAAGGAAAACTTACAGGAAAGACGGAGGATAACCCGAAAGGAAGGGTGACGGCTATCACAACTAGGAGTGGAGCAACAACTACCGACCCACAACCTAAGTTTGTTGAAGTTCCCGTCGACAAGGAGAAGGAGAAGGAAGACATCTACATTTCTCCTCCAGCTTACAAACCTCCCCTACCATTCCCACAATCTAGAGCAAGAGCGCGTCTAGACAAGCAATTCGGTAAGTTCATTGAACTCATGAGCAAACTGCATATTAATATACCTTTCATTGATGCAATTGTAGCTATGCCATCTTATGGAAAGTTCTTAAAGGAGATCCTCTCCAACAAGAGGAAACTGGAAGACTTTGGAGAAGTCAAGATGAGTTCGGAATCGTCGGATCTCATCAAAACAATGAAGGAGAAGATGCCCCCAAAGCTGAAGGATCCGGGGTCATTTTGTGTTCCAATCGGAGTAGGATATGTCACATATGATGCATTATGTGATTTAGGAGCAAGCGTTAGCATCATTCCGCTTGCCTTATGCAGGAAAATCGGTTTAGGTGAACCTAAACCGGTGAAGATGACATTATACATGGCGGATCGATCCATAACTCGTCCTGTCGGTATCATTGAAGACGTCCCGATCAAGCTTGGTAAGTTCTATGTTCCAATAGACTTTTTTGTGCTTGACATTCCTGCAGATAGTCCGGTCCCGATCATACTTGGAAGACCGTTTCTTGCAACATCCGGTCGATGGTAGATTGCAAGAATGCTAGACTCGCCTTCGACATAGGAGAGGAAAAAGTAGAGTTTGTTCTTTCCACTATGATGAAAGAGCCAACTCTTGGAGAAGATATGTTCAACATCCATGATGAAGAGGCATCTAGAGAGGAAGTAAGCTCGATTCTATTCAAGGATCCATTGCAAAAGGTGATCACTATAAGCATTATGGAGAAAGGAGATGAAGAGGAATGCAATAAGGAAATTGAAGCTTTGGAGGAGCTAAAGGAAGTGCATGAAGAAGAGTTTGAAAAAGTCTACGATGGGTCAGAAAACGTGAGGAATCACGGCCAGTCGTGCTATTCCACGGCCGTGGTTCCCACCAACATGACCGTAATTAGCTACTCAGAGGACTCTAGTAAGTTACACGGCCAAAACCACGGCCGTGGAACTATCAGAGGTGCCGTAATTGACTTCCACGCCCTAAACCACGGCCGTGGAAGAAACAAAGGTGCTGTAATTTTGGGAAAATCTGAGAACAATTACATTCTTTCTACCAATGCTCTTTAGTCTTCTTCAACAACTTCTATACCCTTAGAGACTTCTAAGGAAGCATTGGACACTCCTCAAGAGCCACTAGAGACTCCAATAGTGATGGAATTTAAACCGATTCCCACACATCTAAGGTACGCATTTCTAGGAACTAATTCTACTTTTCCAGTAATTGTCAGTTCCGATCTAAGTGAAGATGAACATAGTCAGCTTATGGTTGTTCTAAGGAAACATAGGAAAGCCTTAGGTTACACTATAGAGGATCTAGTAGGAATTAAGCCTTCATTGTGCATGCATAAGATCCTAATGGAAGAAGACTTTAGACCTTCGCGACAACCTCAAAGACGGTTAAATCCGATCATGAAAGAGGTTGTCAAGAAGGAAATTCTTAAGCTACTTGATGCAGGTATCATCTACCCTATCTCCGATAGCAAGTGGGTGAGTCCCGTACAGGTTGTTCCAAAGAAGGGAGGAATGACGGTTATCACCAATAAGAACAATGAGCTCATTCCTACAAGGACCGTAACTGGATGGAGGATGTGCATTGATTACCGGAAGCTAAACAACGCAACTAGAAAAGATCACTTCCCATTACCCTTCATTGATCAAATGCTTGAAAGGTTAGCACAACACTCTCATTTTTGCTATCTTGACGGTTATAGTGACTTCTTTCAGATTCTGATTCATCCAGACGATCAAGAGAAGACCACATTCACGTGCCCATGGGGTACATTTGCTTATAGGAGAATGCCGTTCGGGCTTTGCAACGCCCCAGCCACCAAAGGTGCATGATGGCTATCTTCTCGGAGTACGTAGAGGAGATCATGGAGGTTTTCATGGATGACTTTTCTGTTTATGGTTCCTCTTTCGATAATTGTCTCTCTAACCTTTCTCTTGTGCTACAAATGTGTGAAGACACTAACCTAGTTCTTAATTGGGAGAAGTGTCAATCTATGGTGAAGGAAGGCATTGTACTCGGACACTTGATCTCTAGTAGAGGGATTGAGGTAGATAAGGCTAAGATAGAAACCATAAAAAAGCTCTCTCCTCCATCTTCGGTGAAGGGGATAAGAAGCTTTCTAGGACATGCTGAATTCTATAGACTTTTTATAAAGGATTTCTCTAAGATATCAAAACCGCTTACTAATCTATTGATGAAGGATGCAGTTTTTGGTTTCTCGCAGGATTGTTTAGATGCGTTTCATAAGATTCGGGAAGCTCTAATCTCAGCCCCGATCATCCAACCTCCGGACTGGAATCTTCCATTCGAGGTTATGTGTCATGAAAGTGACGTAGCTATAGGAGCTGTGCTTGGGCAAAAGAAGGAAGGCCGAACCCATGCTATCTATTACGCTAGCAAGATGATAGATGAAGCGCAGCTTAACTACGCCACTACTGAAAAAGAATTTCTAGCTATTGTTTATGCCTTTGAAAAGTTTCGTTCTTATCTTGTAGGTGCAAAGGTGATTGTATACACGGATCATGCTGCGATCCGGTATCTACTTGCAAAGAAGGATGCGGAACCAAGGCTGATTAGATGGATTCTTCTCCTACAAGAATTCGATCTAGAGATCCGTGACAAGAAGGGTTTGGAAAATTCTGTTGCGGATCATTTGAGTCATCTACCACATCTAGAAGATGACAACCTACCTATAGATGACTCCTTTCCGGACGAGTATTTACACATCATAGAGGAGTGCATCGACAAGATAACTAAAGGTAACGAACCATGGTTTGCTGATTTTGTTAACTATTTGGTTTGTCAAGAAATACCACCCGGGCTATCCTATGCGCAAAGGAAGAAGTTCTTTAAGGATGTCCGGGAATACTTTTGGAATGAACCTCTACTCTTCAAGAGAGGTCCTGACGGCATCATTCGAAGATGTGTGCCAGAAGACGAGATGCAAAGCGTCATCCGTCATTGTCATTCTATACCTTGTGGAGGACATGCTAGCTCGAACAAGACTAGCGCTAAGGTATTGCAATCCGGATTCTTTTGGCCTACTTTATTTAAAGATGTGCAAACCTTTGTTTCCTGCTGCGATGCTTGTCAAAGAACAGAGAACATATCTAGGAGAAACGAAATGCCTCTTAACAACATTCAGGAGGTAGAGATCTTTGATGTTTGAGGAGTAGACTTCATGGGACCTTTCCCATCATCTTGTGAAAACCAATACATACTTCTAGCTGTAGATTATGTTTCGAGATGGGTTGAAGCGATTGCCTCTCCAACTAATGATGCTATGGTTGTGGTTAAGTTCTTTAATAGAACTATCTTCCCAAGATTTGGGACACCACGGACTATCATTAGTGATGGAGGCTCTCACTTCATTGCCCGACGATTCGAAGCTCTACTAGCTAAGTATGAGGTGACTCACAAGATCTCCACCCCTTATCATCCACAAACGAGTGGACAAGTGGAGATTTCAAATAGGGAGATTAAAGGAATCCTAGAGAAAACAGTTTCGAAAACAAGGAAGGATTGGTCTTTGAAACTAGATGATGCATTATGGGCGTATAGGACTGCATACAAGACTCCCATAGGAACAAAACCATACAACCTTGTGTATGGGAAGTCTTGTCACTTACCGGTGGAGCTAGAAAATAAAGCGTATTGGGTAGTTAAGTGGTTGAACTTCATCATGAAGGAAGCTGGCGAGAAGCACCTTTTAGACCTTAATGAGCTTGAAGAACTTCACTTAAATGCTTATGAGAACGCCAAGATCTATAAGGAGAGAGCGAAGCTTTGGCATGATAAGCATATCATTCCAAAGGACCTCAAAGAAGGAGATCAAGTTCTCCTCTTCAATTCGAGACTTCGGCTCTTTCCAGGTAAGCTTAAATCTCGTTGGACTGGACCTTATCTAATCAAACATGTTTTTCCCCATGGTGTAGTTGAAGTATGGGGTGAAAAGAGCGGAAGTTTTAAGTTGAACGGTCAACGACTCAAGAAGTATACACCGGAGCTCCAAGCTGAGGAGTTTGCACCTACCACACTCGAATAGATGCAAGTACGGTCTAGCTACGGACCTTAAACAAGCGCTTCTTGGGAGGCAACCCAAGGTATTGCACTTATGCTTTTGTTCATTCTTAGATTAGATTAGTTTAGTCGTTTTTGCTTTGTTTTTGCCCTCGATACCTTCCAGTATGTCGTGTTTTTGGATGTAGTAACAATGGGATAGGCAATGGAAAGGAAAAAGTTAGAAGGAATTGATGAAACTTGGATTTTGGCACATTACAGAGAGTTCCACGCCCTAAACCACGGACGTGGAAGCTACAGTGACCATAATTTGCAAAAATATGAGAAAAATCACCAAAACCACGGTTCCGTACAAAACCACAGCCGTGGAACACCCCTAGTGACCGTGATTTTCCAAAAATTTTACGGTCACTATATAAACCACCTTCTTCACAAAAACAACACAAAATTTCCAAACCACGACCCTATTCCACGCCCTAAACGCCGAAACCAATCCCCCTCTCTCAAATCTTCGTTCGGAGTTCGATTCGAACGATTCTTGATCCTAAAGTGAAGCAAATTCAATCATCTACAAGATCCAATCAACAAATCAAATGAAAAATCCCTATAGAAGACGGAATTTGGATTTTAAGAATCCAAAACCTAGGTTTTCTTCTCTTTTCTACTTTGTCGATTTGGCTCAATTTTTGCAAGAATTTTTAGGAGAACTGATTGGAATTGTATTGGAATTAGTCTAGGACTGTTGGCTGCTGAATTTGGTGTGAATTGATTGAGTTTTGAGCAAATTAGAGCCGAACCACGGTCTCTGGGCGGACCACGGCCGTGGAAAGTATAGAACAGGCCGTGATTTCTCCACCGAAATGGATTTGTTTAGGCGTAAGTGAAATAGGAATAAGAAGAGGAAAGGAGACACTTCCTATTCATCCCAAGTACCCCCTAGTGAGCCACCATCACCCCACCTCCTAGAATTCTAACAATCCATGAAGATTACCTCGATGCCTTGGAAAGGATCGAGAAGAGGACGGTCATAGGACCACGCTACTTAGTTCTTGAGGAGTTAGAGCCGCTGAATGTAGTGAATGACCTGACATGGCTTGTAGATAGAGCCGGTCTGATCGTCTTCTCCGATATTAGGGAAGACGCATATGAGGAGATTACTAGGGAGTTTGTGATTTCTTTTGAGCATAGTGTTATGGATAGGACAATTTCCTTTAGGCTGATAGAAGAGAACTACGAGTTCTCGATCTTGCAGTTTGGAGCCTTCTTTGGGTTCCAAGAGACCTTCAATGGTCGTTTTCCTAGCGGTGTATTGATAACACGATTTATGACCTTAGGATTGGACTAGTGGACCATGAGACCTACCCGGTGATTGATCCCAATCTAGAAACACTCACTCCCAACATATCGTAGTTATCCAAGGAATGATTAGATAGCTTGAGTCCTATGCCATAACCGGAATTTCCAACCCCTAAATCCACTTTTCTCTTTTTGATCTCACATTTCGTGCTTTGTTTGTTTGTGTTGAATTTGTTAGCTTAGTTGATTGCTTATTTCACATGATTTGTGATCCTTGATTGATTACCTAAAAACCCACCAAAAACATCGAGATTCTCATTTCTTTATTTCTTTCTCTTTTCTTAACCTAGATCTTCACTAAACTTAATCACTAATCGAATCAATCTCACCTTAGTCTTTGTGTTCGACCTCGGAATACTATCCCTACTACAAACGTCCCGTACACTGCGGGTTCGCTAGGAGTTAGGAGAAATATAACGAGTATAAATTTAAAGCTTATTGCGTACCACACACGTTCTTAGCGTGACATGTATACGCTAAGGACTTCTGGGCGGACATAGCCATGATCTATGCCAGCGAGGACCGCTGGCAGCCAGCTCACACCAAGGCTAAGCTCATCTACCACTTAGCCTTGAAGATAGCCTATAGAGTCCTTTTTGATTGTCTTTTCCCTAGGACCGTGAGCCCTCAGAAGATTAAGACAGATGAGTTGTTCCTTCTTTACTCTATGCTACACGGTAGACCTGCTGATTGTGCTACCCTCTTAGCCTCCACCATGAGTAAGCTCAAGAACAAGAGAGCCGGTAACATTGGTTATGGTGGTATGGTTACCCACATTGCTAGGTAGCTGGGGATAGATTTTTCTGCTTGTACTAGGATTGCAGCGAGACCTTTGGGTCTCAATAGTTTGATGACGAGGGGTATCATCTTCCCTAGGCATCGCGGTCCACCTACCGCCGGTATGCCTTGGGAGGAGAGAGGAGGTAGAGGCATCCCGTGGCTCCCTAAGTATTCCATTATGGCAGGAGGCCATAATTGGAAGCAAACCTTCGCTGCTATGCATGCGAATAGGCTAGTAGCACCTCCCTACGTCCCCGATGAGGTACCGGCTGTAGATGTTGAGGAGGAGATAGGAGGAGGTGAGGAGCAGGACTTTGGCACTTTCCCGGATCAGCCGGCACACTTTCCTGACCCTCCCAGACGTTCACCACGACCAGTTGGACCTTTAAGAGCCTCTTCCTCTCGTCGTGCTAGCGTGAGTGAGAGGCCGACATGGATAGATACTCCGCCCACTTGGTACGGAGCACAACCGGAGTGGATGGGAGCTCCACCACCTTGGTATAGTCAGACGCCGGCAACACCAGCAGCACCGACTCCACAGGACGCACCGGCATGGTACGGCTAGCCACCGGCTTGGTATGAGCAGCTACCGGAGTGGGCTACCGACCATTCCAAGCGAGTTGGTGACTTAGAGATCTGCCAGGACACTCTGTTATGTCTAGGAATTGATGCACGCAAAGAGTCTTAAATTTATACTCGATATATTTTTCCTAACTCCTAGCGAACCCGCAGTGTACGGGACGTTTTGTAGTAGGGATAGTATTCCGAGGTCGAACACAAAGACTGAGGTGAAATTGAATCGATTAGTGACTAAGGATAGTGTTGATCTAGGCTAAGAAAAGAGAAAGAAACAAATAAATGAAAATCTCAATATTTTTGGGTTTGGTTTTGTGTGGTGATCAATCAGGAATCACAACGATATAAGAATGCAAACAAACTAACAATCTAGCAAATCAACACAAACAAGCAAGATAAACACGAGATATGAGATCAAAGAGAGAAAAGTGGATTCTAGGGGTTGGAGATTCCGATTATGGAATTGGACTCAAGCTTCTAATCATCCTTGGACAAACTATGGTATGTTGGGAAGAAATGTTTCTCAAGCGGGGTTAATTACCGGGTAGGTCTCATGATTCACTAATCCCGCACCTAAGGTCCTATCACTGGGTAAGTCTCTAGGAGCCTAAGGTATGATATCTACACAAACCGAATGACTATCTAGGGATCTAACCTCTCCTTACCGGGTAAGTCTCGGGAAGGCAAGTCCTAAACACTTATCCTAGCACATTCAGTCTAATAGCGGCTTGTGAGGCTCACTACTACCTAGAATTCGTCATCTTCGGTATCTAAGAGCAAGAATCACCGGGTAAGTCTTTTCTAACTCTTAGTTGCTAACACTAGGTCACCCTAGGATAGGTTTAGCTCAACAAATACTAGGATTTCAACAATCTAACATCCTAGCACTTAGATTCATCAAAACAAGCAAGTCAGTCAAAATCACGGGTAGTTCATCAAGAACCACGACCGTGGAATGTATAGAACAACCCGTGGTTTACAACAGAGGATATGCTCGAGCAAACAATTCATCCAAAGGTACACCTAAGTCCATTCTATCATAGTCCAAGCCATAACCATCATTTCCTTATCCTAGAATCACATCTATCTAGCCAACAACATGCATTTCAACAATCAAACTCAACAAGCATACATTCATGGCTTCTATAGCAAGTAGATGAAGTGAAATAGAGATGAACAAGTAGAACAAAGAATACCAAGCTGAATGTATGATAAGAAAGACTTACAACCCTTCAAAAGAAGGTTCAATCTCGTTCCTTACAAAACCGAGCAATTCGTCTTCACAAAAATCACTCAAAACTATCAAAAACTAAGAATGGTGTGTTCTTCTCTTCTTCTCCAATGGAATCTTTCTTCTGCTCCAAGAGTAGCTCCAATCCAATCTTCCAATGAGAGAATATTGTTGTTGAGAGTGTGGGAGAGAATGGAGTGATGGGGTCTGCCCCTAACAGCCTGCAGGACCACCTTATATCCTCAACAAATTGCAAGAGTCGGCCATGAAGATCGTGGGACAGCTGTCACAACTGTCTGGGGAAAACCACGGCCCATTTCCACGCCCGTGGAAGTCCCAGTGGCCGTGGTTTTGGTGCTTCTGCACTCTATGGATCATCAAGCCACAATTTGGTGCATGGCATGCACCAACAAGGTTCCATGTGTCCTCCTTAGCTCCTAGCTTGCTTCCCAATGAGTCCGAAGGTGTGTCATCTCGAGGAATGATCTTCAAATGTATCGATTAAGTTCCTAAATCTCCCAAAATACCTACAAAGCATGCAAAAGTCCGTGTAGACGTGTATCTCGACAAAATACATGAATTGAGAGAAAATCGTTACGAACTAGTGCAAACCATGCATGAATGAGCGGAAAAACTATCTAAATGAGTGCCTAAACGTAAGTCATAAATCGTGTTATCAAAAATACCCCATACTTCAGGTTTGCTCGTCCCCGAGCAAGTCCCAACTATAGACTAAGAGATGACATGATTTATGCATGCAGAAAAACTGAAAATATTTTTGGGATTGTGCTTCTAATATTGGATCACCTTCATAGTCATGTTTCATGGCAATGGACAAGCAATCATGTGTCAAATAAATGAAGGCACGAAAAGATAATTATACTTAACTCGGAAGCATGCATGAAATGTAAAAATGAAGAAGTCAAGACGATCGTGAGCATATCCAATCTAGATCACTAAGTCTTACACGCATGCAAATAGGTCACAAGGTCTTAGGAAATAGGAGGCTAAGAAACGTCGTGATTAGGTGGGAATTTTTCTAGGTTATGTGATGCTAATCCGGGAATGGAACTAACTCCACAATTTCATATTTTTGATCAACTTCCCACAAGTGTATATTTTCTCCATCTTTTCCTTCTTTTCTTTTCTTTTTCTTTCACTTATTTTTGAGACAATGGCATTGGTGTACAAAAGCCGAAACCTTGGTGATTAGCCGTCCTCGGGTTTTTTTATTTTTCGAGGTGCATCCACACCGGACACACATACCAAAGCTCGTTAGGACTATCGGTTTATTTGACTTTGGCAAGGCACAAACACCCGATTATGTGAATGGTACCGAGTTACTCGTCATTTAAACCAACGTCCCCAGACCTATATTTTTGTCTACACTTTCACAACAAATTCAGCACTTCATTCATAACATTCATCCATCAACAACTTCACCCCACACTTGCTTTTCACACACTCAACACACTAACATGCTCCTATTCCCGGATGGGTCAAAAGAGGTCAAATTTATATCAATTGAGGTGCTCAAACAGCATGATCAAGATGAGAAGTAGAGAAAGATGAATTGCCTTAATCATTCCTAGATGATGTGCAAGAACTAGCATGTAATTTCGACCTTCAATCCTCAATCCAATCAAGGCAAACATTCATGATCACAATTGACTCATGGGATTCAAGATAAGTACTTCAAGTCCACATATGCATTCATCTATTCAACACACAAGGCCATCCATAGCCAATTCACAAGACAATTTCATCATAAGGGTCATTCCCAAGCTTAGAAGCACTAAAATTTTTAAAATTTTATGATTTTTTGGATTTTTCAAATTATGTATGTACAATGCAAAACGCTAATAAAACATGTGACTAAAAGAAACTATCCTAGATGCTAATCATGCAAGTGATCATGAAAACCCTACCCCATACTTAGAAACACATTGTCCCCAATGTGTAAATGAAGTAAAGAAGAGTGAAAGAGGGTTCTCACAATGTAAAAATGGTTTGCTTCGGTATTTGGGATTACTCAAATGGAGTGATGTAAGATGATCCTATCAACGATGGTAGAGAGCTCAAAGTGTTCGTTATGGCGTTGCGATCCGCGCTAGGCACCGCTAGCTGTCCAAGTCCCGCGTCCGCTCCACCCACAATTGATGAGGGACTCATCATCATCATCCACATTCCATGCAAGGCTTCCATGCTACCAAGACTCTAGCACACAAAACTCCAAACACACAAAAACACACAAAAATAGAATAATCAAAACAAAAACAAAAACGAAAAAGGGAAAGATGTCTACCAATGGGTTGCCTCCCATCAAGCGCTTCTTTAAGGTCATTAGCTTGACCAAATTCGGGGGCGTCTCATTCGAGGTGAAGTGGGGCAATCATATCCACCGGAGCTCCCGGGATATACTTCTTCAAATGGTGCCCATTCACCTTAAAATCTCCACAATGCTCCCCTCCTATCTCAACCGTTCCATGGGGAAAGATCTTCTTCACCACATAAGGACCCGTCCATCTTGATTTTAGCTTTCCGGGGAAAAACCGCAGCCTCGAGTTGAAGAGAAGGACAAGGTCTCCTTCACTCAAATCTTTCGGGATGAGACGCTTGTCATGCCAACGTTTGGTCCTTTCTTTGTAGATCCGGGCGTTTTCGTTGGCATCCAACCGGATCTCCTCAAGGGCGTTCATATCAAGCAATCTTTTCTCACCGGCCTCCTTGAGGTCAAAATTTAGCCACTTAATGGCCCAATATGCTTTATGCTCCATCTCCACCGGAAGGTGGCAAGACTTTCCATAGACTAGCTTGTAAGGAGTGGTGCCAATCGGTGTCTTGAAAGCGGTTCTATAAGCCCACAAAGCATCATCGAGCTTCATAGCCCAATCCTTTCTCGTCCTAGAAACCGTCTTCTCAAGAATTTCCTTTATCTCCCGGTTGGAGATCTCCACTTGGCCACTAGTTTGGGGATGGTAAGGTGTTGCCACCTTATGAGTCACCCCATACTTAGCCAAAAGTTCCCCGAAGTTCCTATTGGTGAAGTGCTTCCCTCCATCACTTATGATCACCCTTGGTGTTCCAAACCTAGGGAAGATCACTCGGTTGAAGAACCGCACCACAACCTTGGCATCATTTGTAGGAGAGGCGATTGCCTCCATCCATCTCGACACATAGTCCACCGCCAATAGGATGTAGAGGTTGCCACAAGAAGAAGGGAATGGTCCCATGAATTCCACACCCCACACATCAAATATCTCCACTTCTTGTATGTTGTTCAAGGGCATCTCATTCCTCCTTGAGATATTGCCCGTCCTTTGGCAAGCATCACATGCTACCACAAAATTCTGCACATCCTTGAACAAACTTGGTCAAAAGAAACCCGATTGCAACACCTTATCACATGTCTTGTGTGAGCTAGCATGGCCTCCACATGGCAAGGAGTGACAATGGCGGATCACGCTCTCCACCTCATCCTCTGGTATGCATCTCCTAAAGACTCCATCCGGCCCTCTCTTGAACAAAAGCGGTTCACTTCAATAGTAGTGCCTCACATCCTTGAAGAACTTTTTCCGCTGGGCATATGACAAACCGGGTGGCACTTCTTCACACACAAGATAGTTCACAATGTCGGCATACCATGGCTCACCTCCTCTAGACACTTGAAGTAGACACTCCTCCATCATTTGCAATTGCTCATCCCGGAATGAGTCATCAATCGGGATGTCATCTCTTCCAATCTCCAATGGAGGTAGTCTATTAAGGTGGTCCGCCACATAATTTTCGGACCCCTTCTTGTCCCGGATTTCCAAATCAAACTCTTGAAGAAGAAGAATCCACCGAATCAAACGAGGTTTGGCATCCTTCTTTGTAACGAGATAACGGATCGCAGCATGATCCGTATACACTATGAACTTCGCTCCAACAAGATACGAGCGGAACTTCTCAAATACATACACAACCGCTAGCAACTCCTTCTCGGTGGTAGCATAATTGAGTTGGGCATCATCTAGCGTCTTGCTAGCATAATAGATGGCATGTGTAAGCCCATCTTTCCTTTGCCCCAAAACAGCCCAACGGCTACATCACTCGCGTCACACATGATCTCAAACGGTAAACTCCAATCCGGAGGTTGCATGATGGGTGCGGAGATCAAAGCGTTCTTCAACCTACAAAAAGCCTCAAGGCAATCCTTGGAGAAAACATACTCAACATATTTCATTAGTAGGTTAGTAAGAGGCTTAGAAATCTTAGAGAAATCTATAATGAATCTCCGGTAAAAACCGGCATGCCCTAGAAAACTCCTTACCCCCTTCACAGAGGTAGGTGGTGGCAACTTCTCTATCGTCTCTATCTTAGCCCTATCAACCTCAATACCACGGTTGGACACCAAGTGTCCCAACCCAATACCTTCACTTACCATGAAGTGGCATTTCTCCCAATTCAAGACTAGATTAGTCTCCTCACATCTTCTAAGCACTAGAGACAAGTTAGCTAAGCAATCATCAAAGGAATATCCATAAACAGAAAAGTCATCCATAAACACTTCCATGATGTTTTCAATATACTCAGAAAAGATGGCCATCATGCAACTTTGAAAGGTGGCGGGTGCATTACACAACTCAAATGGCATTCTCCTATATGCAAAAGTACCCCAAGGACATGTGAATGTAGTTTTCTCTTGGTCATCAGGGTGGATAGGGATTTGGAAGAATCCACTATAACCATCTAAGTAGCAAAAGTGAGAATGTTGAGCTAATCTCTCTTGTATTTGGTCAATAAAGGGAAGAGGGAAGTGATCTTTCCTAAAGGCCACATTTAGTTTCCTATAGTCTATACACATCCTCCATCCCGTAACCGTTCTAGTTGGGATTAGTTCATTATTCTCATTGGTTACTACGGTCATCCCACCCTTCTTAGGAACCACATGCACGGGACTAACCCATTTACTATCCGAAATCGGGAAAATGATTCCCGCATCTAGCAATTTAAAGATCTCTTTCTTCACTACTTCTTTCATGATAGGGTTTAGTCTTCTTTGAGGTTCAATTGAAGGTTTATGGTTGTCTTCCATCAAGATTTTATGCATGTATAAAGAAGGTTTAATGCCAACTAAATCATCAATGGTATAGCCAATGGCTTTCCTATGCAATCTCAACTCATGCAACAATCTATTCAATTCATCATCATTCAAGCATGCATTCACAATAACCGGATATGTAGAATTATCACCAAGAAAAGCATACTTAAGATGAGAGGGGAGGGGTTTGAATTCAAGTTTAGGAGGACCTTTATCGAGTGGAGACGATCCGTATAATGTTGGTTGAGATGAATCCAAAGCCATGGAAGACTCCTCAAGACTCCTTGAAGCTTGATCAACAACCAATGCAGTTTCTGGAGAAACCACGGGCAGAATTACGGGCTCTGGCACAACCACGGCCGTGGAACTTGCAAAGCTAGCCTTTTTGAGCATTCCAGAGAGTTCCACGGGACTTTCCACGGGCGTGGTTTTCCCTACATGGCCGTGGTTTTTACAGAAATTCAGCACACCTTCGTGTGCTTCAAATTCAGCTCTTGTCTCCTTTTCCAATGATTCTAAAGCCTTGATTTCTTCATTGCAAGCCTCCTCATCTCCTTCCTCCATCAAAATTAAGCTAAGAATCTTCTCCAAGGGGTCCTTGATCAAGATCGAGCTCACAACTTCTCTACAATCCTCTTGCTCGACAATGTTGAACACATCTTCACCAAGGGTTGGCCCCATCATCATTGTGGATAGTTTGAACTTAATATTCTCTTCTCCAATGTTGAAGGAGAGAATTCCATTTTTACAATCCACCAAACATCCGGAAGTGGATAGGAAAGGTCTTCCCAAGATGATAGGAACCGGATAGTCCGCCGGGATGTCCAAAACAACGAAGTCTATGGGCACATAGAACTTCCCTAGTTGCACCGGTATGTCTTCCAATATTCCAACCGGGTGATTGATCGAACGGTCCGCCATGTAAAGGGTCATCTTGACCGGCTTTGGCTCTCCTAGCCCAGCCTTGTTGCAAAGTGCAAGCGGTATGATGCTTACACTTGCCCCAAGATCACATAGGGCTTCATACTTCACTTCTCCCACTCCAATTGGCACACAAAAAGATCCCGGATCTCTTAGCTTAGGAGGCATCTCCTCCTTCATAGTTTGGATCAATTCCGAGGACCTCTTTGTCATCCTTACTTCTCCATAATCCTCCAACTTCCTCTTGTTGGAGATTATTTCCTTCAAAAACTTGCCATATGCCGGCATACCTAGAATAGCATCCATGAACGGAATGTTAATATGCAATTTAGACATAAGTTCAAGGAATTTACCGAAGTGTTTGTCCAAGCGAGCTCTTGCTCGTGATTGTGGGAATGGTAGTGGTGACTTGTATGGAGGTGGTGCCACATATGTTGGCTCATCATCTTTGCTTTTTCCTCCATCTTCTTGCAATGGCTCTTCTTCTATCACCACTTGCTTTCCTTTATCACTTCCTTTAGGTAAGGGATCCTTCATGCTCAGCCCACTCCTTGTTGTGATGGCCAACACTTGACCTCTTGGGTTATCTTCGGTTCTTCCGGGAAGCTTTCCCGGATCTCTATGAGCTTCACCCGCCTTTTGGAACACTTGTGCTTCCCCAACACCTTTTGAGCCTTAGAAATAGAAGTCACCGTGCTCTCAAGGCCACTCAACCGTCCAAGCATTTGCTCAAACATCATCTCGGTTCTATCCTTTGGAGGTTGAGTGAATCCGGGTGGAGGTTCTTGTGAAGCCTTTGGTGGTGGATCTGCGCTTGTGGAAGCGGGAGGGTTCAAGGCTCCATCCGGGTTAGAATAGGAAAACCCGGGATGGTTGTGGTTAGGCCGGTAATTGTTGTATTGCCGGCTGTTGTTGTTGAAGTTCCTAGGGCCTTGATAATTTTTGAAATTGCCCCTTCCCATGTAGTTCACATCTTCCTCCTTGAAAGACAAGTTTGCTTGCACTTGCACTTGAGGGGTTTCTTGATTCTTCAAAGTTGTAGCACACAACTCCCTCAAAGATTTCAGCTCATTGTTGATTGCATCAAGCTTGAAGTTACTCATGATGACTTCACTCACCTCATATGCTCCCGCTTTCCTCCCATCACTCTTCCTATGGGAGTACTTCTCTATCACCAAAGCTTGTTTCTCTACAAACTCCCAAGCTTCATCCACATTCTTTTCCATGAAAGTCCCACCGGAAAGAGATTGAAGCTTGAATTGGCTATCTTCATCAAGTCCCTTGAAGTAGATCTCCAATAGCTCTATTTTCGGTATACCATGGTGTGGACAATCTAGGAGCAGGTCCTTGAACCTCTCCCAAGACTTGAATAAGCTTTCTCTATCCTTCATCACGAAGGCATTGATCTTCCCTCTTAACTCGGTAGTCTTGGAAGGTGGGAAGAACTTTGTCAAAAACTCGGTTTTCATCTCCTCCCAATTACTCACTCGCCCTTGTGGAATAGATTGATACCAAGCTAAGGCTTTATCCTTAAGTGAGAAGGAGAAAGCCCTAAGCTTATGGTTGTTGCTCTCCAATCTAGGCGGTCTTAGAGTCTCCATTAAGATCTCATAGTTCATCAAGTGTTGATGAGGAGACTCTCCTTCCATCCCTCCAAATTGATTATGCCGGATCATTTGTAGAACTTGAGGGCGGAACTCGTAATCATGGGCTGCGGGATCTCCTAAGTTCACACCCGGACGGTGTGCTCTTTGTGCCGGATCCATACATTGCCCTAACGTTTGTGGCTCTTCAATAGCAATGGGCACATCCCGAATATTAACCGCCGGCTACGGTTGTGGTGGAGGTGGAGGTTGTTGACGATTAAGCTCTCTTTGCACAAGAGCTTGCCTAATCTCTTCAATCTCCCTCCTAGTTGCTTCTTGCCTCTCATTGGCAAGTCTCCTTTCATTCTCCAAGGCTTCATCCCTTAGCCTAATTTGCTCTAAAGCTTCATCTAACTCAGCTTGGAGATCTCTTCTGGCCATCTCTTTTCCCTTTCTAATGCTCTTGGATCTAGATCTAAGGGTTTTCTCCGGTTTGGGATCGAAGGGAGCTAAATCCTTGCCACGAGATCTTCGCATGCACCTAAAGAGTAACAGATGTCCTGAAAAGCAAAGACACAAACCAAAGGAGATCAAAAGCAACAAGAAAGACCTACACTTTAAACAATCACAAACAATGACTCAATCTTAACCTAGTCCCCGGCAACGGTGCCAAAAACTTGTTACGTCTAGGAATTGATGCATGCAAAAAGTCTTAAATTTATACTCGATATATTTCTCCTAACTCCTAGTGAACCCACAGTGTACGGGACGTTTTGTAGTAGGGATAGTATTCCGAGGTCGAACACAAAGACTGAGGTGAAATTGAATCGATTAGTGACTAAGGATAGTGTTGATCTAGGCTAAGAAAAGAGAAAGAAACAAATAAATGAAAATCTCAATATTTTTGGGTTTGGTTTTGTGTGGTGATTAATCAAGAATCACAACGATATAAGAATGCAAACAAACTAACAATCTATCAAATCAACACAAACAAGCAAGACAAACACGAGATATGAGATCAAAGAGAGAAAAGCGGATTCTAGGGGTTGGAGATTCTGATTATGGCATTGGACTCAAGCTTCTAATCATCCTTGGACAAACTATGGTATGTTGGGAAGGAATGTTTCTCAAGCGGGGTCAATTACCGGGTAGGTCTCATGATCCACTAATCCCGCACCTAAGGTCCTATCACCGGGTAAGTCTCTAGGAGCCTAAGGTAGACATATCTACACAAACCGGATGACTATCTAGGGATCTAACCTCTCCTTACCGGGTAAGTATCGGGAAGGCAAGTCCTAAACACTTATCCTAGCACATTCAGTTTAATAGCGGCTTGTGAGGCTCACTACTACCTAGAATTCGTCATCTTCGGTATCTAAGAGCAAGAATCACCGGGTAAGTCTCTTCTAACTCTTAGTTGCTAACACTAGGTCACCCTAGGATAGGTTTAGCTCAACAAATACTAGGATTTCAACAATCTAAAATCCTAGCACTTAGATTCATCAAAACAAGCAAGTCAGTCAAAATCACGGGTAGTTCATCAAGAACCACGACCGTGGAATGTATAGAAAAACCCGTGGTTTACAACAGAGGCTACACTCGAGCAAACAATTCATCCAAAGGTACACCTAAGTCCATTCTATCATAGTCCAAGCCATAACCATAATTTCCTTATCCTAGAATCACATCTATCTAGCCAACAACATGCATTTCAACAATCAAACTCAACAAGCATACATTCATGGCTTCCATAGCAAGTAGATGAATTGAAATAGAGATGAACAAGTAGAACAAAGAATACCAAGCTGAATGTCTGATAAGAAAGACTTACAATCCTTCAAAAGAAGGTTCAATCTCGTTCCTTAAAAAACCGAGCAAATCGTCTTCACAAAAATCACTCAAAACTATCAAAAATTAAGAATGGTGTGTTCTTCTCTTCTTCTCCAATGGAATCCTTTCTTCTCCTCCAAGAGTAGCTCCAATCCAATCTTCCAATGAGAGAATATTGTTGTTGAGAGTGTGGGAGAGAATGGAGTGATGGGGTCTGCCCCTCACAGCCTGCAGGACCACCTTATATCCTCAACAAATTGCAAGAGTCGGCCATGAAGATCATGGGACAGCTGTCACAGCTGTTTGGGGAAAACCACGGCCCATTTCCACGCCCGTGGAAGTCCCAGTGGCCGTGGTTTTGGTGCTTCTGCACTCTATGGATCATCAAGCCACAATTTGGTGCATGGCATGCACCAACAAGGTCCCATGTGTCCTCCTTAGCTCCTTGCTTGCTTCCCAATGAGTCCGAAGGTGTGTCATCTCGTGGAATGATCTTCAAATGTATCGATTAAGCTCCTAAATCTCCCAAAATACCTACAAAGCATGCAAAAGTCCGTGTAGACGTCTATCTCGACAAAATACATGAATTGAGAGCAAATCGTTACGAACTAGTGCAAACCATGCATGAATGAGCGGAAAAACTATCTAAATGAGTGCCTAAACCTAAGTCATAACTGATGTTATCACACTCGCGATGTACGGGCTGATGAGCGTGATCAAATGATGAGAGACATTTACCGCCAGCAGTTTGGGCGGCATTTCAGCTCTGAGTTCCACCCATTCCCACCACCATCACCACCACAATGATGAGCCTCAAGGATTGACAGTTCAGCCGCCCCACCACCATTTTTAGTGAGTTCATATTTCTTTTCTTCTTTTTTTTATTTCTTTTTCAAACATTGAGGACAATGTATGTTCTAAGTATGGGGTGGGGTGTGACTATGTGTTGTAATGACTCTACTACATTTGCTTGCTTGCTTCTATCCATAACACTTTGCATGTTTCATTTTCATAGTCACACGTTTCATTATTGCATTGCATGAAATAGTTTGAAAAACCCATAAAAATTTGAAAATTTTGGAAAACTTTGAAAGAGTTCTTGTGCTTCTAAGATTAGAGATGACTTCTATGATAGCTCTTACTTGTGGAATGAGTTTTGATGACAATTCTATGCTTAAACGGAATAATGAATTGAAAAGGAATTGAATGTGTTGTTTATCCTTTCTTGCAAGTTTCATAATGTGAAAGTTCTATCTAAATCATATTGAGAAATTGAGGTTGAAATCACATGATGAGCTCTTATAATTCTTTATGAAATGATTAAGGCAATTCAATTTTCTTTCTTCCTTCCTTGATCACTTAGCCCCACAATAAAAGTAATTGCCTCCCCTACCTATCCGGGAATTTGGAGCAGTTGATATTTGGCATGTTTGATGTGGGAGGGCCATGAAAGCAAATCTTTGCATTCAAAGAATATAATTAATAGGTTTGGGGAAGACAATCATGACGATGAGTAACTCGGCACCATTCACATAGCCGGGTGTTTGTGTCTTGCCAAAGTCGGATTGAGCGATATTCCTAACGAATTATGGTATGTGCATCAAGGTTTTGAGGCATCTCAAAATTGAGAAACGCCAATCTCCTAGGCTTCGGTTTTTGTGCACCTCTGTCCATCTTTCAAAAAGTAAAGTCGAAAATAATGTGAAAAAGAAGAGAGCAAAGCTCAAAGTTGAGGGTGTTGCAATTCAAAGTAAAAAGAAAAAGAGTTGGGTTATTCATTTTCCTGGATTCATGCACCACATCCCTTATAAGTTTCCCTCCCTTCCGCATTCTAGACCTTACTTGAAAGTCCTTAAGATCAAAAGAATGTTATTTGACTTGGTGATCTAGATTGAAATTTCTTATGCTTGATTTTGACAATACTTGAAGGTTATGATGTTTGTCTTAAAGTTTAAGCGATTTGGGATGTTTCTTTGCTTTACATTCTTTGGTTTATGTATACAAGTGTTTTTCAAGGATGAATGAAGCAAGGTTTGAGGATGATCTATTGACTAGAAACACATTTACCCAAAGGATGTTTTTGTTTTGAGATTGCATGCATATTTCATTCTAACTTGTATTTTAGTGCTTTCGAATACCTTGCTAGGGGACAAGCAAGTGACAATTATGGGGTATTTTGTTAGCATGAAATATTGCGATATTCTAGGCACTTATTTTGGTTGTTTTTTCCCTTATTATTGTGTACATGGATGAAGTTTAGAAGCAATTGTTAGCTTGTTCCTCTATTATTGTCGATATGGATGTCTACACTAGCTTTGTGTTGATTGTAGGCGAAAAGAAGCTAAATAGGAGCTATTGAGAGAGAAAAGAGAGCAATCAGTCATATTCGAGGATTAGGAACACATCAAGGAAGCTAAGGAAGGAGCTAGGATGAAGAATGTCACGACACAAAGGAAACTACAAGAATTCTACACTTCCACGCCCTGAATTACAGCCGTAGAAGAGTCCACGCTCTAAACTACGGTCGTGGATCTTGGCATCATGAGCATGGAGCATTCCAGTAAGTTACATGGCCTAAAGTACGGTCGTGGAAGTCACAAGAGACCGTAACCCCTTTCCACGCCCTAAACCACGGTCGTGGAAACCCTTGAGACCGTGATTTAGGCGATCTTTTGACGAGTCTTTATTTGCCACGGTTATTCTTCCCCGTCTTATAAAAAGGTCGGAAAAGAGAGTTTTGGGTACCGGCGCTTACGCTCGCTTAATCTCGCAACATTTGCGTTTGATTCCGCAGAGACGTTGACGGACGCTGACGGCCGCTTTCCGGGCTTCGAGCATTCTCGCCTAGGGTTGATTGAAGATCACTGAAGGTTTAGCCTCTTTCTTAGGTTTTGATATTGAAGACGGATTGACAACCTGTTCTTCATACTTACCTTAGATTGTGAGGTTTTGTGTTATACATTCTGAATCCATTAACATTACTTCTTGTGTTCGGATTTGAAAATTGGTTTTGAAGGTTTATTGAGTATTCAAGGGTTTTCATCTTTCATTCTCTTTAATTTTAATATTGATATTATGAAAATGGTTATTGGCTAAAACCCTTTAGCAATTCTAAGGTGAAGGGTTGATAGTTGTGGCTTAGATGATGATAGATCGATCGTAATTTGATTGGACTTGAGAGTTAGAGGGATCTCGTCGACGAACCCAAATCACGGCCTGTTGTTGGGCTTCCACTGCCGTGTTTCTCAAGATCTGACCGTGATTTACCCTAGTTTACGAACTTTGCTTTTACTTTGATTCAAGGTTAAGGATTAGCTTTAATCTAGTCTTGGTTTACCCTTTTCTAGGTAGTAGTGAGACTCATCATCCTCTATTTCGGTTTCGAGTGTCACAACCTTAATCATTTTAGTTTATCTTGATCCTTGGGTGACAAGTTTGGGTATTTGAGTTTAATTCTTGTCCATAGATCCTTTCTATACTGCACCCTCAACAACCTTTATAGAAAGTGTCTTTAGATAAGTCATATAAAGTCTTGGAACTTCACCGTACATGGCTTTACTTTAACATACCTTTGCAACTCTTAACTTTGTCCTTAGTTCTTTAGGATATCTTGAATCGATTGCCACAATTGGATACCTGAATCTTTAGGGTTGTTGTTTTCCCCAATATTTGCAAAGCTTTACCTCTTATTTGCTCGATAACTTGAGACTAGGTTTTGTTTCATCAAATCCCTGTGATCGATACTCTGGAATATTTGCTAATCTACATCGATCCGTACACTGCGGGTTCGCTTGCTTTTATTCTAGTTTTATAAATTTAAGACTTGATTGCACGCACGTTTTAGGGCGAACACCAGCCAAGGAGAAACCGAAGGCTCGCTGCACATCGATGAACACATCGTCTTACGATTCCGGTGTTTGCCCACGGTCGCGCCTACACCTAGCCGTGGTCATGTCTCAACACTTGTCGCCGTACCTACACATAGAGCACCGCGGTCCTGTCGTCTTGGATCTTGTCACCACGGTTGCGCATTTGAGTCGCCACGTTCGCAACGACATTGCTTCCCCACTATCGTGCCTTCATTCCTCTGCGGTCGCGGAATCACTCCAATAGGTTCCTAAGCTCGAGCTTTCGGCTTAAGGATTTACTATAGGTATATAACCTAACCCTTCTAGTTACCCTATGTTTGTTTATGAGCAAGTGGGTATTGGTTATAGTTTGTGATGGATACATGATCTTATGATGATCATTGATACTAGAAGTTGGAAACTTCTAGCTGTCAGATGGTTTATGATGTGTCTGCCTTGTATCATCAGGCGTAGAGTGTATTCTTGCGGGAAATGAGTGTTGATTGATAGCTGGGATTACCTAGATACATGCAAGCCCCTTGAGCTTATTTAGTTTGACCTTTTGTGTGTTAGTATGATTGTAATAGTGGTGTGTATTGTGTGTTAATAATTATAACTTGATAGGACGACTTTTATTTTTATATGGCCCAAGTAGTAACGGGCGGTGACATCACTACCAAGCTCTAACAAGAGATTGGGAGGTTCTCTGCGACTAGATTAGACAGGTACACAATGAGGTGCATCGGATCCAGTCATGTTGGTACAAGGGGACAAAGGCGAGTTTTGGGAGATCCTCTTGTCACAAAAGAAGTTGATTATAAAGTGAATCATGTATATAAGATAATAACCTGATTGATGTGTGAGCATGCTATGTGTGTATGTGCTATTGCCGTTATCCTAATATGTATAATGGTAGCTAGCGGTTCTATCAGTTGTTGTAGATTCGTTGCAGGATAGGGATGTTGCTGAGTGATCTGGTCGGAGTGGTTAGCCGGAGTTCTCGTATATTATAGGACAAGATGTTTGGTTTTTATTTTTTTTCCTTTGACATTATAGTTTGTAGTACTTGGTTGAGCGTCTTATCTTTTATTCTAGTTTATTGACATTTGGCAATTTATCTATTTTGTTTGATATATATTTGTGCCTTGTTGCAAGATCCGGTGAACTTGTTGTTAGGCTAGGGTTGGGACCCATTGTGAGATCTTAATCCGTAGCATCCCGAGTTCTGAGAATTTGTGGTGTTACAACATGGTATCAGAGCTCTAGGTTGACAACTGATAGCATGAATTATAGTCTATATTTCAGGGTTTGTTTGGACGTTTTATCTTTCATATTCTGCATGTTTGTATGTACATTATGTGATTTTACTACCATTTCATCTACCTTTGCGAGAATCGAGGTCTACACCTAGTTTCGTTGTAATTGCAGGTAATATGGTACGTTTTGCATCAAAAAGGAGCAAAAGAAGTCAAGAGTCATTTGGAGCTACATCCAGGAAGCACAGCCATGGATTGAAGATTCACTTTGGAGCTGATTCGAGAGATTTCACATTCTGTCGTAAGTCACCTCGGTTGACTAGAGGTTCACCTCGACCGAGGCGATCCAGAGACGCCGACTCGACCGAGGCGAACACCTAGGACGCGGCGAGAATATTTTATTCTTGGATGAGATCTTTTTAAATTTGGAAAGTGATCTTATATTTTTGGGCTTGGCTTCTGGAAGGAAGGAGATATGCAGAATCATATATTTTACCTATTTTTATGGGAAGATATCCTTTTTAGATATCTTATCTTTGGAGGGTTATTTTCCTATAAAAAGGATCGGATTTCCCACAAATCCGGCATCCGCTTACAGCTGGAAATCTCGCATACAACGCAGCAGCCGCAGCATACTCCAATTTGGGAGTTTTCGAAGAACCTTTTTGAAGGTTGAAGGAAAGTTGAAGATTAGCTTTTTATAGCTTTTTGAAGGGTTTTGTAAGATTGTCTTCAATTCCCTCAATTGTTGTCTTGTCTTGTTGGATTGCTATCCAAGGAACGCTTTTGTTGTGATATTTGATTCAGTTATTGAAGTCTTTTCATTAAATTCTTCTTTGTTCAAATATTCGCCTTCTTCCCATATATTTTAATACTTTCATTATGATGATGAGTGGCTAATTTCCTTGTGTGATTCTAGGGTGATTGGCTGAAGGTTGTGGAAAAAACAATGATAGAATAATATTAGATTCCAGTAGGATCCTGAAAGTTCGAGTCTTTAACCTTAACCCTAAGCATCTCGTTCGGTTGATGAACATCTCGGCCGGGGTGGAATTCTTCTGACCGAGGTGACTTATCCGACCTAAAACAGAAAGTTAAGTGTTAGAGTTTGCTAAATCCTATTCTTATTTCACCTTCCTGATTCAATGCAAGCTTAGGATGAGACTTACCCGGTAATACCTTAGTTTGTCTACCAACGATCATAGGTATAGGTAATAAAGGTTTATCCTTTATTGGGGTTTTGAGTGTGCTTCCATCCCATCTTTGTGAGTTAGCCTGAGACTTACCCGGTAAAGGTTGATTCTATTCCCTTAGATGGTGTGTTAGTTTGAGGTTATAGTTCTTTATCTTGATTCCTTGAGACTTACCCGGTAATAGGAGTTGCGGTTTAGGATTAGTGTGTAGTGAGACTTAACCGGTGATCTACTCCACTTTAGCAACACCTTCCCCACGCAAAAATCTCAGCTTTGTCCGCTTATCTATAGATCTTGAGTTGGAACCACAACTAGATGCCTTAATCCCTAGAATTGCATGTTTGCTTTATTGACTTCTTATTCATCTTTGATTGTGTTAATTGCTCTTGTGGTTAGTATTGACATAAGCATACCGTTATTGACTTTGTTTCACCGAGTCCCTGTGATCGACCCCTGGAATTTTCTTGCTTTTACTACGATTGACCCGTACACTGCGGGTTCGCATCCTTGTTTTAAGCTTAAGTC
>BSUD01000008.1:97748374-97786125 GCA_033239045.1 Fagopyrum esculentum | reverse complement strand
GAATTCCCTATTAAAATTTCTGAATTTTTCAGGAAAGCACCGGAGAGTTGGAGGTCTCTTCCGAAAGAACCTCCTAAGATCAAGATGAAACCTCTCTTGAAATTGTTGGAGGAAGATGCTCCTTGGATTATAAGGAGTGAAGTTAACAAGCGCTTCACCGCTAAGGCAACGAAGTGTTATTTGTTCAAGTATGGGGTCCCTCGCATGCTCAGGACCCTGTACCATCCCCAAGCTATAGATGGGGAAGCTGCTATGATTCTCGAGAAACTATTTTCTCGATCAAGGAAAGGATGGGACGCAAGGCTAGATTATGTCCCATTGAAGTGCAGGAAGGCTAGAAGGATTCCGATGAGAATCAAACCGTACAAGCTTGTACATGGGAGATCTTACCATTTGCCGGTGAAATTAGAAACCGGAACCTTTTTGGAAGAATTTTATGATGGATGTGATGAACACTCCATGGTGTTCAAGGTACATTGAGTAATTCTATGGAGAAGGGTCCAGCTAGCGACCTTAAACCAAGCGCTTCTTGGGAGGCAACCCAAGGTATTGCTTTCTTCTCCCTTTTCTAGTTTAGTTTAGATAGTTGCTTTGTTTTTGTTTTCCTCTAGACAACAACCAGGTATTCCAAAAGGAAGGATCACAGTTCAGGAGCTACACTAGAAGAACGAAATTTCGAGAAGTTGAGGAAACGAGCTTTACTGAGATACATCTCGGGTACTGTCAGAACACCTCGACCGAGATGTACTTCGCCAACCGAGATGGTCTTATATGGGAGTTGTTTCTTACTTCTTCATGCAGTTTAGCTATGTTCGGTGAGTATCCTGTCCTTAGACTTATTCTGACCCACTGGGACAGTGTGTCCCAAGTATGGGGTGTTTGTACTTATTTGACTACTTGACGTTATTTGACTACTTTTGATGTATGACATTCTATTTCATCGGATATTTTATTTATGCCTCACTTCTGCATTTATATGATTATCTGATATTACATGCATACCTACAGGTTATTTGATTGAGAAAAACGTCGAAACCGAAAAAAAAAAATGGTTTTAAAAAAAATTTTTTGACCTCGACCGGGGAGAGTCTTGGCCAAACGAGGCATTTCACCTCGGTTGAACCAAGAACACCTCGACCGAGGTGTGTTAACTGAGAGTTTTCGAAAACGATTTTGTGTTACTTATCTGGATATGATCTCAGTGAAGATCTTGTTTACTTACTGGTTTTAAATTCTTTATGTGTTTGAAAGGTTTTATAATATGTTTAAGTTGCTAAATGCTTTGTTTGAAATTATTGGCATGTTTAATACTTTGTTTTTATCCAAATTATGTTGAATTTGAAGGTTGACACCGCAGGTTAAGTTCTCTCACTTTCTTCTTGGAAAGACCAAGGCAATTCATTTTCTTCTTCTTCTTCTTCTTGATCATGCTTAGCCCCTCATATACATTTTGCCTCCCTTTACCTATCCGGGAATTTGGAAGCAAGCGAAGTGGAGAAAGCAAGTGGAGTTAAAGTTGAGGAGTGGCTGGAAGTGAAAGTGTTAGAAAGCAATAATAGGTTTGGGGAAGTCAATCATGAAGATGAGTAACTCGGCACCATTCACATAGCCGGGTGTTTGTGTCTTGCCAAAATCAGATTGAGCGATATTCCTAACGGGTCATGGTATGTGCATCAAGGGTTTGATGCATCTCGAGAAATTGATGATTGCAGATTTCCTAGGCTTCGGTTATTGTGCACCTCTATCCATGCATCCCAAAAAGTAAAGTAAAAAGAAAAAGTGCGAAATAAGCAAAGCTTATTGGTGGAAGATGTTGCAAGTCAAAGTGAAAGTGAAGTTCATCCTTTTCCCGGATTCTAGCACCACATTACCTTACATACATCCCTACCCTACACGTTTCTTGACCTTTTCTTTTGGGAAGCCCTTGAGACCTTGAGCTTGTTGATTGACTTAGCGGTTTAAATCGGATTATACATGATTAATTTTGATAAATTATGATTTATTATGCATTCTATGGTTTTATGCAAAGATGAACAACTTTCCTATATTTATAAAATGTTTTGAGCATATTGAGTTTTTAAATTCCAGGAAGTACTCTCTTAGAGTGATCTATGATAGTTGCACACCATAAAATGTTTTTGAAAGACTTTTTCATTGATTTTATTGACTTATAATCCATTCTATCTTGTTTTCTATATGCGGAACTTGCTTGGGGACAAGCAAGGGCTAAGTATGGGGTATTTTGATAGCATGAATTATAGTCTATATTTCAGGGTTTGTTTGGACGTTTTATCTTTCATATTCTGCATGTTTGTATGTACATTATGTGATTTTACTACCATTTCATCTACCTTTGCGAGAATCGAGGTCTACACCTAGTTTCGTTGTAATTGCAGGTAATATGGTACATTTTGCATCAAAAAGGAGCAAAAGAAGTCAAGAGTCATTTGGAGCTACATCCAGGAAGCACAACCATGGATTGAAGATTCACTTTGGAGCTGATTCGAGAGATTTCACATTCTGTCGTAAGTCACCTCGGTTGACTAGAGGTTCACCTCGACCGAGGCGATCCAGAGACGCCGACTCGACCGAGGCGAACACCTAGGACGCGGCGAGAATATTTTATTCTTGGATGAGATCTTTTTAAATTTGGAAAGTGATCTTATATTTTTGGGCTTGGCTTCTGGAAGGAAGGAGATATGCAGAATCATATATTTTACCTATTTTTATGGGAAGATATCCTTTTTAGATATCTTATCTTTGGAGGGTTATTTTCCTATAAAAAGGATCGGATTTCCCACAAATCCGGCATCCGCTTACAGCTGGAAATCTCGCATACAACGCAGCAGCCGCAGCATACTCCAATTTGGGAGTTTTCGAAGAACCTTTTTGAAGGTTGAAGGAAAGTTGAAGATTAGCTTTTTATAGCTTTTTGAAGGGTTTTGTAAGATTGTCTTCAATTCCCTCAATTGTTGTCTTGTCTTGTTGGATTGCTATCCAAGGAACGCTTTTGTTGTGATATTTGATTCAGTTATTGAAGTCTTTTCATTAAATTCTTCTTTGTTCAAATATTCGCCTTCTTCCCATATATTTTAATACTTTCATTATGATGATGAGTGGCTAATTTCCTTGTGTGATTCTAGGGTGATTGGCTGAAGGTTGTGGGAAAAACAATGATAGCATAATATTAGATTCTAGTAGGATCCTGAAAGTTCGAGTCTTTAACCTTAACCCTAAGCATCTCGTTCGGTTGATGAACATCTCGGCCGGGGTGGAATTCTTCTGACCGAGGTGACTTATCCGACCTAAAACAGAAAGTTAAGTGTTAGAGTTTGCTAAATCCTATTCTTATTTCACCTTCCTGATTCAATGCAAGCTTAGGATGAGACTTACCCGGTAATACCTTAGTTTGTCTACCAACGATCATAGGTATAGGTAATAAAGGTTTATCCTTTATTGGGGTTTTGAGTGTGCTTCCATCCCATTTTTGTGAGTTAGCCTGAGACTTACCCGGTAAAGGTTGATTCTATTCCCTTAGATGGTGTGTTAGTTTGAGGTTATAGTTCTTTATCTTGATTCCTTGAGACTTACCCGGTAATAGGAGTTGCGGTTTAGGATTAGTGTGTAGTGAGACTTAACCGGTGATCTACTCCACTTTAGCAACACCTTCCCCACGCAAAAATCTCAGCTTTGTCCGCTTATCTATAGATCTTGAGTTGGAACCACAACTAGATGCCTTAATCCCTAGAATTGCATGTTTGCTTTATTGACTTCTTATTCATCTTTGATTGTGTTAATTGCTCTTGTGGTTAGTATTGACATAAGCATACCGTTATTGACTTTGTTTCACCGAGTCCCTGTGATCGACCCCTGGAATTTTCTTGCTTTTACTACGATTGACCCGTACACTGCGGGTTCGCATCCTTGTTTTAAGCTTAAGTCTAGGGTTATAAATTTAAAGCTTGCACACACCGTTTGGAGCGAACAACAACAATGGCACTCGCAATCTTCTCAAATGTTGAATAGATAAATAAGCAGAACCCGAAAGGGGTATGAGTTTTCAAATGAATTTTGTTTCAAATCATGTGCATAGTCGGCCTGGGATAGAATGTACGGGGGACCATCACTATTTCCTCGGATTTCGGAAGCCTAGCTTGTATCTTGGACTTTAATTGTTTATTATTGGATTTAATTTATCGAAGTAATATTAGCTTGGACTTATATGTTAGTCATGTCCTTATCGTAGAGGACATGTACTAGAACGACACCGCTAGGGAACGCGATTTATTTCGATCACCATGTTCTCCCGCTGAGTAGGGTAGACGTGTTGGGATTCCCGTAGTCCGGGAACTAAGCCCAAGAAATAGACCTCCAGCTGTGAGAGGTCGGGGTCGAATTACCCAAGGTGAGCCGTCAATAACGGGATTGATAGAAAATAAGACTGAGAGGACAGCTGGAAATGTGACACCCGTGATTGGAAACGAGACGGCTACCCTACCAGGATCATAGAGGGATTAGGCAACTGATTCAGGTCGCATATCAATGGAGCGACAAAGTTTTTAGAATAAAATCCAACATGTTGTTGATGCAGCTAGAAGGGGAGAACGTATTCCAGATCCTCCGGTGCCAATGAGATTTGTTGAGGTGTCATAGAGGGCGACCCTAGTGCAAGCTATTCCGGAGAGGGTAACTGATACTATTAGTGTAATGCCTAGTTTTGGCCTTCACCGCCCCCACGGTGAAGAGGGTCGCCCCTGCGGCAGGGCCAGCTGCCCCTGCGGCAGACTCCAGATCGCGCCCGATCTGTTTTTATTCCGTATTTATTTCTTTCCTTAGATAGAAGATTTGATCTTCTATCTTAAGAGCCGGCTTTCCTTTGATCTTCTAACCTTAAAAACTTCCTTCCTTCTCTCTTTCCCAACCTTTCCCGATAAAATCCCGCTTTCTCTTCCTTTTCCCGTTTCTTGCTTACGTTTCTTCAACCTCGAGCAAAGTTGCAACCTTTCCCTTGCAATCTTTTGTAGAATGTGTAAGTCTTCATCCCCTTTGATCCCTCTCATTTTCATGAGCCTATTGTATGCTTCTTCCTTCTGTTTCCCTTTCTCTTTCGTTGATGCTCACATGCTCCCTTGGTTGAGATTTCAAGTGTGTGGAACAAAGATTCAAGATTTGGTTGCTTGGTTGTGACGTGTTGTCAAAGAGGAAGCCCGACGCCGCTTTTTGTCACAGAATTGCCCCCGCGCCTACAACTTCCCGCCCCTGCGGTTTTCCTGCAGTAGCTCCCGTCTTTGGTGAGCTGCTTCCCTTTTGTTGTGTTGATGTTGTTGACCCTTGGGAATCTGTAAGACTAGGGTTTTTAACCCTAGCTTGTGGAGATCTCTTAGAGATCGTGAAGACTAGAAGTTATAAACTTGTAGAAATCGTTTCGTTCCTGATTCGTTATACCTTGTTTGAGCAGGCATTCCTTCCTTTCCTTCGGGAAACTGAGTTGTAGCTGATCTTTAAGTTTACCTTCTAGTGAGGTAAGTCCCTTGGACTTACTTAGCTGCATTCCGTCTATTAGTTTGACCGTATTGGTGGTGTTTGTGTTGTTTATCGTTATAACGGATAATTGGAATAAGATTGACCTTTGATACCTTAATTGGCCCAAGTATATTATAATCGGGCGGTGACCGCTTGTCCAGTTCAAAATGAGGAAACTGGGAGGTGCTCTTGCGACAAGTCTAGCAGGTGACAGAGGGATGCATCCGCTCTATTAATGTTGGTGAAAGGGGACAGAGGCGAGATCATAGTGACACTCGTGTGATAACATAACTTGAATTAGTGAAGGGATTAACTTAATGAAAGATAATACCTAGTTGAGTGCAAGCATGCTATATATTTATATTACTTTATGTGTGCTTGTGCCTTTAATGTCTTTCTGATATCTAGAATGTTAGCTAACGGTTTATACCGATGTTGTAGATATCCCGCAGGTTAAAGATACTACTGAGTGATCCGGACGGTGCGGTCAGCCGGGGTTCCCGTACATTATAGCACAAGATCGGGTTTTATATTTCAATTGTTGTTCTTTCCTTTGTTTTGAACTCATTTGCGAGTCTTTGACATTTTCCTTGTTGCTACTTTGGTTTTTATAACAGTTTTGATTTTCATTTATTTGTGCATTGTTGTAAGATCAGATGTTATTGTTGCTACTCTGAGGGTCATGACCCATTGTGAGGACCTAGCCCGTAACGCTTTGAGTTCCCAAAACTTGGGGTGCTACAATATTGTATCACAACTCTAGGTTGACAACAATGGCACTCGCAATCTTCTAAAGGTCGAATAGAAAAATTTACAGAACCCGCAAGCGGTCTACGTTTTCAGAAGGGGGTTTTGTTCTAAAATTATCGGTGTGGGATAGATGTACGGGCAACCACCACTACCTCCGCGGATCTCTGCAGTTAGTTTTCTTTATGTTGGTCTTCATGTGTTTTTCTTGAATTTTCTATTGTAGTTGATAGTATGGCCTTATATATATATATATATATATATATATATATATATATATATATATATATATATATATATATATATATATATATAGCATAGATCCTATGAGAACACCCCCTAATGTGAGAACATGAGAAAATATTCGTAATTATTATCAGTTTTGTTACGAATGTGTCATATCGTTTAATGTATTATTCGTAGTTAGTGTTGGTTGAGTGGATTATTCGTAGTTATTGTTGGATTCCTAATTATTATTATTCGTAGTTATTATTATTTTTGATATCTACTCTAAATCTCAACCCTTAATACTCACATCCAACGGTGTACGATTGTTCTCATGTTCTCACGTTAGGGGTGTTCTCATGGGAACCACACCCTATATATATAGGGTGTGGTTCCCATGAGAACACCCCTAACGTGATTTGAGTGCAAAACATCTTGAACTAATGCTAAACCGTGCATGAATGAGTGAGAAATCTACCTAAATGACTACTTAAATCTAGATCATAAATCGTGTTATCAAAATACCCCATACTTAAGGTTTGCTCGTCCCCGAGCAAATTCCCAACTATAGACTAAGAGATGACATGATTTATGTATGCAGAAAAATGGCAAAAATCTTTTTGGGTTTTAAGCTTCTACTATTGGATCACCTTCATAGTCATGATCAATGGCAATTTGATAAGCAATTATGTATCAAACAAGAAAAGCATGGAAAGATGATTGTACTTAACTCAAATCATGCATGAAATGTGAGGATGAAGAGGTCAAGAAGATCAAGAGTCTATCCAATCTAGATTACTAAGTCTTACAAACATGCAAGTAGGTCATAAGGGCTTGTGACATAAAAGGCCAAGAAACGTTGCAATTGGGTGGGGAATTATCTAGGTTATGTGATGCTAATCCGGGAATGGAACTAACTCCACATCCTTGTCCTCGATCAACTTCCCCCAAGTGTGTATTTTTCCTTATCTTGCTTTCTTTTCTTTTTCTTGACTTGTTTTTGAGACAATGGCATTGGTGTACAATAGCCGAAACCTCGGTGATTAGCCGTCCTCGGGCTTTTTCTATTTTTTTCGAGGTGCATCCACACCGGGCACACATACCAAAGCTCATTAGGGCTATTGATTCATTTGACTTTGGCAAGGCACCAACACCCGATTATGTGAAGTGTACCGAGTTACTTGTCATTTGAAACAACGCCCCCAAACCTATATTGTTGGCTATACTTCCACAATAATTTTAGCATTTTCATTCATGACATTCCTTTCATCAATATCTTTACCCCACACTTGCTTTTCGCACACTTCAACATACTAGCATGCTCCTATTCCCGGATGGGTTAAAAGAGGTCAATTTTATATCAATTGAGGTGCTTAAGCAATCATGATCAAGATGAGAAGTAGAGAAAGATGAAGTGCCTCATTCATTCCTAGATGGTATGCAAGAACTATCATGTAATTTCGACTTTCAAATACTCCATCCATTCTAGGCAAACATCATAATCACAAGTCATTCATGGAATTCAAGGAAAGTAGTTCAAGTCCACATATGCATTTATCAATTCAACACATAAGGCCATTCATAGCCAATTCACAAGACAAGATTTCATCATTAGGATCATATCCAAGCCTAGAAAGCAGAAAATTTTTTAAATTTTCTGATTTTTATGGGATTTTCGATTTAAGTATGTACAATGCAAGACATGTGCGAATTTTAAGCTATCCTAGATGCTCATCATGCAAGGGATCATGTGAACCCCACCCCATACTTAGAAACACATTGTCCCCAATGTGGTATACAAGTAAAGAGAGTGAAAGAAGGTTCTCACAATGTAAAAGTGTTTGCTATGGTATTCGGGATTGTTCAAGTGAATTGATGTTGGATGATCCTATCAACCATGGTAGAGAGCTCTTAAGCATCCTTCAAAGCTTCGGAACCCGCGCTAGGCACCGCTAGCCGACCAAGTTCCGCGTCCGCTCCACCCATAATTGGTGAGGGGTTCATCATCATCATTCATATGTCAAGAAAGGCTTCCAATGCCACTAATGCTTCTAGCATACACACAAAACACAAAACGCGCAAAGCACACAAAAACAGAAAAATGTAAGCAAAAATGAAAAATGAAAAGGGAAAAAATGTTACCAATGGGTTGCCTCCCACCAAGCGCTTCTTTAAGGTCATTAGCTTGACCAAACTCGGGAGCGTCTATTCAAGGTGAAGCGGGGCAATCATGTCTATCGGGGCTCCCGGAATATACTTCTTCAAGCGATGCCCATTCACTTTGAAATTTCCACAATGCTCCCCTCCTATCTCAATAGCTCCATGGGGAAAGATCTTCTTCACCACATATGGCCCGGTCCATCTTGATTTGAGCTTTCCGGGAAAAAGCCTTAGCCTTGAGTTGAAGAGAAGGACAAGATCTCCTTCACTCAACTCCTTGGGGATAATACTCTTGTCATGCCATCTTTTGGTTCTCTCCTTGTAGATCCGGGCATTCTCATAGGCTTCCAACCGGAGCTCCTCAAGGGCGTTTATATCAAGCAACCTCTTTTCTCCCGCTTCCTTGAGGTCAAAATTTAGCCACTTAATGGCCCAATAAGCTCTATGCTCCATTTCCACCGGAAGATGGCAAGACTTGCCATAGACTAACTTGTAAGGAGTGGTGCCAATTGGTGTCTTGAAGGCGGTTCTATATGCCCACAATGCGTCATTGAGCTTCATAGCCCAATCCTTTCTAGTTCTAGACACCGTCTTCTTGAGGATGGCCTTTATCTCTCGGTTGGAGATCTCCACTTGGCCACTAGTTTGGGGGTGGTAAGGTGTTGCCACCTTATGAGTCACCCCATACTTAGCCAAAAGTGCCCCAAAATTCCTATTTGTGAAGTGCTTCCCTCCATCACTAATGATCACCCTTGGTGTTCCAAACCTAGGGAAGATCACTCGGTTGAAGAACCGCACCACCACCTTGGCATCATTTGTAGGAGAGGTGATTGCCTCCACCCATCTTGACACATAGTCCACCGCCAATAGGATGTAGAGATTGCCACATGAAGAAGGGCATGGTCCCATGAAGTCTACACCCCACACATAAAAAATTTCATCTTCTTGGATGTTGTTCAAGGGCATTTCATTCCTCCTTGAGATGTTCCCCGTTCTTTGGCAAGCATCACATGCCGCTACAAAACCTTGCACATCTCTAAACAAGTTAGGCCAATAAAAACCGGATTGCAATACCTTTGCACACGTCTTGTGTGAGCTAGCATGGCCTCCGCATGGTAAGGAGTGACAATGCCGGATCACACTCTCCACTTCATCTTCCGGTATGCATCTTCTAAGCACCCCATCCGGGCCTCTCTTGAATAGAAGTGGCTCACTCCAATAGTAATGCCTCACATCGTTAAAGAACTTCTTCCTTTGTGCATATGTTAATCCGGGAGGCACTTTCTCACACACTAAGTAGTTCACGATGTCGGCGTACCATGGCTCACTTCCTCTAGCCACTTGGAACAAGCATTCCTCCACCATTTGCAATTGTTCATCCCGGAATGAATCATCTATCGGGATGTTGTCTTTCCCAAGCTCCAATGGTGGGAGTCTACTAAGGTGATCCGCCACGGAGTTCTCGGACCCCTTCTTATCTCGTATCTCCAAATCAAACTCTTGAAGAAGAAGGATCCACCGAATCAACCTTGGTTTGGCATCCTTCTTTGTAAGTAGATAACGGATCGCCGCATGATCCGTATAAACTATGACTTTCGCTCCAACAAGGTACGAGCGGAACTTCTCAAATGCATACACCACCGCCAACAACTCCTTCTCGGTGGTAGCATAATTTAGTTGGGCATCATCTAGCGTCTTGCTAGCAAGTAAATAGCATGAGTGCGCCCTTCTTTCCTTTTCCCTAAAACGGCCCCAACGGCCACATCACTTGCATTGCACATGATTTCAAATGGTAGAATCCAATCCGGAGGTTGCATGATAGGTGCGGAGATCAAGGCGTTCTTCAACCTACAAAACGCTTCAAGACAATCTTTGGAAAAGACAAAATCAACATCTTTCATTAGTAGGTTAGTGAGAGGCTTAGAAATTTTAGAGAAATCTTGGATGAACCTCCGGTAAAAACCGGCATGCCCTAAGAAACTCCTTACCCCCTTCACCGAGGTAGGTGGTGGCAACTTCTCTATCGTTTCAATCTTAGCCCTATCAACCTCAATGCCACGGTTGGAAACCAAGTGTCCTAACACAATCCCTTCACTTACCATGAAGTGGCATTTTTCCCAATTTAAGACAAGATTTGTCTCTTCACATCTTTGCAACACTAATGACAAGTTAGCCAAGCAATCGTCGAAAGAAGAACCATAAACAGAGAAATCATCCATGAACACTTCCATGATATTTTCTATATATTCCGAAAAGATGGCCATCATACACCTTTGAAAGGTGACGGGTGCATTACACAACCCAAATGGCATTCTCCTATATGCAAAGGTACCCCATGGACACGTAAAAGTTGTTTTCTCTTGGTTATCGGGGTGGATAGGGATTTGGAAGAATCCACTATATCCATCTAGATAGCAAAAATGAGAGTGTTGAGCTAACCTTTCTAGCATTTGGTCAATGAAGGGGAAGGGGAAGTGATCTTTCCTAGAGGCCATGTTCAATTTCCTATAATCAATGCACATCCTCCACCCCGTAACCGTCCTAGTCGGTATTAGTTCATTGTTCTCATTAGTTACTACCGTCATTCCACCCTTCTTAGGCACTACATGAACGGGGCTAACCCACTTACTATCCGAGATAGGGTAGATAATTCCCGCATCTAGCAACCTAATGATTTTCTTTTTTGACCACCTCTTTCATTATAGGATTCAATCTCCTTTGATGTTCAATAGAGGGTTTGCGGTTATCTTCCATCATTATCTTATGCATGCACAAAGATGGCTTAATGCCAACCAAATCATCAATAGTATAACCAATGGCTTTCCTATGCAATCTTAGTTCATGCAGCAATTTAGAAAGTTCATCATCACTCAAGCATGCATTAACAATCACAGGATATGTAGAATTGTCACCAAGAAATGCATACTTTAAATGAGAGGGGAGGGGTTTAAGTTCAAGTGAGGGAGGACCTTTATCGGTTGAAGACGATCCAAATAAGGTTGGATGAGATGAATCCAAAGCAAATGAAGACTCCCCATGGCTCCTAGAAGCTTGATCATCATCAAGAGCTGATTCAGGGAAAACCACGGTTGGAAACACGGGTTGCTCATTTTCCACGACCGTGGTTTTTGCCAAGTTTGCTTCTCGGAGTTGTCCAGAAAGTTTGACGGCTGTGGTTTGTAAATCTCGACCGTGGAACTTGCAGCTGTTCAACACATCTTCGTGGCTTTCAAATCCAACTCTTGGCTCCTCCTCCAATGCATCCAAGGCTTTGATCTCTTCATTGCAAGCCTCCTCATCATCTTCCTCCGTCATGCTTAAGGTAAGAACCTTTTCCAAGGGATCCTTGATCAAGATCGAGGTCACAACTTCTCTAGATTCTTCTTGCTCGATTATGTTGAAGACATCTTCATCAAGGATTGGCCCTTTCATCATTGTGGACAGCTTGAACTTGATGTTCTCTTCCCCGATGTTGAAGGAGAGAGTCCCGTTCTTGCAATCCACTAAGCATCCGGAAGTGGCTAGGAAAGGTCTTCCTAAGATGATGGGAACTGGATAATCCGCCGAAATGTCCAACACTACAAAATCAATAGGCACGTAGAAACCTCCTAGCTGCACCGGAATGTCCTCTAGAATCCCAACCGGATGAGTGATAGAATGGTCCGCCATATAGAGGGTCATCTTGACCGGCTTTGGCTCTCCTAGCCCGACCTTGTTGCAAAGTGCAAGCGGTATGATGCTTACACTCACCCCAAGATCACAAAGGGCCTCGTACTTCACGTCTCCTACTCCAATTGGAACGCAAAAGGAGCCCGGATCTCTTAGCTTGGGAGGCATTTCCTCCTTCATCGTTTGGATCAACTCCGAGGATCTCTTGGTCATCCTTATCTCCCCATACTCCTCCAACTTCCTTTTGTTGGAGAGTATCTCTTTCAAAAACTTGCCATACGCCGGCATTCCTAAGATGGCATCCATGAACGGAATGTTAATATGTAACTTGGACATTAGTTCAAGGAACTTACCAAAATGATTGTCTAAACGAGCCCTCGCTCTTGATTGTGGGAATGGTAGTGGTGGCTTGTATGGAGGCGGTGCCACATAGGTTAGCTCTACATCCTTGCTCTTGCCTCCATCTTCTTGCTTTCTTCCCTCTTCTACCACTACTTGCTTTCCCTTAGCTTGGTCCTTGGGCAAAGGATCCTTCATACTCAACCCACTCCTTGTTGTGATAGCCAACACTTGGCCCCTTGGGTTGTCTTCGGTTCTTCCGGGAAGCTTTCCCGGATCTCTATGTGCTTCACCCGCCTTTTGAAAGACTTGTGCTTCTAAGACCTTTTGAGCCTTAGAGATTGAAGTCACGGTGCTCTCGAGTCCACTCAACCTTCCTAGCAATTGCTCAAACATGACTTCGGTCCTATCCTTTGAAGGTTGAGAAAAACCGGGTGGAGGCTCTTGTGAAGCTCTTTGTGGTGGAGTTGTGCTTGTGGAGGCGGGAGGGTTCAAGGCCCCATCCGGGTTAGAGTAAGAAAATCCGGGATGGTTGTGGTTGGGCCGGTAATTGTTGAATTGCCGGTTGTTGTTGAAATTTCTTGGGCCTTGGTAATTGTTGAAGTTGCCCCTTCCCATATAATTCACATCATCCTCCTTGGAAGACAAGTTAGCTTGTGGAAGCACTTGAGGAGTTGCTTGGCTCTTCAAGGTTGTAGTACACAACTCTCTCAAGGATTTCAACTCGTTGTTGATGGCGTCAAGCTTGAAATTGCTCATGGTGACTTCGCTCACCTCATATGCTCCCGCCTTTCTTCCTTCACTCTTCCTATGAGAGTACTTCTCAATCACTAGAGCTTGCTTCTCCACAAACTCCCAAGCATCATCTACATGTTTCTCCATAAATGTCCCACCGGAGAGAGATTGAAGCTTAAATTGGCTATCTTCATCAAGTCCCTTGAAATAGATCTCCAATAGCTCAATTTTCGGTATGCCGTGGTGTGGACAATCTAGGAGAAGGTCTTTGAATCTCTCCCAAGACTTGAACAAACTTTCTCTATCCCTCATCACGAAGGCATTGATCTTCCCTCTTAATTCGGTGGTCTTGGAAGGTGGGAAGAACTTGGTCAAGAACTCGGTTGTCATCTCCTCCCAAGTACCACCTCGCCCTTGTGGAATAGATTGATACCAAGCCAAGGCTTTATCCTTAAGAGAGAAGGAAAAGGCCCTTAGCTTATGGTTGTTGCTTTCCAATCTTGGCGGTTTTAAGAGTCTCCATCAAAATCTCATAGTTCATCAAGTGTTGATGAGGAGACTCTCCTTCCATCCCTCCAAATTGATTATGCCGGATCATTTGAAGAACTTGAGGGCGGAGCTCATAGTTGTGGGTTGTGGGATCTCCTAGATTCACACCCGGTCGGTGTGCTCTTTGTGCCGGATCCATACGTCTCCCTAGGGTTTGTGGCTCCTCAATAGCAATGGGAACGACCCTAACATTAGCCGCCGGCTGCGGTTGTGGCGGATGAGGTGGAGGTTGTCGGCGATTAAGCTCTCCTTGAACAAGGGCTTGCCTAATCTCTTCAATCTCCCTCCTAGTTTCCTCTTGCCTCTCATTGGCAAGTCTCCTTTCTTCCTCCAAGAGCTCATCTCTTAGCCTTATTTGTTCTAAGGCTGCATCCAACTCAGCTTGAAGATTTCTACCGGCCATCTCTTTCTCTTTTCGGATGTTCTTGGATCTAGAACGAAGGGTTTTCTCCGGTTCGGGATCGAATGGAGCTAAATCCTTGCCACGAGATCTTCGCATACACCTAAAGAGTAATAGATGTCCTAAAAAGCAAAGACACCAACCAAAGAGAGATCAAAAGCAACAAGAAAGATCTACACTAGAAACAATAACAAAATAGACTCAATCTAGACCTAGTCCCCGGCAACGGCGCCAAAAACTTGTTACGCTAGAAAGTGTGCACGCAATAAGCCTTAAATTTATACTCGTTATATTTATCCTAACTTCTAGCGCACCCGCAGTGTACGGGTCGTTTTTAGTATGGATAGTATTCCGAGGTCGAACACAAAGACTAAGGTGAAATTGATTCAAGTTGTGATTGAGTTTAGCAAAGATCTAAGTCTAAGGAAAAGAAAGAGATAAAGAAAGGAAAATCTCAATTGTTTTTGGTTGGTTTTTTGGTGATCAATCAAAGATCACAATTCATGCAAAGTAAACAATCAAACTAACTAAAAATAAGCACAAATGGACAACTAAACGAGATAATGATCAAGGAAAGAAAAGACGGATTCTAGGGGTCGGAAATTCCGGTTATGGCATAGAACTCAAGTTATCTATTCATTCTTTGGATTTCACTATGATATGTTGGGATTAAGTGTTTCTAAATTGGGATCAATTACCGGGTAGGTCTCATGGTCCAACTAGTCCACACCTAAGGTCTCATTACCGGTTAAGTCTCTAAGAACCTAAGGTTAGGAATTCTTCACAAACCGGATTTGTTAATTAGGGATCTAACCTATCCTTACCGGGTAAGTCTTGGAAAGGGAGATCCTAAGCAACTATCCTAGCACATCTAATCCAATGGCGGCTTATTAGGCTCACCACTACCTAAGGGTTGCTATTTTAAATTCTAAGGGCAAGGATCACCGGGTAAGTCTCTCCTATCACTTAGTCACTACACTAGGTCACCCTAGGGTAGGTTAAACTTTAGCAAACACTTAAGGTTTCAACATTTTACAGGTCTAAAGCAAGATCCTTCGAACCAGGGAGAATCACGGTTTGTTCTACTTAAACCACGGCCGTGGTTCTTCAAGAACTACCCGTGATTTCTAATAGCAGGTACGTTCATAAACAAAAGTCATCCAAAGGTAAATCTAAGTCCGTCCTATCATAGCTCTACCCATAACCATCCTTTCCTAACCCTAGAACCACATCAATTTAGCCTACAACATTCATAATGGAAATCAAAGCAAACAAACATAAAATCATAACATCCATTGCAAGATAATGAAAGAAAAGAGATGAACAAGTGAACTTCAAAAACAAACCAATCTGAAAATGGAATTAGAACAACATACAACCCTTCCAAAAGAAGGTTCAAGGGTTCACAAAACTCTAGAAATAGAATCCGAAATACAAGAATGCTATGGTGTGTGTTCTTCTCTCCTCTTCAATGGAACCTTTCTTCTTCTCTTTGGCACTTTCCTTCCTAGAAAAAATCTTCTTCTTTGGAGAATATATTTGTTAGAGAGAAATGGATAATGGATGAGTTGCTCCCAAACTACCCCAGCTGCCTCTCACAATCCATGAAGGACCACTTTTATAACAAACTTGCATGAGCTGTCCATGAGAATCGTGGCACAGCTGTCACGAGAATCTGGCAAAATCCACGGTCATTTCCACGGCCGTGGTTCGTCAGAGAACCGTGATTTTATGCAGAAACTTCGCCTTGGATCATTAAGCTGTGATTTGGTGCATGGCTAGTGTTGGTAAGGCTCCATGAGTCCTCCTCAGCCCTTGGCTTGTGTCCTAATGCGTCCGGGAGTGTGTCATCTAAATGAACGATCCTTAAACGCATCGTTTTAGCTCTAAACTTCCCGAAATACCTACAAAACGCACACAAGTCTGTGTAGACGTCTATCTCGACAAAGTACATGATTTGAGTGCAAAACGTCTTGAACTAATGCTCAACCGTGCATGAATGAGTGAGAAATCTACCTAAATGACTACTTAAATCTAGATCATAAATCGTGTTATCAGAGAGCCTCTCAGACAGGAGGTCCTGCGAAAAGACAAAGGACTAAACCAGTTAGTGCTGGAGTTGGAGCATCGGGATTTGGGCGTACTCAGACGCCGGGACGTTCTGGGTTCCAATAGTCAATGCAAAGTTCCGACAGAGGACGACAATGCTTTAACTGCGGAGGTGTCGGACATATGAGAGTTGTTCGTATTAGGACTGTAGTGACTTACTTTTTATGTGGCAAGCCCGGACTTAGAGCTGCGTGTTGCCGTTAGGGCAAGGCGCTATCACAACAGTTCTTCACCTGCTAGCATTGCAAAAGGTGAACAAAGACCTCAGTATCAACAGCAGCAGTATAGAGCTCCTGGTTTTACCACTCCTCAGGGTTCCGCTCAGGGATAGGGGAGAGGTAGAGGATGAGTTGGTGGTACGTCAGACATCAAAGATGCTTCAGCCCGAGTCTACGAGCTGAGAAGTGCAGTGGAGCCGGCAGCTCCAACAACCACAGGTACCATTCATATTAATGGTTTTCATGTCAAAGTTCTTTTCGATACCGGTGCTACAAAGTCTTTTATATCTGATGCATGTGTAGATAGATTGGCCTTCATTACCGTAGAGGGGAGACCCTTCTTTATAAGATTACCCGATGAGAGTAAGATTAGAGGTACACGAGAGGTTTGCGATTGCCTAATTAAATTTGGAGGCGCGATTGGCCAGCTAACTTTTTCGTCATGTAATTAGTACATGAAGAAGTAATTCTGGACATAGATTTGATGGATCGACATCCGGAAGTTCTCGACATTGGCAAGAGGATAGTGATAGTAACTATAGAGTCAGGCGATGTAGAGATTTTCCGAGGATGGGATCTCGGAAAGACCGGTACAATCATCAGTGTAGTGCGAGCTGCAAGACTTATCGGTCAGGATTGCGAGCTTTCTGTTGCTATGCCATGAAGGATAGTACGAATCCAACATTGGAGGAGATTCCGGTAGCGTGCGAGCTTACCAATGTTTTCGGAGAGCCATCAGGTTTGCTGATAGCATGAACTATAGTCTATATTTTGGGATTTGTTTGGATGTTTTATCTTCAATAATCTGCATGTTTGTATGTATAATATGTGATTATATTACCATTTCATCTACCTTTGCGGGAATCGAGGTCTACACCTAGTTTTGTTGTAATCGTAGGTAAAATGGCACGTTTTGCATCAAAAAGGAGCTATGGAGTCATTGGAGCTACATTCAGGAACATAAGGAACCATCCAGGAAGCATAGCCATGGATTAGAGATTCACTTTGGACCAGATTTGAGAGATTTCACTTTCAGTTGTGACTCACCTCGGTTGACCACAGATTCACCTCGACCGAGGTGATCCAGAGAAGTCGACTCGACCGAGGCGAACACCTGGGACGCGACGAGAATATTTTATTCTTGGCTGAGATCTTTTATCTTTGGAAAGAGATCTTATATTTTTGGGCTTGGCTCCTGGAAGGAAGAAGATATGCTAGATCATATATTTGACCTATTTTTATGGGAAGAGATCTTTCTAAGATATCTTATCTTTGGAGGGTATTTTTCCTATAAAAATGGTCGGATTTCCCACAAATCCACATCTCGCTTACACCGAAAATCCGCACACAGTTGGAGATCAGGGTTTATACACCGCAGCGTGTTTAGAGCATTCTCCATTGTTGGGAGATTTGAAGAACCTTTTTGAAGGTTGAAGAAGGAAGTTCATAGCTTTTATAGCTTTTGGAGGGTTTTTGTAAGATCATCTTAGATTCCCTTCCTTGTTGTCTTGTCTTGTTGGATTTCTATCCAAGGAACGCTTTGTTGTGATATTTGATTCAGTTATTGAAGTCTTTTTATTAAATTCTTCTTGTTCAAATATTCACTTTCTTCCCATATACTTGATTAATACTTAAATGATGATGAGTGGCTAATCTCTTTGTGTGATTCTAGGGTGATTGGCTGAAGGTTGTGGGAAAAACAATGATAGAATAATCTTAATCACAGTAGGACCCTGAAAGTTCGAGCATTTAACCTTAACCCTAAGCATCTCGCTCAGTTGATGAACATCTCGGCCGGGGTGGAATTCTTCTGACCGAGGTGACTTATCTGATCCGAAACTGAGAGTTAAGTGTTAGAGTTTGCCAAATCCTATTCTTATTACACCTTTCCTGGTTCAATGCAAGCCTAGGATGAGACTTACCCGGTAATTCCTTTGTTTGTTTACCTAAGATCATAAGTGTAGGTGATAAAGGTTTATCCTTTATTGGGGTTTGAGTGTGCTTTCATCCCATCTTTGTGAGTTAGCCTGAGACTTACCCGGTAAAGGTTGATTCTATTCCCTTAGATGGTGTGTTAGTTTGAGGTTATAGTTCTTTATCTTAATTCCTTGAGACTTACCCGGTAATAGGAGTTACGGTTTTGGATTAGTGAGTAGTGAGACTTACCCGGTGATCTATTCCACTTTAGTAACACCTTCCCCACGCAAAAACCTCAGCTTTGTCCTCTTATCTTGAGGTCTTGAGTTGGAACCACAACTAGATGCTTTAATCCCTAGAATTGCATATTTCCTTTATTGACTTTTATCATCTTTGATTGTTTTAATTACTATTGTGGTTAGTAATTGCTAAAGCTTACCGTAATTGGACTTTGTTTCACCAAGTCCCTGTGATCGACCCCTGGAATTCCTTGCTTTTTACTACGATTGACCCGTACACTACGGGTTCACATCCTTGTTTTAAGCTTACGTCTAGGGTTATAAATTTAAAGCTTGCACACACCGTTTGGAGCGAACAAGTTTTTGGCGCCGTTGCCGGGGATTTGGTCTAGACCGAGCCGGTTACGGTTTGCTTTTGGGGCACTTGCCCCCGTGTCTACTAACCACTCTACTTGAGTGACTTTTGCAGGTTCATTCTTAGGTTTATGCGAAAAACCCGCATTGGGAAGGAAATCGTTCCTTACGATCCCGAACCAGAAAAGACATACAAACGACGCTTAAGAGAAGCGAAGATGGCCAACCAAGACAATCGCGATCTTGAGGCCGAGTTGAAAGAGGCGCTAGAGCAGCTACACCTCAGCATGGAAGAACTAAGGCAAGAGAATGAAGAAACTCGCACCAGGACTAAAGCAATCGAAGCAGATATGGCAGCCTTACGAGACCAATATCTACTTCGACCGATGGAAGATCCAGTTCCCGATGCTGGACCTATGCAGGTCCCAGTTGCTGACCCTCGACCGAGGCGGGTCCTAGTACCTGACGCCCCGGCCGAGGTACTTCCACCTCGGATGCCAGTCCGAGGCGTTCTTCTTGCAGGAATCCCACAAACCCTAGGTCAAAGGATGGACCCCAATCAACAACTGAGGCGTCCAGGAGTTAACCTAGGAGATCCAGCGGACCATGAGTACGAACTTCGACCGCAAGTTCTGTCCATGATTCGCCAATGCCAGTTTGGAGGGCTAGAGAAGGAATCCCCACATCAACATCTTCAAAACTACGAGATCTTGATGGAGACCTTGAGACCCTCAAGGATTGAAAATAACAACTACAAGCTAAGACCTTTTTACTTTTCTTTAAAAGATAGAGCTCTTACTTGGTATCAATCTCTTCCTCCAGGAAAAATTAGCACTTGGGAGGAGATGACTACGGAATTCTTGACCAAATTCTTTTCCCCCTCTAAGACCGCTGAAATGAGAGGGAAGATCAATGCTTTCATTATGAAGGACAAGGAGAGCTTGTCCAAGTCATGGGAGAGGTTCAAGGACATTCTTTTGGATTGCCCACATCATGGGATTCCAAAGATAGAGTTGTTGGAGATATACTTCAAGGGACTGGACGGAAGCACCCAGTTCAACCTCCAACTACTCTCCGCCGGTACCTTTATGGACATGGCGATTGACGAAGCTTGGGACTTTATCGAGAAGCAAGATTTGCATATGGAGAAGTATACCCATCAAGGAGCTGAAGGAGGAGTTAAAAGAGTTAACTTCCAAGAAACTCAGCCAAACAACAACCAACTCACGTCTTTGAAGAACGATGTGAAGCAATTGAAGGAGCTCTTAGTTGCTCAAACCAAGAAGGAAGATCAAGGCAAAAGGAACAACAACAATGAATACCGTAACAACAACAACGGTTCCCGGAACAACAATAGAGGATCCAATAGCAACAATTGGAGGGCGAACAACCAAAATTCTGGTAACAATCATTTTAACTCCAATTCTAACGATTCCTCTAATCCTTTCCTCTCTTCCCCTTCTTCTTCTTCTACTCCATTAAAAAGCCAAGGGCAAGGATCAAGTTTGTCTCAGCCGGAAAAGAAAGACGCGGTGCTGGAGGCTATCTTGATCAAGCTTAGTGCTATGGAGACTTCTATGACTTCATTTTCGAAGGCCCAAAAAGCCTTTGAACAACAACTTGCTAGTAGGGCGAATGAAGCGCCAAGAGATCTTGGGAAGCTTCCAGCAAGGACGGAAAGCAACCCTAAGGGCCATATCATGGCCATAACTACGAGGAGTGGACTGAAAACTGCAGATCCAGTGCCTCGGTCGTTGCCAGTACCGACGAAGACCACCTCGGTCCACGTGAAGTCGAAGAACACTTCGGCCGAGATGCCAACCGAGGTGGAGCCACAGAAAGTGGAGGGGAAAACTGAAGTTTATGTTCCACCTCCTGCATACAAACCAACACTTCCATTCCCCCAGTCAAGGGCCAGAGCACATCTTGACAAGCACTTTGGTAAGTTCCTTGACTTGATGAATAAACTGCACATTAACATTCCTTTCCTTGATGCTATTCTAGGAATGCCCACCTATGGGAAGTTCTTGAAGGAGATCCTATCAAGGAAGAGGAAACTGGAAGATTTTGGTGAAGTAAGGATGACATCTAAATCCTCGGAACTTATTCAAATCATGAAGGAGAAGATGCCACCTAAATTAAGAGATCCCGGGTCATTTTGCATTCCCATTCAAGTTGGGGATGTCACTTGTGAAGCCCTATGTGATCTAGGAGCCAGCGTGAGCATCATTCCGCTGGAGCTATGTGTGAAGATCGGACTTGGAGAGCCCAAGCCGGTCAAGATTCGATTATACATGGCGGACCGCTCCATTACCCATCCCGTGGGCATTTTGGAGGACGTTCCGGTCAAGTTAGGTAACTTCTATTTACCAATAGACTTTGTTGTACTTGACATTCCCGCAGATTATCCTGTTCCTATTATTCTCGGGAGGCCATTTCTAGCAACTTCGGGTTGCAACGTGGATTGCAAGAACGCCAAGTTGAAATTCAACATTGGCGGAGACGAAGTGGAGTTCGCACTACTTCCAGCCATGAAAGGGGAGCAGCTAAGCGATGATATCTTCAACATCTACGATGAAGAAGAATCAAGAGAATTGGTGAGCTCTATCCTTATTAACGATCCACTCGAAAGAGTTATTAGTTTCAGTTTAATGGAGGAGGGTATAGATGCTTCTTGTGATGCAGATATACGGAGCTTAAAAGCACTAGAAGAAGATCCAGGAGCTAAAACTGAGAAGCTAATCCAGGAGACGAAGATCTCCAGTTTCGATTCCAGTTGAAGTACCTCGACCGAGGCACTTTCTGGACTGAGCGAGGCGACCGAAGAACATCTCGGTCAACGCCTCTGCGCCTCGACCGAGGTCGAAGGCGAGATGATGTCAACTGAGACTGTTGAAAATAACAAACTTCTTACTCCTTTCTCTGACATTCATCCTCAGTTGGTGGAACATTCTATCCACCAACTTTCTGATAATAAAGGACCTTGGTATGCTGATATTGTGAATTATCTTGTTTGCCAGGAAGTACCGCCCGGATTGACGTACTCTCAAAAGAAGAGATTCTTCAAGGAAGTACGCCATTACTACTGGGATGAACTAGCTGTTGTTCAAGTGCGGGCCGGATGGGATGCTTCGAACATGCATTCCGGAAGATGAAGTTAATAGCGTCATACGGCATTGTCATTCACTTCCTTGTGGAGGACATGCTAGCACCGATAAAACATGCGCTAAGGTATTACGTTCCGGTTTCTTTTGGCCTACATTATTTAAGGATGTGCAATCATTTGTTGTCTCTTGTGATGCATGCCAAAGAACAGGAAATTTATCAAGGAGGAACGAAATGCCACTTAATAACATTCAAGAGGTGGAAATCTTTGATGTATGGGGGATAGACTTCATGGGACCTTTCCCATCCTCCGGAGGAAACCTCTATATTCTTCTTGCAGTTGATTACGTCTCTAGATGGGTTGAAGCCATTGCTTCTCCCACTAATGACGCCAAGGTGGTTGTGAAGTTCTTAAACAGAACTATCTTTTCACGTTTTGGAACTCCACGCATCATCATCAGCGATGGAGGAACGCATTTCATCAACCGGAAATCAAAGCACTTCTATCGAAGTATGGGGTAACCCACAAGGTAGCAACCCCTTATCACCCTCAAACTAGTGGACAGGTCGAGATCTCGAATAGAGAAATCAAAGCAATTTTGGAGAAGACCGTTACTAGGACGAGGAAGGATTGGTCCATGAAATTGGATGACGCTCTTTGGGCCTACAGGACCGCATTTAAGACTCCCATAGGTACCACCCCTTATAATTTGGTATATGGGAAGTCTTGTCATTTGCCCGTTGAGTTAGAACACAAAGCATATTGGGCGATCAAATGGTTGAACTTCGATATTAAGGAAGCCGGCGAGAAGCGCTATTGGATATCAATGAGCTGGAGGAGCTGTATTTGAACGCTTATGAGAATGCCAAGATCTATAAGGAAAGGACGAAGAGATGGCATGACAAGCGTATCATCCCTAAGGAGCTTAACGAAGGAGACTTAGTTCTACTCTTCAACTCCCGCCTCCGCCTCTTTCCAGGTAAGTTGAAATCTAGATGGACCGGACCTTATGTTGTGAAACATGTTTTTCCTCATGGTGCAGTTGAGATATGGGGCGAAACGAGCGGAAGCTTCAAGGTCAATGGTCATAGACTTAAGAAATACCAACCGGAAGTTCCGGTTGAGGAGGTTGCAACACTATACCTCGTTTGAGAGACGCACTATGGTCCAGCTAGCGACCTTAAACCAACCGCTTCTTGGGAGGCAACCCAAGGTATTGTTTTCTTTTCCCTTTTTCTAGTCTAGCTTATATAGTTTTGCTTTTGCTTTGCTTTGTTTTGTTTTTGGCGTCCTAGACAGATAACAGGTGACAACTAAGGAAGGAGTACAAACCAGGAGCATAACTGGAAGGACAGAAGATCGAGAATTTGAGAAGACGAAGTTTGACTGAGGCACATCTCGGTTGCTGACAGAGCAACTCGACCGAGATGATTCTTGAGCAACCGAGGCGACTAGGGTTTCTGAAGAACCACCTCGGTCCGTACCACCTCGGTCCAGTCGAGACCACCTCGACCGAGGTGGCAGCAGTTCTAGAAAGAGTATATAAAGGGGATTAATTTTCTCTCTCTTCTTTTTACCCTTCCTCGACTGCGGCAGTTCCTCTCACCTCGCCTCTTCGATTCTTGCCCGTTTTCGAAGATTTTCGCTTCCAAACTGCGATTAAAGCGTAGAGGATCCCAGTGCAAGCGTCGATCTGCGAAGAAATCGAACCGAAACGGCCGAACGAGGTAAAAAGAGAACGAAACCCTAACCTTGCTGTTTTTGCTTCGATTTAGGCTTGGATTGCCTTGCATTTGCTGAGAAATAAATTAAGTACCCCATAGGAACCAGCTGTAGTGATTTTGGGGGAAAAGAACTGGATTTTTGAGGAAATTAGATCGCGCAGTTCTTCGCCTCGGTCCAGACGTGTTGTGCCTCGGCCGAGGTGTTCTTCAGTTTGTCAGACCGACCGAGGTGACCTGACAGAAAGAGTTTTGAAAATGAGTTCTGACAGACGGTTTTCCATTAGGGATAGATCCTCCCCTTCCCCTTCCTCTTCTTCTTCCAGACCTTATCGACCGGTGATCCACGAGCGACACCGGGTCGATTACGACCGTATTGCAGCCCGTCCAGTGATAGCACCTCGCTTCCTGGATGTGTCAGCCTTTGACTGTCTCCATGTGGATGGAGACCTTAGGCGGATGATATCGACGGTAGGACTGGATCAGTTTACTGAGATCCGCGCACCTGCCTATCTGGAGCCCACCCTAGAGTTTGTTAGCTCCTTCACCTACCTCCCCACAGAGCGTTCTGTGAAGTACCGGTTGATGAACCGGAACTTCATAGTTCCATTAGAGTATTGGAGAGACATTTTCGGTTTCCCAGCCCCGACCGCTGTTGACTTCCCTTCCCGGACTGTAGTTAGGGAGTTTTGGGGACAGATTGCTCACGTGGTTGAGCACGCAGACAGGTGGCGCCTTGGAGACTCCAGGGAGAAGGTTATTTTTCACCTAGCTTTTAGGTTAGCCCACCGCATTTTCAGCGAGACACTTCTGGCGCGTACTGAGACGCCCCAGAAGGTTTGACAGGGGGAGCTTTTTAGCCTATACTGCATGGTGACTGGAGGGATCCCCGACTTTGGCTTGATGTTGGCAGAGGACCTGCACAAGATCAAGGCCAAGGCGAAGGGGGACATTTGCTGTGGAGGACTTGTGACCCACATCGCCAGCTATCAGGATATGGATCTCAGCGCTTGCACTATGGTGGCGGCTACCAAGCCGCTTGGGCTACAGGAGATGATCACTCGGCGGATTCTGGTTCCCCGAGGACTGACTACGCCATATGTGGCGATGCCATAGGAGCTGACTGCACCGCAGGGGATCAGGTGGTCAGCCCAGTTTACAGTTTATGACCCTCATTACTGGCAGACCGCTAAGGCCTCACTGATGGAGGATTATAGAGAGGAAGCAGCTGCACCAGCTGAGGAGGAGGAGGTAGATGAGGAGGAGACTGCTGATGACAGGGATGGCGGAGTTTCGATGGATACAGGGACGGATACTGCTGGGACGAGTGCGCCGGTTATTGGTCTAGATGATGATGATACTGAGCCTACGCCAGCCACATCTCCAGTGAGACCTGCTAGGCGTAGGACACGCTGACACATAGATCCAGAGGCTCACCGTCGGATCGATGATCTGACGGATCAGATGATTGATTCTTATGCTGCTCTGTCACTGGATATCCGTGAGATGCAGGAGAGACAGCATTACCAGCATATGATGGCGTAGATTCAATTCCAGCAGATCATGGGTTACCCGTTCTACCCATCTTAGTATCCATATGCGCCACCACCACCACCACCGGATCGTGACTATTGAGAGCTGTAGGATTTTCTTTCTTATTTATTATGCAGTTCAGCTTTATGTCCGGTGAGTATTTTATTTCCTTAGACTTATTTTGACCCACTGGGACAGTGTGCCCCAAGTATGGGGTATTTATGTATTACTTGACTCATGGATGTATGACTCGACTTTATATGATTTATGCTTCAGTTTGCTTCTATATGTTTATCTGAGACTGCATGCATACATACAGGTTATTTGATTGAGAAAAACGTCGAAAAATTGGTTTTAAAAATTTTTTTTTTTGACCTCGACCGGGGCAGTTCTGGCCGAACGAGGTGTTTCACCTCGGTTGACATAAGAACACCTAGACCGAGGTAGGTTAAATGAGAGTTTTCGAAAACGATTTTTGTGCTTCTTATCTAGATATGATCTCAGTGAAGATCTTGCTTACTGACTGGTTTTGAATTCTTTATGTGTTTGAAATGTTTTATGATATGTTTAAGTTGCTAAATGCTTTGTTTGAAGTTTTTGGCATGTTTAATACTTTGTTTTAATCTAAATTATGTTGAATTTGAAGGTTGACACCACGTCATGAGTTCTCTCACTTTCTTCCTGGAAAGACCAAGGCAATTCATTCTTCTCTCTTCTTCTTCTTGATCATGCTTAGCCCCTCATATACATTTTTGCCTCCCTTTACCTATCCGGGAATTTGGAAGCAAGCGAAGTGGTGAAAGCAAGTGAATTTAAAGTTGAGAAGTTGGCTGGAAGTGAAAATGTTAGAAATTAATAATAGGTTTGGGGAAGTCAATCATGATGATGAGTAACTCGGCACCATTCACATATCCGGGTGTTTGTGTCTTGCCAAAGTCGGATTGAGCGATATTCCTAACGGGTCATGGTATGTGCATCAAGGGTTTGATGCATCTCAAGAAATTGACGATTGCGGATTTCCTAGGCTTCGGTTATTGTGCACCTCTGTCCATGCATCCCAAAAAGTAAAGTAAAAGAAAAAGTGTGAAATAAGCAAAGCTTATTGGTGGAAGATGTTGAAAGTCAAAGTGAAAGTGAAGTATATCCTTTTTCGGGATTCTAGCACCACATTACCTTACATACATCCCTACCCTACACGTTTCTTGACCTTTCTTTTGGGAAGCCCTTGAGACCTCGATCTTGTTGATTGACTTAGTGGTTTAAACTAGATTATGCATGATTAATTTTGATAATAATGACTTATTATGCATTCTATGATTTTATGCAAAGATGAACAACTTTCTTATATTTATAAAATGTTTTGATCATATTTTGATTTTAAATTCCATGAAGTATTCTCTTAGAGTGATCTATGATTGTAGCACACCATAAAAATGTTTTGAAAGACTTTTCATTGATTTTCATGACTTATAATCCATTCTATCTTTCCTTTTATATGCGGAACTTGCTTGGGGACAAGCAAGGGCTAAGTATGGGGTATTTTGATAGCATGAATTATAGTCTATATTTTGGGGTTTGTTTGGACGTTTTATCTTCAATAATCTGCATGTTTGTATGTATAATATGTGATTATATTACCATTTCATCTACCTTTGCGGGAATCGAGGTCTACACCTAGTTTTGTTGTAAATGTAGGTAAAATGGCACGTTTTGCATAAAAAAGGAGCTATGGAGTCATTGGAGCTACATTCAGGAACATAAGGAACCATCCAGGAAGCATAGCCATGGATTAGAGATTCACTTTGGACCAGATTTGAGAGATTTCACTTTCAGTTGTGACTCACCTCGGTTGACCACAGATTCACCTCGACCGAGGTGATCCAGAGAAGTCGACTCAACCGAGGCGAACACCTGGGATGCGGCGAGAATATTTTATTCTTGACTGAGATCTTTTATCTTTTGAAAGAGATCTTATATTTTTTGGGCTTGGCTTCTGGAAGGAAGAAGATATGCTAGATCCTATATTTTACCTATTTTTATGGGAAGAGATCTTTCTAAGATATCTTATCTTTGGAGGGTATTTTTCCTATAAAAAGGGTCAGATTTCCCACAAATCCACATCCCGCTTACACCGAAAATCCGCACACAGTTGGAGATCAGGGTTTATACACCGCAGCTTGTTTAGAGCATTCCCCATTGTTGGGAGATTTGAAGAACCTTTTTGAAGGTTGAAGAAGGAAGTTCATAGCTTTTACAGCTTTTGGAGGGTTTTTGTAAGATCATCTTAGATTCCCTTCCTTGTTGTCTTGTCTTGTTGGATTTCTATCCAAGGAACGTTTTGTTGTGATATTTGATTCAATTATTGAAGTCTTTTCATTAAATTCTTCTTGTTCAAATATTCACTTTCTTCCCATATACTTGATTAATACTTTCATGATGATGAGTGGCTAATCTCTTTGTGTGATTCTAGGGTGATTGGTTGAAGGTTGTGGAAAAAACAATGATAGAATAATCTTAATCACAGTAGGACCCTGAAAGTTCGAGCCTTTAACCTTAACCCTAAGCATCTCGCTCAGTCGATGAACATCTCGGCCGGGGTGGAATTCTTCTGACCGAGGTGACTTATCTGATCCGAAACTGAGAGTTAAGTGTTAGAGTTTACCAAATCCTATTCTTATTACACCTTTCCTGGTTCAATGCAAGCCTAGGATGAGACTTACCCGGTAATTCCTTTGTTTGTTTACCTAAGATCATAAGTGTAGGTAATGAAGGTGTATCCTTTATTGGGGTTTGAGTGTGCTTTCATCCCATCTTTGTGAGTTAGCCTGAGACTTACCCGGTAAAGGTTGATTCTATTCCCTTAGATGGTGTGTTAGTTTGAGGTTATAGTTCTTTATCTTAATTCCTTGAGACTTACCCGGTAATAGGAGTTACGATTTTGGATTAGTGAGTAGTGAGACTTACCCGGTGATCTATTCCACTTTAGTAACACCTTCCCCACGCAAAAACCTCAGCTTTGTCTGCTTATCTTGAGGTCTTGAGTTGGAACCACAACTAGATACTTTAATCCCTAGAATTGCATATTTCCTTTATTGACTTTTATCATCTTTGATTGTTTTAAGGAAAAATGACCAAAAATAATACAAACTATCACATGTGAACCAAAATTAATACGAACTTTAAAAATTACTAATTCGTATATAAACTATCACCTATTAAACCAATTTTGATACAGTTTTCTTTCCGGCCAAAATTCCGACAATTTTGATGACGTGGCAGTCGGAAAAGAAGTTTGGGTCTGAAAATGGAAATACTTACTAAATAAGGGATACAATTAATTTAATTTTTAAATGGCTTGCATAATTTGTATGTTCATCTTCATCAAACATCATCTTCCACCTTACTCTACTTTTTTTTTAAATGTAACTTTCAGAAAGGAATCATCACAAGGTTAGGGGAGTAAAGCCATTAATGGAGATGAAAAGCGGATGAGCGATAGAATCTATAGATTATTCAACAAATTAGGACTCGTCTGGTGTCACATATAATCAACGAAACATCGATCGAAGGCACTGCAGTGGGAGATGAGCAGCAATTTCATGAGATTCAAATTAAAAATTATATATCAGAAGAAAATCACAGAAATTTTCTCACTGTTTTCATCGATCCACATATGAAAATGCGGCTTCGAGCCTCCCTTCTCTCTTCCGTCTTCCCTATTTTTCTCGAATCTCGATCTTTCCCAACATTTGTGCCATCGCATGAAGTTTTTGCTCGTCCTCCACCTTACTTTGTCTTTAATGGAGGTCAAGACCAACCACCGTCTCCGGTGCTCCCTCAGCGGCTCAACCTATCTTATTCCGGCATGAGCCATGCCGCCAAGAGACTCCGCCAAGAGACTCGTATGCTCAAATCAAATTTTGATAGGGAAACCCTAAGTGTCAAGAACCCTAATTTATAGGTTCAACTTGTGATTTTAAATTTTTGGGGTTCTTTAGTTGCAACCATGTTGAAGATCAAAATTGAACAAATCTAAAATGAAAACACGGAGGCAACATAAATGCGCATCAATCTCATTTGCAAGTACATATTCACTAGAAAGCCATTGAAGTGGCGATGAAGAAGATATGAAGAAGACATGGTGGGATACGTTACAGAAGAAGGCAAGTCGCAAATGTAACCTCAATTTCACCCAAAATACATTTATGATTCAAACTTCTTGCTAATTAAATTTTTTAGCCCAATTTTTTTTTTTTCCGATAACCAAATTCAAAATAGTGACCAGAATTTTGCCCGGAGAAATGTTTGTATCGATATTGGTTTAATAGGTGATACTTTGTATACGAGTTGGTAATATTTAAAGTTCGTATTAATTTTAGTTCACATGTGATAGTTTGTATTATTTTGGGTCATTTTTCCTTGTTTTAATTGCTATTGTGGTTAGTAATTGCTAAAGCTTACCGTAATTGGACTTTGTTTCACTAAGTCCCTGTGATCGACCCCTGGAATTCCTTGCTTTTTACTACGATTGACCCGTACACTGCTGGTTCGCATCCTTGTTTTAAGCTTACATCTAGGGTTATAAATTTAAAGCTTGCACACACCGTTTGGAGCGAACATTTGCTTCCACAGAGAAGTGTAGACTTTGGCATTGATCTAGAGACCGGGACGAGACCGATCGTGAAGGCTCCTTACCGCATGGCGCCTATCGAGATGCTTGAGCTTAAGAAGCAGTTTGAGGAGTTAGCTGAGAAGGGCTTCATCGGCCGTAGCATATCTCCTTGGGGCGCACCAGTACTCTTTGTCAGGAAGAAAGACGGGTCGATGAGGCTATGTATTGACTACCGAGAGCTTAACAAGGTGATAATCAAGAATAAGTACCCATTGCCTTGTATTGACGATTTTTTTGACCAACTGCACGAAGCTTGAGTGTTTTCGCAGATCCATATGAGATTTAATTATCATCAAATGAGGGTGAGAGAGCAGGTCATACCCAAGATGGCATTTCGGACAAGATACGGCCACTACGAGTTTGTAGTGATGCCTTTCGGGCTCACGAATGCGCCAGCAGTGTTCATGGAGTTCATGAACAACATCTTCATCGAATTCCTAGACCAGTTCGTGGTTGTCTTTATCGACGATATTTTGGTGTACTCTCGTAGCAAAGAGGAGAATTCAGGACACTTAAGGATCGCACTCCAAATCCTACAGGATAAAGAGCTTTATGTCAAGCTCTCTAAGTGCGAGATTTGGATATTTGAGGTGGCCTTTCTTGGTCACATTGTTTCCGTAGAAGGAATCAAGGTAGATCCGGCGAAGATCGAGTCTGTAACATCTTGGCCACCTCCTAGGAATGTCAAGGAGGTAGGCAGCTTCGTAGGCTTGGTTGGCTACTACCGTCATTTTGTGGAGGGCTTTTCAGTGATCGCCCGACCACTTACTTCCTTTCTGAGGAAGTCTACGACATTCATGTGGTACGAGCCGTGCTTGCATAGCTTTGAGGAGCTAAATAGAAGGTTGACCTCCGCTCCTATATTATCTCTACTAGAGGGCATTGAGGACTTTGTGGTTTATAGCGACGCATTCATGCTTATGGGTTTCCACACTAGCCTTAGCATGTGACACAATAAGAGGCTCCAATTTTAATAAATCTAAATGATCATGAACAGAAGTAGAGGATTTAGAATCACTTAAATTTTTGGGTTTAACAACCTCAATCGAGGTTTTCCAGGGTTAGATGAGTTGTGGGTCCACCTTGGTAGAAACTCCATGTCTTTCTCTAATCTCGGCTGAAATCTCGGCTGGCTGGGGGCGAAATTTTGGGGCAAAGATTATGGAATCGGTCTTTGAACCTTCCAGATTTCATTACGCTCTGGATGAGACCTAAATGACTCATAATTGTGACTTCTCTTGGAACGTTAATCACGTCTATGATAATCTTTTAAGGCCTTTCTCATTCTCATTCCCGAATCCTCGATAATCATCAACAAATTCCAAAACGTTAGGTATATTATAATGAGAAGTTGAATATCTCACACCTTGCTCATAATGAACTCTTGGAGGTTATTCCCGTGCTGGAGTTCTATATGGAGCACGTGAACGTCCATTATCCTTGTTCATTGATCTTCGTTGAGGAACGTAATTATCAAACCTCGACTGGGGCCATTCTGAGCCCAAATCTTGGCAAGATTCCTTACTGGGGGGAGAGATATTCTACTAGAACGAGATTTGTATGCTAAGGCCGAGGTTTGTGAAAACTCGAACACAAAGAACGTGAGCTGATAGAACGGTAATTAGATAACAAGATGATAATATGGACTGAAATTGATAGAAATATAGAAACATATGAACCAAGGTATTATTGCAAAGAACCTTGACCAATTGGATCAAAACCCCTTAACAAAGATCTTACCTTAACCCTCTCTTCTTCAATCTTACACAAGCCTTCTAAGTAAGACAGACACTAGAGGGGACTAGAATTGACTAGGACCACCAACCTTTAAGAAGATTAACACACACAAGCACAACCTTAGCAAGGAATCACAACGATTCGATCAAAGTCTCTCTTTTTGATTGAATGAAATTAATAAAACACAAACTTCGTAAGCGAAGCAGCGAGTTCACACAATATTGTGAAAAATAATAATCAAAATCTACCTCTGAATCTCGTCCTGTAAGGGTATTTATAGGAGAGATTCCTCTAAAAGATAAAATAAAGATAATCCTAAAAGATAGAATCAAAACTAACAAGATACCTTTAGAAAGTTTAGAGCTTTTTGGTATTAAATTAATCAATACTAAAAGATAATAATCCTCGAGTCAAGTTTCTACTCGATCTCCCACAACAGTAGGAATCTCGGTCTTGGTTGCATAATCTCGTGTGAGATTATTGGGATGGGCCGTTTTGTTCCTACCATGCAATTCTCCATTCTACGAGATCCTCTAATGTTTGACTGTTGCTAGGAACCTCTACTTGAGTGAATTTTGCTCTTGATCTAGTGATGATTCCATGTTTAGTAGGAAATATCATGGATGGTCCATTATTAGACCTTTCAAATCTTCTACGTCATCTATGGAAAGTGTACATTTTGTGTAAACCCTAAACTCCGATTTCTCTCCTATATAAACACTCCCCAGCCTTAGGATTAGATAAGTTGATTCCTCCTGATTTCAATTGTCTTTTATTCCCTCCTTATTCCAGTCGTTAGATATTGTTAGTTCTGATTGAAGGTTGCCCTGAAGGAACCAAACTCTTCTATGTTTTGTCCTTCTTGGTGTAATATGCTAACAAGACGCTAGATGAAGCGCAACTCAACTACGCCACAACGGAGAAAGAATTTTTGGCCATTGCATATGCATTTGAAAAGTTTTGTGCTTATCTTGTAGGAGCGAAGATGATTGTGTACATGGACCATTCAGCAATCGGGTATTTGCTCGCCAAGAAGGATGCAAAACCAAGGCCGATTAGATGGATTCTTCTCCTACAATAATTCGATCTAGAGATCCGCGACAAGAAAGGCTCGGAAAATTCTGTTGCGGATCATTTGAGTCGTCTACCACACATTAAAGACGACGATCTACCCATTGATGACTCCTTCCCGGACGAACACTTACACATCATGGGAGAGTGCATCGACAAGATCTCTAGAGGTAACGAACCTTGGTTTGCTGATTTTGTAAATTACTTGGTTTGTCAGGAAATACCTCCCGGACTATCCTATGCACAAAGAAAGATGTTCTTTTGGGATGTCCGGCAATACTTTTGGAATGAACCTCTACTCTTCAAGAGAGGTCCTGACGGCATCATTAGGAGATGTGTGCCGGAAGACGAAATGCAAAGCGCCATTCGTCATAGTCATTCACTTCCTTGTGGAGGACACGCTAGTTCCAATAAAACTAGCAGTAAGGTATTGCAATCCGGTTTCTTTTGGCCTACTTTATTTAAGGATGTGCAAACCTTTTTTTCTTGTTGCGATGCTTGTCAAAGAACAGGAAATATCTCTAGGAGAAATGAGATGCCTCTAAACAACATTCAGGAGGTAGAAATATTCGATGTTTTGGGAGTCGACTTCATGGGACCTTTCCCATCATCTTGTGGAAACCAATACATACTTATAGCTGTAGATTACGTTTTGAGTTGGGTTGAAGCTATTGCCTCTCCAACTAATGATGCCATGGTTGTTGTCAAGTTCTTTAATAGAACTATTTTCCCAAGGTTTGGGACACCACGGACCATCATTAGTGACGGTGGTTCACACTTCATTGCCCGACGATTCGAAGCTCTACTAGCTAAGTATGGGGTGACCCACAAGATCGCCACTCCCTACCATCCACAAACAACTGGGCAAGTGAAAATTTCGAATAGAGAGATTAAGGGCATCCTTGTGTTCTACCTCCAGCAGTTTGGGAGGCCTTTCAGCTCGGACTTCTATCCATTCCCGCCGCCTCCTTCCCAGTGATGATAATGAGATGACCCGCCAGTTAGAGCCGCCACACCGCCATTAGTGAGTTTCTTTTGTTTCTCTTCTTTTCTTTATTTCTTTTGAACATTGAGGACAATGTGTATTTCAAGTATGGGGTGGGGTGTGACTATCGTTTGTATTAACTCTACTCACTTTGCTTTGCTTATGTCTATGAACACTTGCATGTTTCCTTTCATTATCACACGTTTTATTATTGCATTGCATGAAAAAGGCTTTGAAAAACCCATAAAAATTTGAAAATTTTGAAAATTTTTGTACTTCAACGTTTACAGATGATTTCTATGATGAATCTACTTGTGGAATGAGTTCTTGATGACAATTGTATGCTTGAATTGAACTATGAATTGTGAAGAGATTGAGTATGTTGTTTATCTTTTCTTGCAAGTTTCATAATGTGAAAGTTTTTATCTAAATCATATTTAGAAATGAAGGTTGAAATCACAATATAAGTCCTTATACTTCTTTATGAGATGATTAAGGCACCTCGATTTTCTTACTTCTTTCTTTGATCATTTAGCCCCTCAACGAAAATATTTGCCTCCTTTACCTATGCGGGATTTAGGAAGAGTTGATTTTGGCATGTTTGATATGGGAGGGACATGAAAGTAATTGTTTGAATTCAAAGTGTAGGAAAATAGGTTTGGGGAAGTCGATCATGATGATGAGTAACTCGGCACCATTCACATAGCCGGGTGTTTGTGTCTTGCCAAAGTCGGATTGAGCGATATTCCTAACGGATTATTGTATGTGCATCAAGGGTTTGAGGCATCTCGAAATTGAGAAACACCAATCTCCTAGGCTTCCGTCTTTGTGCACCGCTATCCATAACTCCAAAAGTAAAGTCGAAAAATTATGTGCAAAAAGTTTAGAGCAAAGCTCTAAGTTGGTGGTTAGTTCAAATGGTGAAAAGAAAAGAGTTTGTGTTGTTCCTTCTTCCCGTATTCATACACCACATTCCCTTACAAGTTTCCCACCTTTTCCGTATTCTTGGCCTTGCTTGAAAGTCCTTGAGATCATAAGAGTATTATTTGACTTGGTGATCTAAATTGAAGTTTCACATGCTTGATTTTGACAATGCTTGAAGGTTATGATGTTTGTCTTGAAGTATTTGCAATTTATGATGTCCCTTTACTTTGCATATTTTAGTTTATGTGTATGAACGTTTTCAAGGATGAATGAAGCAAGATTTGAGGATGATTTATTGATTAGAAGCACATTACCAAAAAGATTGTTTTGTTTTGTTTTCCATTCATATTTCATTCTACCTTATGTTCTAAGCTTTTGAAAACCTTGCTTGGGGACAAGCAAGTGACAAGTATAGGGTATTTTGTTAGCATGAAATATGACTATATTTTAGGCACTTGTTTTAGTTGTTTTTCCCTCTTTTATGTGTACATAGATATGAGTTTGAAGCATTTGTGAGCTCATTCACCCACTTTGTCGATATAGAGATCTACACTAGATTTATTTTGTTTATAGGTGAATAAAGGCTTGTATTGGAGCAAAATATGGAAGGAAAGGATATTTGATCACGATAGATGTCAAAGAGATGCTTTGGAGGAGCTAAGGAAGGAGTATGAGTGAAGAATATCACGAAATAAAGGCTTACACAAAGGACTTGGACTTCCACGCCCTAAATTACGGCCGTGGATTTGGCTTTGGATCGTGGAGAGTGAATTTAGAGCACAACAAAAAGTTCCACGTCCTAAACCACGGGCGTGGAAAGTTATGAGACCGCGATTTCCATGACGAAGGTGACATGTCATATTTGCCACGTCAGCGACGGTTATTGGGCTTTTCTCGTAACCCTATTTTGCCCTATAAGAAGGCTTGAGAAGGGAGTTTCGAGGACGGCTGCTTGAGGGTTCATTTCACTTTCGGGATTGAGACGAAGGATTGAGAACTATGATCGTGGCTTGGAAAAAGACGTGGTTTTGGAGACTGTGTACTTTCGAGATATCTTAGGGTTTACATTGGAGGATGGATTGACATCCCGTTCTTTGTTGTTTCTCTGGATCGCTGTGAGGATTTCTATTCCTACTTTTCTGCATTCATCGAACATACATTGTTGTGGATTCGAGTTTTGTTATTGGATAGTTATTGAGTTTTTGGAGTTTTATACCTTTTCTCTTTTAAACTTGATTCTTGATATCATGAATATGATTGTTGGCTAAAACCCTTTAGCAATTCTAAGGTGAAGGGTTGATAGTTTTGGCTTCGATGATGATAGATCGATCATAAACAGATTGGACCCTGAGAGTGTGAGAAACCTCGTCGACACCCCAAACCACGGTGATCCGTACATGTTCGCCCTAAAACGTGCGTGCAATCAAGTCTTAAATTTATAAAACTAGAATAAAAGCAAGCGAACCCGCAGTGTACGGATCGGCGTAGATTAGCAAGTATTCCAGAGTATCGATCATAGGAATTTGGTGAAACAAAATCCAATTTCAGATTGTCGAGAAAATAAGATGTAAAGCTTTGCAAATATTGGGAAAACAACAACCCTAAAGATCCAGGTATCAAATTGGCCAATCGATTCAAGATATACCAAAGAACTAAGGACAAAGTCAAGAGTTGCAAAGGTAAGCTAAAGTAAAGTAATGTATGGTGAAGTTCCAAGACTTTATATGACTTCTCTAAAGACACTCTCTATAAAGGTTGTTGAGGCTGCAATATAGAAAGGATCTAAGGACATGAATTAATCTCAAATACCCAAATTTGTAACCCAAGGATCAAGATAAACTCAAACGATTAAGGTTATGACACTCAAAACTGAAATAGGGGATGTTGAATCTCACTACTACCTAGAAAAGGGCAAGCCAAAACTAGGTTAAAGCTAATCTTTAACCTTGGATCAAAGTAAAAGAAAAGTTCGTAAACTAGGGTAAATCACGGTGAGATCTTGAGAAACACGGCCGTGGAAACCTAAGAACAGGCCATGATTTAGGTTTGTCGACAATATCTCTCTAACTCTTAGAGTTCAATCAAATTACGATCGATCTATCATCATCTAAGCCACAACTATCAACCCTTCACCTTAGAATTGCTAAAGGGTTTTAGCCAATAACCATTATCATAATATCAATAATCAATTTAAAGAGAATGAAAGATAAAAACCCTCGAATACTCAATAAACTTCAAAACCAATTCTCAAATCCAAAAACACAAGAGCCGATATTCAATGGATTTAGAGTGTATAACACAAAACCTCACAATGATCTAAGGTAAGTATGAAGAACAGGTTGTCAATCTGTCTTCAATATCAAAACCTAAGAAAGAGGCTAACCCTTCGGGGATCTTCAATCAACCCTAGGCAAAAATGCTCCAAGCAAAGTAAGCTGTCGTCTATCCCCAAGTGGATGCGAGATTTATGCGGCGTCTAAGCGGCGATAAGCAGGGCTCAAGCAAGGATAAAGCAGCCGTCAAGCCGGGATCCCCGAAACTCTCTTTTCCGACCTTTTTATAAGACGAGAAAGAATAACCGTCCAGGCCCATTACGTAAATAACGTGGCAAATGAAGACACGTTAAAAGATCGCCTAAATCACGGTCTCAAGGGTTTCCACGACCGTGGTTTAGAGCGTGAAAAAGGGTTACGGTGTATTCTGACTTCCACGACCGTACTTTAGACCGTGTAACTTACTGGAGTGCTCCACGTTCATGATGCCAAGATCCACGGCCGTGGTTTAGAGCGTGGACTCTTCTACAGCCGTAATTCAGGGC
>BSUD01000008.1:97610632-97747931 GCA_033239045.1 Fagopyrum esculentum | reverse complement strand
GGGATCTTCAATCAACCCTAGGCAAAAATGCTCCAAGCAAAGTAAGCTGTCGTCTATCCCCAAGTGGATGCGAGATTTATGCGGCGTCTAAGCGGCGATAAGCAGGGCTCAAGCAAGGATAAAGCAGCCGTCAAGCCGGGATCCCCGAAACTCTCTTTTCCGACCTTTTTATAAGACGAGAAAGAATAACCGTCCAGGCCCATTACGTAAATAACGTGGCAAATGAAGACACGTTAAAAGATCGCCTAAATCACGGTCTCAAGGGTTTCCACGACCGTGGTTTAGAGCGTGAAAAAGGGTTACGGTGTATTCTGACTTCCACGACCGTACTTTAGACCGTGTAACTTACTGGAGTGCTCCACGTTCATGATGCCAAGATCCACGGCCGTGGTTTAGAGCGTGGACTCTTCTACAGCCGTAATTCAGGGCGTGGATGTGTAAAATACTTGTAATTTCCTTTTTGTCGTGACATTTTTCATCCTAGCTCCTTCCTTAGCTTCCTTGATGTGTTCCTAATCCTCGAACATGATCGATTACTCTCTTTTCTCTGTCAGTTCCTCTTATTTAGCTCCTTTTCACCTACAATCAACACAAGGCTAGTGTAGACATCCATATCGACAAAATAGACGAACAAGCTAACAATTGCTTCTAAACTTCATCCATGTACACAATAATAAGGGAAAAACAACCAAAATAAGTGCCTAAAATATCGCAATATGTCATGCTAACAAAATGCCCCATACTTGTCACTTGCTTGTCCCCAAGCAAGGTTTTTAAAAGTTTAGAATACAGGTTAGAATGAAATATGCATGGAATCTCAAAGCAAAAATCATCCTTTAGGTAAATGTGCTTCTAGTCAATAGATCATCCTCAAACCTTGCTTCATTCGTCCTTGAAACGCTTATATACATAAACCAAAGAATGTAAAGCAAAGAAACATCATGAATCGCTTAAACTTTAAGACAAAAATCATAACCTTCAAGTATTGTCAAAATCAAGTATAAGAAACTTCAATTTAATCACCAAGTCAAATAACATTATTTTGATCTTAAGGACTTTCAAGTAAGGTCTAGAAGTCACAGTTGAGAAGAGAAAAGATAAGGAGAAGGAGAAGGAAGATGTCTATGTTCCTCCTCCAGCTTACAAACCTCCTCTACCGTTCCCGCAATCTAGAGCAAGAGCGTGTCTAGACAAGCAATTCGGTAAGTGCATTGAACTAATGAGCAAAGTATATATTAACATACCTTTATTGATGCAATTGTAGGTATGCCCGCTTACGGGAAGTTTTTGAAAGAGCTCCTCTCTAACAAGAGGAAGCTAGAAGACTTTGGAGAAGTCAAGATGAGTTCGGAATCTTCGGAGCTCATCAAAACGATGACGGAAAAGATGCCCCCAAAGCTGAGAGATCCGGGGTCATTTTGCATTCCAATTGGAGTATGAGAAGTCACATACGACGCTCTTTGTGACTTAGGAGCAAGCGTAAGTATCATTCCGCTTGCCTTGTGTAGGAAGGTCGGTTTAAGCGAACCTAAACCGGTGAAGATGACGTTGTACATGGCGGATCGATACATAACTTGTCCCGTCGGTATCATTGAAGACGTCCCAGTCAAGCTCGGTAAGTTCTATATTCCAATAGACTTTGTTGTGCTTGACATTCCTGCAGATTGTCCGGTTCCGATCATACTTGGAAGACTGTTTCTTGCAACCTCCCGTTGTATGGTGGATTGCAAGAATGCTAGACTAGCCTTTGACATAGAAGAAGAGAAGGTTGAGTTTGTTCTCTCAACTTTGGTGAAAGAGCCAGCTCTTGGAGAGGATATGTTCAACATCTATGACGAAGAAGCGTCTAGAGAGGAAGTGAGCTCAATCTTATTTAAAAATCCATTGCAAAAGCTCATAACCATGAGCATCATGGAAAAGGGAGAAGAAGAGGATTGCAATGTTCAGATTGAAGCCTTGGAAGAGCTAAAGGAAGTACAAGAGGAAGAGTTTGAGAAAGTCTACGATGGCTCAGAAAACAGAAGAAACCACGGCCAATCGTGCTATTCCACGGCCGTGGTTTCACCAAAACTGGCCGTAAACTACTATTTTGAGCGAAACAGAAAAATCCACGCCCTAAACCACGGCCATGGAAGTAACAGTGATGTCGTAATTTTGGGAAATTCTGAGAACAACTTCGTTCTTTCCACAAATACTCTTGAGTCTTCTTCAATCACTCCTACACCCTTAGAGACTTCTAAGGAAGCGTCGTACACACCTCAAGACTCATCAATAGCTATGGAATTGAAGCCACTTCCCCCACATCTTCGGTATGCATTTCTTGGAACTAATTCTACTTTTCCCGTTATTGTTAGTTCCGATTTAAATAAAGATGAACATGAGAAACTAATGGTTGTTATAAGGAAACATAAGAAAGCCTTAGGTTATACCATAGAGGATCTTGTAGGAATTAAACCATCTTTATGTATGCACAAGATTCTAATGGAGGAAGATTACAAGCCTTCGCGACAACCCCAAAGACGGTTAAATCCGATCATGAAGGAGGTTGTCAAGAAGGAAATTCTTAAGTTACTTGACGCGTGTATCATCTATCCTATCTCCGATAGTAAATGGGTGAGCCTTGTTCAAGTAGTCCCGAAGAAAGGAAGAATGACGGTCATAACCAACAAGAACAATCAGCTCATTCCTACAAGAATCGTGACGGGATGGAGGATGTGCATTGACTACCGCAAGCTGAACAATGCAACTAGGAAGGATCACTTCCCGCTACCATTCATAGATCAAATGCTTGAGAGGTTAGCACAACACTCCTATTTTTGTTATCTTGACGGTTATAGTGGTTTCTTCCAGATTCCGATCCACCCGGACGATCAAGAGAACACCACATTCACGTGCCCGTGGGGTACGTTTGCTTATAGGAGGATGCCATTCGGACTTTGTAATGCTCCAGCCACCTTTCAAAGGTGTATGATGGTCATCTTCTCCGAGTATGTTGAGGAAATCATGGAGGTTTTTATCGATGACTTTTCAGTTTATGGTTCCTCATTTGACAATTGTCTTTCTAACCTTTCTCTTGCGTTGCAAAGGTGTGAAGACACCAACCTAGTTCTTAATTGGGAGAAGTGTCAATTCATGGTTAAGGAAGGCATTGTACTAGGACACTTGTTCTCTAATAGAGGGATCGAAGTTGACAAGGCTAACATAGAGACTATAGAGAAACTTCCTCCTTCATCTTCGGTGAAGGGGATAAGAAGTTTCCTAGGACATGCTGGATTTTATAGAAGATTCATCAAGGACTTTTCTAAGATTTCGAAACCGCTAACTAATCTCTTGATGAAAGATGCAGTTTTTAATTTTTCGAAGGATTGTTTATATGCTTTCTATAAGATCCGGGAAGCTCTCATCTCAGCCCCGATTATCCAACCTCCGGACTGGAATCTTCCGTTCGAGGTTTTGTGTGACGCAAGTGACGTAGTTGTTGGAGCAGTACTTGGGCAAAAGAAGGAAGGCCGGACTCATGCCATCTACAATGCTAGCAAGACGCTAGATGAAGCGCAACTCAACTACGCCATAACGGAGAAAGAATTTTTGGCCATTGTATATCCATTTTAAAATTTTCATTCTTATCTTGTAGGAGCGAAGGTGATTGTGTACACGGACCATTCAACAATCCGATATTTACTCGCCAAGAAGGATGCGAAACCAAGGCTGATTAGATGGATTCTTCTCCAACAAGAATTCGATCTAGAGATCCGCAAAATGAAAGGCTCGGAAAATTCTGTTGCGGATCATTTGAGTAGTCTACCACACATTAGAGACAACGATCTACCCATTGATGACTCCTTCCTAGATGAACACTTACATATCATGGAAGAGTCCATCGACAAGATCTCTAGAGGTAACGAACATTGGTTTGCTGATTTTGTAAATTACTTGGTTTGTCAGGAAATACCTCCTGGACTATCCTATGAACAAAGAAAGAAGTTCTTTATGGATGTCCGGCAATACTTTTGGAATGAACCTCTACTCTTCAAGAGAGGTCCCGACGGCATCATTAGGAGATGTGTGCCGGAAGACGAAATGCAAAGCGTCATTCGTCATTGTCATTCACTTCCTTGTGGAGGACACGTTAGTTCCAATAAAACTAGCGCTAAGGTATTGTAATCCGGTTTCTTTTGGCCTACTTCATTTAAGGATGTGCAAACCTTTGTTTCTTGTTGCGATGCTTGTCAAAGAACAGGAAATATCTCTAGGAGAAATGAGATGCCTCTAAACAACATTCAGGAGGTAGAAATATTCGATGTTTTGGGAGTCGACTTCATGGGACCTTTCCCATCATCTTGTGGAAACCAATACATACTTATAGCTGTAGATTACGTTTTGAGTTGGGTTGAAGCTATTGCCTCTCCAACTAATGATGCCATGGTTGTTGTCAAGTTCTTTAATAGAACTATTTTCCCAAGGTTTGGGACACCACGGACCATCATTAGTGACGGTGGTTCACACTTCATTGCCCGACGATTCGAAGCTCTACTAGCTAAGTATGGGGTGACCCACAAGATCGCCACTCCCTACCATCCACAAACAACTGGGCAAGTGAAAATTTCGAATAGAGAGATTAAGGGCATCCTTGAGACGACGGTGTCAAAGACAAGGAAGGATTGGTCTTTGAAACTAGATGATGCGTTATGGGCGTATAGGACTGCATACAAGACTCCCATATGTACAACACCATACAACCTTGTGTATGGGAAGTCTTGTCATCTTCTGGTGGAGCTAGAACACAAGGCGTACTGGGCTTTGAAGTGGTTGAACTTCGGCATGAAGGAAGCGGGCGAGAAGCACCTCTTGGACCTTAACGATCTTGAGGAACTCCGCTTGAACGCCTACGAGAACGCAAAGATTTACAAAGAAAGGGCAAAGAGTTGGCATGAGAAGCATATCATTCCAAAGGACCTCAAAGAAGGAGATCAAGTTCTCTCTTCAATTCGAGACTTCGGCTCTTTCCAGGTAAGCTTAAATCTCGTTGGAGTGGACCTTATTTGATTAAACGTGTTTTCTCATGGCGCAGTTGAAGTATGGGGTGAAAAGAGCGGAAGTTTCAAGGTGAATGGCCAACGACTTAAGAAGTATTCACCGGAGCTCCCAGCTGAGGAAATCGCTCCGATTGTCCTCGAATAAACTCAGGAACGGTCTAGCTACGGACCCAAAACAAAGCGCTTCTTGGGAGGCAACCCAAGGTATTGCATTTGCGTTTCTGTTTTTCTTTCTTAGATTAGTTTAGTTAGTTGTTTTTGTTTTGTTTTCCCCTCGATACCTCCCGGTATGTTATGTTTTTGGATGTAGGAATAAGGAAAGGAAGGAGGAAGAAGTTGGAAAGAATGACGAAACTAGAATTTTTGGCACAGATCAGAGAGTTTAACGGTTGAATGTACAAAACCACGGCCGTGGAACACCCCGACCAGCCGTAATCTCCAAGTTTTGCACAAAACAGAAAATTCCACGGCCAAAACCACGGCCGTGGAACCCCTCGAGTGATCGTGATTTTCAAGAAAATTACGGGCACTATATAAACCTCTTTCCTTCTCAAAAACACATCCATACTTACCTTCCACGCCCAGAACCACGCCCAATTCGCCGCCACCTTTCCTCATCCCGTAATTCTTCATCTGGAGTCCGATTCAATCGATTCTTCAACCAAAAGTGGAGCATTTTCAATCATCTACAAGATTCAAGCAACAAACTGAGTGAACAATCCACATTGGAGAAGGAATTTGGATTTTTCAAAACCAAACCTAGGTTTTTACTCCCTATTCTCTCCTTTGTTATTTTGGTTCAATTTCCTTGCAAGATTATAGGAGAAATGGACGAAATTGGATTTGGAATTAGTCTAGGGATGTGATTGTTGATTTTGGTGTGCATTTGCTGAATTTTGGGAGAGACAATGAAAAACCAGGGGTCCGTACATTTCCACGGCCGTGGAATCTCAAGAATAGACCGTGGTTTTTCTGTTGTTGAGCGAAAATGTTTAGGAGGAAGTCTAGTAGAAACAAGAAGCAAAAGGGTGATAGTTCCTCCTCTTCCCAACCTCCTCCTAGTGAACCACCATCACCACCACCTCCTAGAATCCATAGAATCCATGAGGACTTTGAAGGAGGAATAGAAAAGATTTGAAAGAGGCCGATCATAGGACCTAGGTACCTTGTCTTAGAGGAGCTTGAAGAGCTCAATGTGATGAATGATTTGACTTGGCTCTTGGATAGATCCGGATTGATCATCTTCTCCGCTATTAGAGAAGATGCTTATGAGGAGATAACAAGGGAGTTTGTAACTTCCTTTGAGCATAGCAACGTTAACCGAACGGTCTCCTTTAGGCTAATGGAGCAAAACTATGAGTTCTCCATAACTCAGTTTGGAACCTTCTTTGGGTTTCATGAGAGTTTTAATGGAAGGTTTCCCGGGGGAGTGAGAGCCGAGGACTTTTGGAGAGATATTGCTATGATCTATGCTAGTGAGGATCGTTGGCAACCGACCGACACCAAGGCTAAACTCATGTACCACTTAGCCTTGAAGATAGCCCATAGAATCCTTTCGGAATGCCTTTTCCCTAGGACCGAGACCCCACAAAAGATCAAAACCGATGAGCTTTTCCTCCTTTGGTGCATGCTTACCGGCACGTTCGGAGATTGTGCCACTCTACTAGCCTCTACCATTAGCAAGTTGAAGAACCAGAGGGCCGGAAACATAGGTTATAGGGGTATAGTGACTCACATCACCAACCAATTGGGGATTGACTACTCCGCTTGTACTAGGATAGCGGCGAGACCTTTGGGTCCCAATGGGCTTATGACTAGAGGTATCATCTTTCCCCGCCACCGAGCTCCACCTACCGCCGCTATGCCCTTGGAGGAGAGAGGTGGTAGAGGTATCCCATGGCTTCCCGAGTACTCCATCATGCTAGGCCGCCACAACTGGAAGGAGACCTTCGTACCCATGCATGCCAATAGACTTGTAGCTCCTCCATATGTGCCGGATGAGGTTCCAGCTAAGGATAATGATGAGGAGATGGGAGGAGGAGATGACCATGATGCAGGAGGCGCTGAGCATGACTTTGGTACATTCTCGGACCAGCCGGCCGACTTCCCGGAGCCGCCTAGGCGATCTCCACACCCTTCTAGACCTTCCGGTTCTTCTTCTTCACGCAGGGCTAGTGTGAGTGAGAGGCCGAATTGGATGGAGACTCCACCCGCTTGGTATGGAGAGCAGCCGTCATGGATGGGAGCTCTTCCTCCATGGTATGATCATCCACCGATGGCACCAACTCCTCCTCAGGACGCTCCTGCATGGTATGACCAGCCGCCAGCTTGGTATTCGCAGTTACCGGAGTGGGCGACCGATCTTTCGAGGAGAGTAGGGGATCTAAAGATCCATCAGCAGACCCATGACGTAGAGCGCCAGGAGAACACCCGGATCTTGGGGGACATCTACCTCCAGCAGTTTGGGCGGCCTTTCAGCTCGGACTTCTATCCATTCCCGCCGCCTCCTTCCCAGTGATGATAATGAGATGACACGCCAGTTAGAGCCGTCACACCGCCATTAGTGAGTTTCTTTTGTTTCTCTTCTTTTCTTTATTTCTTTTGAACATTGAGGACAATGTGTATTTCAAGTAATGGGTGGGGTGTGACTATCGTTTGTAATAACTCTACTCACTTTGCTTTGCTTATGTCTATGAACACTTGCATGTTTCCTTTCATTGTTACACGTTTCATTATTGCATTGAATGAAAAAGGCTTTGAAAAACCCATAAAATTTGTGCTTCTTAGATTAGAGATGATTTCTATGATGAATCTACTTGTGGAATGAGTTCTTGATGACAATTGTATGCTTGAATTGAACTATGAATTGTGAAGAGATTGAGTATGTTGTTTATCCTTTCTTGCAAGTTTCATAATGTGAAAGTTTTTATCTAAATCATATTGAGAAATGAAGGTTGAAATCATAATATAAGTTCTTATACTTCTTTATGAGATGATTAAGGCACCTCGATTTTGTTACTTCTTTCTTTGATCATTTAGCCCCTCAATGAAAATATTTGCCTCCTTTACCTATCCGGGATTTAGGAAGAGTTGACTTTGGCATGTTTGATGTGGGAGGGACATGAAAGTAATTGTTTGAATTCAAAGTGTAGGAAAATAGGTTTGGAGAAGTCGTTCATGATGATGAGTAACTCGGCACCATTCACATAGCCGAGTGTTTGTGTCTTGCCAAAGTCGGATTGAGCGATATTCCTAACGGATTATGGTATGTGCATCAAGGGTTTGAGGCATATCGAAATTGAGAAACGCCAATCTCCTAGGCTTCGGTTTTTGTGCACCGCTATCCATAACTCCAAAAGTAAAGTCGAAAAATTATGTGCAAAAAGTCTAGAGCAAAGCTCTAAGTTGGTGGTTAGTTCAAATGGTGAAAAGAAAAGAGTTTGTGTTGTTCCTTCTTCCCGTATTCATACACCACATTCCTTTACAAGTTTCCCACCTTTTCCGTATTATTGGTCTTGCTTGAAAGTCCTTGAGATCATAAGAGTGTTATTTGACTTGGTGATCTAAATTGAAGTTTCACATGCTTGATTTTGACAATGCTTGAAGATTATGATGTTTGTCTTGAAGTATTTGCAATTTATGATGTCCCTTTACTTTGCATATTTTAGTTTACGTGTATGAACGTTTTTCACGGATGATTGTTTTGTTTTGTTTTGCATTCATATTTCATTCTACCTTATGTTCTAAGCTTTTGAAAACCTTGCTTGGGGACAAGCAAGTAACAAGTATGGGGTATTTTGTTAGCATGAAATATGACTATATTTTAGGCACTTGTTTTACTTGTTTTTCCCTCTTTTATGTGTACATAGATATGACTTTGAAGCATTTGTGAGCTCATTCACCCACTTTGTCGATATAGAGATCTACACTAGCTTTGTTTTGTTTATAGGTGAATAAAAGCTTGAATTCGAGCAAAATGTGGAAGGAAGGGATATTTGATCATGCTAGATGTCAAAGAGATGCTTTGGAGGAGCTAAGGAAGGAGTATGAGTGAAGAATATCACGAAATAAAGGCTTACACAAAGGATTTGGACTTCCACGCCCTAAATTACGGCCGTGGATTTGGCTTTGGATCGTGGAGAGTGAATTCAGAGCACAACAGAAAGTTCCACGCCCTAAACCACGGGTGTGGAAAGTTATGAGGCAGTGATTTCCATGACGAAGGTGACATGTCATATTTGCCACGTCAGCGACGGTTATTGGGCTTTTCTCGTAACCCTATTTCGCCCTATAAGAAGGCTTGAGAAGGGAGTTTCGAGGACGGCTGCTTGAGGGTTCATTTCACTTTCGGGATTGAGGACTCGGATCGTGGCTTGGAAAAAGACATGATTTTGGAGATTGTGTACTTTCGAGATATCTTAGGGTTTACATTGGAGGACGGATTGACATCCCGTTCTTTGTTGTTTCTCTGGATCGTTGTGGGGATTTCTATTCCTACTTTTCTGCATTCATCAAACATACATTGTTGTGGATTCGAGTTTTGTTATTGGATAGTTATTGAGTTTTTGGAGATTTATACCTTTTCTCTTTTAAACTTGATTCTTGATATCATGAATATGATTATTGGCTAAAACCCTTTAGCAATTCTAAGGTGAAGGGTTGATAGTTGTGGCTTAGATGATGATAGATCGATCATAAACAGATTGGACCTTGAGAGTGTGAGAAACCTCGTCGACACCTTAAACCACGGTCTGTTCTTGAGTTCCACGGCCGTGGAAATCTCAAGATCTAGCCATGATTTTCTCTGTTTTACGACCCTTTCTTTTGCTTTAATCCAAAGTTAAAGATTTGCCTTAACCTAGCCTTGGCTTGCCTTTCCTAGGTAGTAGTGAGACTCAACATCCTCTATTTCGGTTTCGAGTGTCACAACCTTTACCATTTTAGTTTATCTTTGATTCCTTGGGTTTGGGCATGGGTATTTGAGATTAATTCTTACCTTTAGATCTTTTCTAAACTGCAGCCTCAACAACCTTTATAGAGAGAGTCTTTGGGTTAGACATATAAGGATTTTGGAACTTCACCGTACTCAATCTTACCTTAGTTATGCCTTTGCAACCTCAACTTTGTCCTTATACTTATAGAATATCTTTAATCGATTGCCACAATTGGATACCTGGATCTTTAGGATTGCTGTTTTCCCAATTATTTGCAAAGCTTCTACATTTTTGATTGCTTGATTATTCAAAAATGATTTTGTTTCACCAAATTCCTGAGTTCGATACTCTGGAATTCTTGCTCTACTACGCCGATCCGTACACTGCGTGTTCGCTTGCTTTGATTTCAATATTATAAATTTAAAACTTATTTGCACGCACACGTTAGGGGCGAACAAAAAGCCACAAGCGAAGGTTTTTCTTGGTTTTTCTAGATTTCTATGTTTTTAATAAGCATTCTTATGCTCGCCGAACCGTTGGATTGAGAGCTATATGAGTTGGAAATGATGGTCTTTATTCGTCTATGTCCAAGGTAGTTTTAGATGGTTATCTACTTTTATTGTTATCCAATGTTCATCAAATATATATGCATCAATATCTTGAATCATTATATTGGGGATTCATGTTTTCTTATATCAACCTTCTTCCCATTGTTATACATCCATAATTGCTTTGCTTGTACCATTGCTTGTTTAGTGCTTTCTTTTTATGCTTAAAATAATTAACTATTAGTTTTATCAAACTCAAACACAATCCCTGCGATTCGATACCCGATTATGCTACATTCGATCCCATAATACTTGCGGGGGAGGTTGTTTGTACTTCGGTAAAACTTTCACGATCAAGTTTTTTACACCGTTGCGGGGATTGTAGATATAATTGGTCAATACTAATTTTTAGTTATTTTAAGTCTTTTGTTTGCTGATATTTTTTCCTATTTTTTTTTAACTCTCAGGTATGATTTTTGAATGCGTAGAATCCGCAATTAACGCAAACTTGTCCTCCTAGACAACGAGATCGAATGCATCCTTCCCAAGCAAAATTCCACCAAGAGAGTCGTTGTTGCTAGTCATACAATGGATGAGCAAAACAATCGACTCCCTATTGTTGATCCACATGTTGAGATTGTGAGGCTTAATTTCGTGCTTGCTAATGAAAGGGTTGTCACCCTCAAATGTTGATGCTAGGATGAATCCTAAACAGAGGGTGCCTAACCACACCATTGTTATTCCAACACTCGAAGGAAATTGTTACGCTCAGGATATGTGTGATACGCAATAGGTTTTAAATTTATACTCGTTATATTTATCCTAACTCCTAGCGAACCCGCAGTGTACGGGTCGTTTGTGGTAGGGATAGTATTCCGAGGTCGAACACAAAGACTAAGGTGAAATCGAGTCAAACAATGATCGAAGATAGTGTGAATCTAGACTAAGATAAGATGAGAAACAAAGAAAATGGAAAAACACAATGTTTTTGTTGGTTTTGGGGGTGATCAAACAAAGATCACAAGTCAAGCAAGATAATAAAACAACTAACAACTCAAGCTAGCAAACGAATAAGTAACACAAAGCACAAGTATATGATCAAGAGAGAAAAGTAGATTCTAGAGGTCAAGATTTCCGGTTATGGCATCGGACTCAAGGTTCTAAAGATTCTAAGGACAAGCTGCGGTGTTAGGGAAAGAGTGTTTCACTAATGGAAGATATTACCGGGTAGGTCTCTCACTTCACTAATCCCGCATCAAACTCCTATTACCGGGTAGGTCTCGAGGGGTTAGACTAAGGAATTCCACACAAACTAGATACTACTTAAGGGGTAACCCTCTCTTTACCGGGTAAGTCTCGGAATAGGGAAATCTCAAGCAATAATCCTAGCACACTCGATCCAATAGCGGCTTGTGAGGCCCGCTACTACCTAGAATTCATCTTCTAAGGTATCTAAGATCGGAAATCATCGGGTAGATCTCTTCCCTCACTTAGGTTGATAGCATTAGGTGATCCTAAGCTAAATTAGGCTTAATAAACACTAGGATTTAACAACCTAACATCCTAACATACAGATTCATCATTTAAAGAGCAACAGGAGAATAAATCGGGCTGTTCTACAGCTAAATCGGCCGATCTATCATGAAGAACAGGGCGATTTTTCTGACTGGGTTGGGTTTCGTGCATACAAATCATCCTTAACTAACATATAAGTCCATTTTATCATCACCCTAGCCATAACCATCAATCCATCACTCCAGAATCACAATAAACTAGCCAATAGTAAGCATATCAAGATCCAAAATCATCATACAAGCATACATGGTGTTCATAGATGGATGATGAAAGATAAGCAAGTAAAATCAATAAATCTCAACTGAATCCAAGTTGTAGCAAGACTTACAAACTCTTAAATGAAGATTCAAACGTTCCTAACAACCCTTTGCAATAGTTCTTCAATCCAAGATTACAAAAATCACTCAAAAGTCACTCAAAATCTCACTAAACTCCTAGAATGGTGTTCTTCTTCTTCCTTCAATCCTTGAGAGCTTTTCTTCTCCTCCAATCTTCACGTCCAATGGATGAGCTGTGAATGAGAGTGTGGGAAAGGAGAGATGCTCAGCAACCACCTGCAGGACCACTTATATTCTCCACCAAGAGCAAGGACGGACAAGAGATCGTGGGACACGTGGCTTAAGCTGTCAAAGCCCCAAAAATCGACCCAGTAGGTTTAAATCGGCCGATTTAGCTGCTAGTTGGTCCGATTTTCTTCAGCAGAAACATTCCATGATCGTTTAGCCATGAGTTGATCCATTGCTTGCACCAATAATGGTCTTTGTGTCCCTAGTTGCTCCATTTATGCTCCTCCTTAGCCTTGGATGTGTACCACCATGAGGCTTGGCCCTCGAATGTATCGGTTATTGTCCAAAAGACCCCCGAAATACCTACAAAGCAACGCACAAGTCCGTGTAGACATCTATCTCGACAAAATACGTGAATTGAGTGCAAACGTCGTGAATTAGTGCTAAACCATGCATGAATGAGTGAGAAATCTATCTAAATGGTTACCTAAACCTAAGTCATAAATCGTGTTATCAAAAATACCCCATACTTAAGGTTTGCTCGTCCCCGAGCAAATTCCCAACTATAGACTAAGAGATGACATGATTTATGTATGCAGAAAAATGGCAAAATCTTTTTGGGTTTGTGCTTCTAATATTGGATCACCTTCATAGTCATGTTTCATGGCAATGGACAAGCAATTATGTATCAAATAAATGAAAGCATGGAAAGACAATTACACTTAACTTGATAGCATGCAATGAAATGTAAAGATGAAGAAGTTAAGATGATCATGAGCATATCCAATCTAAATCACTTAGTCTTACACACATGCAAGTAGGTTATAAGGACTTGTAAAATAGAAGGCCAAGAGACGTTGTGATTAGGTGGGAATTTTCTAGGCTATGTGATGCTAATCCGGGAAAGGAACTAAACAACCACAACTTCAAATTTTCTTATCAACTTCCCTCAAGTGTATATTTTTCTTCATTTTCTTTCTTTTATTTTTGAGACAATGGCATTGGTGTACAAAAGCCGAAACCTTGGTGATTAGCCATTCTCGGGCTTTTTCTATTTTTCGAGATGCATCCACACCGGGCACACATACCAAAGCTCGTTAGGACTATCGGTTTATTTGACTTTGGCAAGGCACCAACACCCGATTATGTGAAGTGTACCGAGTTACTTGTCATTTAAACTAACGTCCCCAAACCTATGTTTTTATCTACACTTTCACAACAATTTCAGCATTTCATTCACATCATTCTTTCATCAACAACTTCACCCCACACTTGCTTTTCACACACATCAACACACTATCATGCTCCTATTCCCGGATGGGTCAAAAGAGGTCAAATTTTTCATCAATTGAGGTGCTCAAACAACATGATCAAGATGAGAAGTAGAGAAAGATGAATTGCCTCATTTATTCCTAAATGATGTGCAAGAACTAGCATGCAATTTCGACTTTCAATACTCAATTAAATCAAGGCAAGCATCATAATCACAAGTCATTCATGGAATTCAAGATAAGTACTTCAAGTCCACATGTGCATCATCAATTAAACACATAAGGTCATCCATACCCAATTCACAAGACAATTTCATCATAAGGGTCATTCCCAAGCCTTAGAAGCACTAAAATTTTTTAAAATTTTATGAATTTTTTTTGGATTTTTCGAAATATGTATGTACAATGCAAGACATAATGAAACATGTGGCAAAATTGAACTATCCTAGATGCTAATCATGCAAGTGATCATGAAAACCCCACCCCATACTTAGAAACACATTGTCCCTAATGTGTAAACTAAATAAAGAAGTGAAAGAGAGTCCTCACAATGTAAAATTGGTGATGCTTTGGTATTTCGGTTCACATTGGATGATGATGGTGGATGATCGATCAAGGATGGTAGAGAGCTCTTGATGTTCGTTATGAGATTGGAACCCGCGCTTGGCACCGCAAGCCGTCCAAGTTCCAAGTCCGCTCCACCCATGCTTGATTGGAGATCATCACTTTCCTTTATTCAGTGGAAAAATCGCCCCATTGCTCAAGAAAATCGGCCGATCTGTCTGAAGAACGGGCCGATTTTTCTGGGTGATTTCCTCCTCGTCCATGTGCTTGGATCTTGTACCTTCAACCGGTCCATGAGGCTTTCACATGACCTCCAACATCTCATAACTCATGACAATCAACAAGATCTAGTACCCAAAAACACAAAAGAAAAACGAAGTACACCAAGAGTAAGATCAAGCAAAAACAAGAAAAAGAAAGGGAAAAATATGTACCAATGGGTTGCCTCCCATTAAGCGCTTCTTTAAGGTCATTAGCTTGACCAAATTCAGGAGCGTTTCAATCAAGGTGAAGCGGGGCAATCACTTCCACCGGGGCTTCCGGGATGTACTTCTTCAGTCTATGCCCATTCACCTTGAAGTTACCACAATGATCTCCTCCTATCTCCACCGCTCCATGAGGGAAGATCTTCTTCACCACATATGGCCCGGTCCATCTTGATTTGAGCTTTCCGGGGAAGAGCCTCAGCCTCGAGTTGAAGAGAAGCACTAAGTCACCCTCATTCAACTCTTTTGGGAGGAGGCGCTTGTCATGTCAACGCTTGTGCCCGCTCCTTGTAGATCCGGGCATTCTCATAAGCATCCAACCGGATCTCTTTAAGGGCGTTCATGTCTAGCAACCGCTTCTAACCGGCCTCCTTGAGGTCAAAATTTAGCCACTTAATGGCCCAATAAGCTCTATGCTCCATCTCTACCGGAAGGTGGCAAGACTTGCCATAGACCAACTTGTAAGGAGTGGTGCCAATTGGTGTCTTGAAAGCGGTCCTATATGCCCACAAGGCATCATTGAGCTTCATAGCCCAATCCTTTCTAGTTCTAGATACCGTCTTCTCAAGAATGGCCTTGATCTCCCGGTTGGAGATCTCCACTTGGCCACTAGTTTGGGGATGGTAAGGTGTTGCCACCTTATGAGTCACCCCATACTTAGCCAAAAGTGCTCCAAAGTTCCTATTAGTGAAGTGCTTCCCTCCATCACTTATGATCACCCTTGGTGTTCCAAACCTAGGGAAGATCACTCGGTTGAAGAACCGCACAACAACCTTGGCGTCATTTGTAGGAGAGGCGATTGCCTCCACCCATCTTGAAACATAGTCAACCGCCAATAGGATGTAGAGGTTGCCACATGAAGAAGGGAAGGGTCCCATGAAGTCCACACCCCATACATCAAATATTTCTACCTCTTGGATGTTGTTCAAGGGCATCTCATTCCTCCTTGAGATGTTGCCCGTCCTTTGGCAAGCATCACAAGCTACCACAAAGCTTTGCACATCCTTGAATAAGCTTGGCCAAAAGAAGCCCGATTGCAACACCTTCGCACATGTCTTGTGGGAGCTAGCATGCCCTCCACATGGCAAGGAATGACAATGGCGGATCACACTCTCCACCTCATCCTCCGGTATGCATCTTCTAAACATTCCATCCGGCCCTTTCTTGAACAAAAGTGGTTCACTCCAATAGTAGTGCCTCACATCTTTGAAGAACTTCTTCCTTTGGGCATATGTTAATCTGGGAGGCACTTCCTCACACACCAAGTAGTTCACAATGTCGGCATACCATGGCTCACTTGCTCTAGACACTTGGAACAAGCACTCCTCCACCATGTGCAATTGCTCATCCCGGAATGAGTCATCAATCGGGATGTCATCTCTCTCAATCTCTAAGGGAGGTAGTCTACTAAGGTGATCCGCCACGGAGTTCTCGGATCCCTTCTTGTCCCGGATTTCCAAATCAAACTCTTGAAGAAGAAAGATCCACCGAATCAACCTAGGTTTGGCATCCTTCTTTGTAAGGAGGTAACGGATCGCAGCATGATCCGTATAGACAATGACCTTCGCTCCAACAAGGTATGAGCGGAACTTCTCAAAAGCATACACCACCGCTAGCAACTCTTTCTCGGTTGTGGCATAGTTAAGTTGGGCGTCATCTAGCGTCTTGCTAGCATAATAAATGGCATGAGTGCGCCCATCTTTCATTTGCCCCAAGACAGCCCCAACGGCTACATCGCTTGCATCACACATGATCTCAAACGGTAAGCTCCAATCCGGAGGTTGCATGATGGGTGCGGAGATCAAAGCGTTCTTCAACCTAAAAAAAGCTTCAAGGCAATCTTTGGAGAAAACAAAGTCAACATCCTTCATTAGTAGGTTAGTGAGAGGCTTAGAAATTTTAGAGAAGTCTTGAATAAACCTCCGGTAAAAACCGGCATGCCCTAAGAAAATCCTTACCCCTTTCACCGAGGTAGGTGGTGGCAACTTCTCTATCGTTTCAATCTTGGCCCTATCAAACTCAATGCCACGGTTAGACACCAAGTGTCCTAACACAATACCTTCACTTACCATGAAGTGGCATTTTTCCCATTTCAAGACAAGATTTGTCTCCTCACATCTTTGCAATACTAATGACAAGTTAGCCAAGCAATTATCAAAGGAAGAACCATAAACAGAGAAATCATCCATGAACACTTCCATGATATTTTCTATGTATTCCGAAAAGATAGCCATCATACACCTTTGGAAGGTGGCGGGTGCATTACACAACCCAAATGGCATCCTCCTATATGCAAAAGTACCCCATGGACATGTAAAGGTTGTTATCTCTTGGTCATCGGGGTGGATGGGGATTTGGAAGAATCCACTATAGCCATCTAGGTAGCAAAAATGAGAATGTTGAGCTAACCTTTCTAGCATTTGGTCAATGAAAGGGAGAGGGAAGTGATCTTTCCTAGAGGCCATGTTCAACTTCCTATAGTCAATACACATCCTCCACCCCATAACCGTCCTAGTCGGGATTAGTTTATTTTTCTCATTGGTCACTACGGTCATCCCACCCTACTTAGGAACTACATGAACGGGACTAACCCACTTACTATCCGAGATAGGGTAGATAATTCGCGCATCTAGCAACTTAATGATTTCCTTTTTGACTACCTCTTTCATTATGGGATTCAATCTTCTTTGATGTTCAATAGAGGGTTTATGATTATCTTCCATCATTATCCTATGCATGCACAAAGAAGGCTTGATGCCAACAAGATCATCAATGGTGTATCCTATTGCCTTTCTATGCAGTTTCAATTCATTCAACAATCTATTAAGCTCATCATCATTCAAAGATGCATTCACAATCACCGGATAAGTAGAATTTGAACCAAGGAAAGCATACTTTAAATGAGAAGGAAGAGGTTTAAGATCAAGTTGAGGAGGACCTTTTTCGGTTGGAGACGATCCATACAATGTAGGTTGAGATGATTGCAAAGCCATGGAAGCCTCCTTGAAGTCCCTTGATGATTGCTCACACTCAAGTGGTTGATGCTGAAAAGACTCAGGAAAATCGGCCCAGGAGGAAAAATCGGACGATTTTTCTTGCAGTGGGTCGATCTGAGTTTCTGTTTTTGCAAAACTGGCTGAAATTTCAACACAAGGACAAAAATCGGCCGATTTCTGCCCTCCAGTCCGATTTTTCTGTCTGTTTTCCTCTTCTTCTAGCACTTCAAATCCAACACTTGGTAGCTCGTCCAATGCATTCAAGGCCTTGATTACTTCATTGCTACTCTCCTCAAGTCCTTCTTCCATCAAGCTTGAGCTAAGAACTCTCTCAAGCGGATCCTTGAGCAAGATTGAGCTCACAACCTCTCTAGACTCCTCTTCTTCAACTATGTTGAATACATCCTCATCAAGGGTTGGCCCTTTCATCATTGTGGACAGCTTGAACTTGATGTTCTCTTCTCCAATGTTGAAGGAGAGAGTCCCATTCTTGCAATCTACTAGACACCCGGAAGTAGCTAGGAAAGGTCTCCCCAAGATGATAGGAACCGGATAGTCCGCCGGGATGTCCAAAACAACAAAGTCTATGGGCACATAGAACTTCCCTAATTGCACCGGAATGTCTTCCAATATTCCAACCGGATGAGTGATTGAGCGGTCCGCCATGTAAAGGGTCATCTTGACCGGCTTTGGCTCTCCTAGCCCAACCTTGTTGCAAAGTGCAAGCGGAATGATGCTCACACTTGCCCCAAGATCACATAGGGCGTCATATTTCACTTCTCCTACTCCGATTGGCACACAAAAGGATCCCGGATCCCTTAGCTTAGGAGGCATCTCCTCCTTCATCGTTTGAATCAACTCCGAGGATCTCTTTGTCATTCTTATCTCCCCATACTCCTCCAACTTCCTTTTGTTGGAGAGTATTTCCTTCAAGAACTTGCCATATGCCGGCATACCTAAGATAGCATCCATGAACGGAATGTTAATATGCAATTTAGACATTAGCTTAAGGAACTTACCAAAATGATTGTCCAAGCGAGCCCTTGCTCGTGATTGAGGGAACGGTAGTGGTGGCTTGTATGGAGGCGGTGCCACATAGGTTGGCTCTACATCCTTGCTCTTGCCTCCATCTCCTTGCAAAGTCTCTTCTTCATTCACCACTTGCTTCCCTTTAGCATTCTCCTTGGGCAAAGGATCCTTCATGCTTAACCCACTTCTTGTTGTAATGGCCAACACTTGGCCTCTTCGGTTTTCTTCGGTTCTTCCGGGAAGCTTTCCCGGATCTCTCTATGCTTCACCCGGCTTTTGGAACACTTGTGCTTCCAAAACCTTTTGAGCTTTAGAAATTGAAGTCACCGTGCTCTCAAGACCACTCAAACTTCCTAGCAATTGCTCAAACATCATTTCGGTCCTATCTTTTTGAGGTTGAGTAAATCCGGGTGGAGGTTCTTGTGAAGCTTTTGGTGGTGGAGTTGTGCTTGTGGAAGCGGGAGGGTTCAAGGCTCTATCCGGGTTAGAGTAAGAAAACCCGGGATGGTTATGGTTGGGCCGGTAATTGTTGAATTGCCGGTTGTTGTTGAAGTTCCTTGGGCCTTGATAGTTGTTGTAATTGCCCCTTCCCATGTAATTCACATCCTCCTCCTTGGAGGATAAGTTAGCTTGTGGGAGCACTTGGGGAGTTGCTTGGTTCTTCAAAGTTGTAGCACACAACTCCCTCAAGGACTTTAGCTCGTTGTTGATGGCGTCAAGCTTGAAATTGCTCATGGTGACCTCACTCACCTCATATGCTCCCGCCTTTCTCCCTTCACTTTTCCAATGGGAGTATTTCTCAATCACTAGAGCTTGCTTCTCAACAAACTCCCAAGCATCATCCACATGCTTCTCCATGAAAGTCCCACCGGAAAGGGATTGAAGCTTAAATTGGCTATCTTCATCAAGTCCCTTGAAGTAGATCTCCAATAGCTCAATTTTCGGTATGCCATGGTGTGGACAATCTAGGAGAAGGTCTTTGAACCTCTCCCAAGACTTGAACAAACTCTCTCTATCCTTCATCACGAAGGCATTGATCTTCCCTCTTAACTCGGTAGTCTTGGAAGGTGGGAAGAACTTAGTCAAAAACTCGGTTGTCATCTCCTCCCAAGTACCAACTCGCCCTTGTGGAATAGATTGATACCAAGCCAAGGATTTATCCTTAAGAGAGAAGGAAAAAGCCCTAAGCTTATGGTTGTTGCTCTCCAATCTTGGCGGTCTAAGTGTCTCCATCAAAATCTCATAGTTCATCAAATGTTGATGAGGAGACTCTCCTTCCATCCCTCCAAATTGATTATGCCGGATCATTTGTAGAACTTGTGGGCTGCGGGATCTCCTAGGTTCACACCCGGACGGTGTGCTCTTTGTGCCGGATCCATACGTCTCCCCAAAATTTGTGGCTCTTCGATAGCAATGGGTACAACCCTAACATTCGCCGCCGGCTGTGGTTGTGGTGGTGGAGGAGGTGGAGGTTGTTGACGATTAAGCTCTCCTTGCACAAGGGCTTGCCTAATCTCATCAATCTCCCTCCTAGTTGCTTCTTGCCTCTCATTGGCAAGTCTCCTTTCTTCCTCTAAAAGCTCATCTCTTAGCCTTATTTGCTCTAAAGCTTCATCCAATTCAGCTTGGATATCTCTTCCGGCCATCTCTTTTCCCTTTTTGATGCTCTTGGATCTAGATCTAAGGGTTTTCTCCGGTTTGGGATCGAATGGAGCCAAATCCTTGCCACGAGATCTTCGCATACACCTAAAGAGTAAGAGATGTCCTGAAAAGCAAAGACACAGACCAAAGAGAGATCAAAAGCAACAAGAAAGATCTACACTATAAACAATCACAAAAATGACTCAATCTAGACCTAGTCCCTGGCAACGGCGCCAAAAACTTGTTACGCTCAGGATATGTGTGATACGCAATAGGTTTTAAATTTATACTCGTTATATTTATCCTAACTCCTAGCGAACCCGCAGTGTACGGGTCGTTTGTAGTAGGGATAGTATTCCGAGGTCGAACACAAAGACTAAGGTGAAATCGAGTCAAACAATGATCGAAGATAGTGTGAATCTAGACTAAGATAAGATGAGAAACAAAGAAAATGGAAAAACACAATGTTTTTGTTGGTTTTGGGGGTGATCAAACAAAGATCACAAGTCAAGCAAGATAATAAAACAACTAACAACTCAAGCTAGCAAACGAACAAGTAACACAAAGCACAAGTATATGATCAAGAGAGAAAAGTAGATTCTAGAGGTCAAGATTTCCGGTTATGGCATCGGACTCAAGGTTCTAAAGATTCTAAGGACAAGCTGCGGTATTGGGGAAAGAGTGTTTCACTAATGGAAGCGATTACCGGGTAGGTCTCTCACTTCACTAATCCCGCATCAAACTCCTATTACCGGGTAGGTCTTGAGGGGTTAGACTAAGGAATTCCACACAAACTAGATACTACTTAAGGGGTAACCCTCTCTTTACCGGGTAAGTCTCGGAATAGGGAAATCTCAAGCAATAATCCTAGCACACTCGATCCAATAGCGGCTTGTGAGGCTCGCTACTACCTAGAATTCATCTTCTAAGGTATCTAAGATCGGAAATCATCGGGTAGATCTCTTCCCTCACTTAGGTTGATAGCATTAGGTGATCCTAAGCTAAATTAGGCTTAATAAACACTAGGATTTAATAACCTAACACCCTAACATACAGATTCATCATTTAAAGAGCAACAGGAGAATAAATCGGGCTGTTCTACAGCTAAATCGGCCGATCTATCATGAAGAACAGGGCGATTTTTCTGACTGGGTTGGGTTTCGTGCATACAAATCATCCTTAACTAACATATAAGTCCATTTTATCATCACCCTAGCCATAACCATCAATCCATCACTCCAGAATCACAATAAACTAGCCAATAGTAAGCATATCAAGATCCAAAATCATCATACAAGCATACATGGTGTTCATAGATGGATGATGAAAGATAAGCAAGTAAAATCAATAAATCTCAACTGAATCCAAGTTGTAGCAAGACTTACAAACTCTTAAATGAAGATTCAAACGTTCCTAACAACCCTTTGCAATAGTTCTTCAATCCAAGATTACAAAAATCACTCAAAAGTCACTCAAAATCTCACTAAACTCCTAGAATGGTGTTCTTCTTCTTCCTTCAATCCTTGAGAGCTTTTCTTCTCCTCCAATCTTCACGTCCAATGGATGAGCTGTGAATGAGAGTGTGGGAAAGGAGAGATGCTCAGCAACCACCTGCAGGACCACTTATATTCTCCACCAAGAGCAAGGACGGACAAGAGATCGTGGGACACGTGGCTTAAGCTGTCAAAGCCCCAAAAATCGACCCAGTAGGTTTAAATCGGCCGATTTAGCTGCTAGTTGGTCCGATTTTCTTCAGCAGAAACATTCCATGATCGTTTAGCCATGAGTTGATCCATTGCTTGCACCAATAATGGTCTTTGTGTCCCTAGTTGCTCCATTTATGCTCCTCCTTAGCCTTGGATGTGTACCACCATGAGGCTTGGCCCTCGAATGTATCGGTTATTGTCCAAAAGACCCCCGAAATACCTACAAAGCAACGCACAAGTCCGTGTAGACGTCTATCTCGACAAAATACGTGAATTGAGTGCAAACGTCGTGAATTAGTGCTAAACCATGCATGAATGAGTGAGAAATCTATCTAAATGGTTACCTAAACCTAAGTCATAAATCGTGTTATCAGAAATGATTTCAACCTTCGTACGGATACAATTAGATGGATCCAAAATGATCAATTCTCAGGAGTGCTAAATGAGAATCCGCATCAACATTTGCAGAACTTTGAAAATATAATGAATACCTTGAATTATGAAAATATTGCTTCTGATGCTTTAAGAATTCAAACTTTCATTTTCTCTTTGACACGAAAGGTTGCAAACTGGTTGCAAAACCATCCCCGTGTACTTTTTCCACATAGGAAGGACTAACAACTACTGTCCTAAGCATATACTTCTCTCCCCACAAAACTGCCAAGATTCGGGAGAAGATATCATGATGTGGGGTTGATGACAAAATTTTCCGACTTAGATTGAAGTCCACAAAATCGACGATGGAAGGAATCTCGGTGGCCGGAATTTATAACGCCCGGAATTTCAATTCCGGATCAGTGGGTGGTTTAGCGGTCTTCCCACATGTGCGGCTCAGTCTTTCCGCAGGCACAATATGCTGAGTGACGGGATTTTATCCCAAATCCCGTTCCGACCCTTTGGATACCCGCTTTTGGCTTTTGACCCCTTGTTCTCTAAGTGATGTGATGTCTTGACCTTTGTTTTTCCCTTGGGTGTAGCCCTCTCTCTCTCCTCCCATTTCTCTTTCACGTTATTCTACTCTCCCTTTTCTTCTCCTTCACTCTCTTTTGGATTTGAAAGCTCTTGGTAGTTTCTTCCTTGGGGATCCCTCTTTCTCTCCCTCTTGTTTAAGTTGTCCAGCAAGGGAGTGCTCTGCAGATCTGGATTGTTGGGTAAGTTTTCTTCCTCCTCCCTCCTTCATCTTCTTCTTCTTCCTTGAGCTCCAATGGTGGAAGCTAAGTTCTTCACTCTTTTGGCTTGCATGTGTGTGGATCGGTTTTAGGATGGTGTGTATGTGTGGATCCAAGTAGTAGACGTTCTAGAGACAAGCAAGAAAACTAGAAGCTAAGTTCTTCACTCTTTTGGCTCAGCGACGCAAGGACCTCCGGGAGCCGTAGGGGAGGTGTATGGTGGGGTAGGGGCGGTGACACTCAGCTCCGCTAGCGTGCCTTTTTGTTTATGCGGCTGCGTTTCTTCAACAATAGGCCCTTCTTCTCCCTTCTTCTTCTTTCCTTCCTTCTTTGTGAGGTGATCCATATTAGTAGCATGCCTAGGGTAGACCTAGGATAGTTGTGAATGCCATGTAGTGACTTTGGACCTTAGATGAGTGTTGAGGTTATCGATGTTCTTAGACTTGTTTTGTGTTGGAGCATGAGTCAGTTGTGGTAAGTGTAGGGATGTCCTTGTGAGGCTTGTGAGGATTGAGATTGTGAGTATATGGTGGTTGAGATTGTGGGATAGGATGTGCGTATCCTATCATAGTCTTGCTACCGTTGAGATTGTCGAGACTTGGCATGTCTATCCTAGTATGTTATTACAGTTTATGATCTTGCGAGATCATCGGGTCTAGAAGTCTAAGGACTTCTAGATTATGAGAGTGTTGCTGATTTGTGCCTTGTTATGATCAGACATTGAGTATCTTCCTACGAAACCGGAACCAGGACAACCTAGTTAGCTTCCTTGTATGAGCATCGATGTATGATTGGTTGTGTATATGTATAGTTATGTTTTATAATAACGAAACTGGAACCAGGACAACCTTTATCAATTGATATTTGGCACAAGTGTATGATAACGGGCGGTGAGAACACTGCCTAGCTCTTGCGAATGCTAGGAGGTTCTCTACGACTAGCTCAGGCAGGTAGATGGTTGGATGCATCAGTACCATTCCTTGCTGGTAAGTAGGGATAGAGGCGAGTTTTAGGGATTCTCGTGTCACAAACCTAAGTTGAATTATTAATGGAAATGACGTAAATGAAAAGATAATAAACCCGCTTGTGTGCGTTGGAGCATGATGTGTGTTTATGTGGACTTGAGTATATGTGTGTGCCAATACCATGATTCTAATGCTTTGAACGTTAGCTAACGGTTTTATACCGATGTTGTAGTTGCCTTGCAGGTTAGGGTTACGGCCGGGAGATCCACAAGAGTGGGCAGCCGGGGTTCCGTACATTTTAGGATGGGTTTGGTTGGAGTCTTGTGTATTGTATATTATTTTGTATGTCGTTTGGTCTTTGGAGTTGAGAACTCGGTTGTAGTCTTTCGTTTTTTATTTCCGGGGATCATATCATTGCATTAAAATGATTTCGGTTTTGCCTTTATTTGTGTCTTGTTGTAAGATCTAGTGAAATTGTTATCAGGCTAAGGGTCGGGGCCCATTGTGAGGTCTCTGCCCGTAGCATCCCGAGTCCCGTGGATTTGGGGTGTTACAATATGGTATCCGAGCCAGGTTGACAATAATCACACTCGCCATCTTCTAAAGGCCAAATAGAAGGAAAGAAAACCCTCAAGGGTTCTGATTTTAAAAATGAATTTCGTTTTCAAAATCACAAGCATAGTCAATCTCGGATAGAATGTACGGAACACCACTCCTTCCGCGGATCTTGGCAGGTTAGTTTATTGGGTTTTGATATATATGTATATATATAGATATGTATATGTGGATTGTACTTGCATGATGGACTTAATGTTATAGTAGAATTATTATAGTAACCTTATGTATAGTTATATATGTGGACTATATTACGTTTCTGGACCTTGTATTATCGAAGTGGATTTTCTTGATGTGGTATGTTGGTAATAATGTGAACATATGGCTTGTATTCTCTTATACGTGTACTTATGATGTATAGTAACATATGGAGTTATGGGACCTTAAAGTTAAGATGATAGAAAGATATCATCGCCCTTGGACGACGTTGTTTGGCATTGGATAGTGTACATACGAGGATGAGTATGCTCAACTATCGAGTTTGAGCGTCACGTTCGGACGAACACCTTGGAGTTTCATTGAACTCCTTTTGAGGATGTCAAAGCAACCATGGGAAGGATAATGAGGTCATAACCGCAAGGACGAAGTTGAAGGCAAACTCGAGACAACCTAAGAGAAATCGAGATAGAGACAATACAAGTAAAAGGAGTATCATGAAGGTGTGGACGTGGTTCCAAAGAAGCCACGATTGAACGACAGTGAGACCAATAGAGATAACGAACTTAAGGTTCTTCAAGAGGACGTGTGGACAACTAAAGATGTTAATCAAGGAGGAGATGGGTACATTCTAGCAAGGTTAAAGGTGGTATTCCGTTAAGACATAAAGTTTCTATAGGAACTCCTAAGCCTTGGAGTCAAGATGAGAAGTGTGATCAAACCATTTGCGAAAGATTTAAGATACCCGTAAGTTAAGCTTATGAGGTACCAATAGGTGAAGTGTCAACACTACAAGAATATTAGAGGGTGGCCCATTCAGACTTACGAGAGTTATGAGAAGAATGGCATGGTGGGGTTTCACATGGTAGATTTTCCATAGAAGAGCTTACCGGTTTCGGTTATAATGATAAGGCTAAGAAAGGCCAAGAGGACAGAAGTGTGAGTAGATGTGATCCCGAGGAGATGAGTGGCGTAACAAGAAGCTGTTATTTATTGAAAGACTTAAGATACCCATCAAGAGAAATGTGGACGGACGCTAGTAGAGGCTTGGAATTTAAGAAGGTGCACTTGGAAGACATCATGGAATAACGGTTAAACCTATGAAAGTGAGTTATCTTATGAAAGAAGAAGGAAGCGTGGAATGAAGAATGAACTAACAGAGTTGATGGTAGAGTACCCCGAGGAGGATAGCATACATGAGTATGGTAACATAGAAAGTGTAGTAGAATGGTAAGTTGTTGACCTTGGAGAAGGTCAACTATAAGCTGACCGGTGATGTTCGCTCCAAACGGTGTGTGCAACCTTTAAATTTATAACCCTAGACTTAAGCTTAAAACAAGGATGCGAACCCGCAGTGTACGGGTCAATCGTAGTAAAAGCAAGAAAATTCCAGGGGTCGATCACAGGGACTCGGTGAAACAAAGTCAACACGGTATGCTATGTCAATACTAACCACAAGAGCAATTTAACACAATCAAAGATGAATAAGAAGTCAATAAAGCAAACATGCAATTCTAGGGATTAAAGCATCAAGTTGTGGTTCCAACTCAAGATCTATAGATAAGCGGACAAAGCTGAGATTTTTGCGTGGGGAAGGTGTTACTAAAGTGGAGTAGATCACCGGGTAAGTCTCATTACACACCAATCCTAAACCGTAACTCTTATTACCGGGTAAGTCTCAAGGAATCAAGATAAAGAATTATAACCTCAAACTAACATACCATCTAAGGGAATAGAATCAACCTTTACCGGGTAAGTCTCAGGCTAACTCACAAAGGTGGGATGGAAGCACACTCAAACCCCAATAAAGGATAAACCTTTATTACCTACACTTATGACCGTTGATACACAAACTAAGGAATTACCGGGTAAGTCTCATCCTAAGCTTGCATTGAACCAGGAAGGTGAAATAAGAATAGGATTTAGCAAACTCTAACACTTAACTTTCTGTTTTAGGTCGGATAAGTCACCTCGGTCAGAAGAATTCCACCCCGGCCGAGATGTTCATCAACCGAACGAGATGCTTAGGGTTAAGGTTAAAGACTCGAACTTTCAGGATCCTACTGGAATCTAAGATTATTCTATCATTGTTTTTCCCACAACCTTCAGCCAATCACCCTAGAATCACACAAGGAAATTAGCCACTCATCATCATAATGAAAGTAATAAAATATATGGGAAGAAGGTGAATATTTGAACAAGAAGAATTTAATAAAAAGACTTCAATAATTGAATCAAATATCACAACAAAGCGTTCCTTGGATAATAATCCAAAAAGACAAGACAACAATTGAGGGAATTGAAGACAATCTTACAAAACCCTTCAAAAAGCTATAAAAAGCTATGATCTTCAACCTTCCTTCAACCTTCAAAAAGGTTCTTCGAAAACTCCCAAATTGGAGTATGCTGCGGCTGCTGCGTTGTATGCGAGATTTCCAGCCGTAAGCGGATTGTATGCAGCCCCCTGGATTTGTGGAAATCCAACCCTTTTTATAGGAAAATAAATCTCCAAAGATAATAAATCTTAAGAAGATATTATCCCATAAATATAGGTAAAATATATATTCTGCATATCTCCTTCCTTCCAGAAGCTCAGCCCAAAAATATAAGATCACTTTCCAATTTTAAAAGATCTCTTCCAAGAATAAAATATTCTCGCCGCGTCCTAGGTATTCGCCTCGGTCGAGTCGGCGTCTCTGGATCGCCTCGGTCGATGTGAATCAATGGTCAACCGAGGTGAGTCACAACAGAATGTGAAATCTCTCGAATCTGCTCCAAAGTAAATCTTCAATCCATGGCTATGCTCCTTGGATGTAGCTCCAAATGACTCATGACTCTTTTCCGCTCCTTTTTTATGCAAAACGTACCATATTACCTGCAATTACAACGAAACTAGGTGTAGACCTCGATTCTCGCAAAGGTAGATGAAATGGTAGTAAAATCACATAATGTACATACAAACATGCAGATTATGAAAGATAAAACGTCCAAACAAACCCTAAAAACTAGACTATAATTCATGCTATCAAAATACCCCATACTTAGCCCTTGCTTGTCCCCAAGCAAGTTCCTCATATAGAAGACAAGATAGAATGGATTATAAGTCAAGAAAATCAATGAAAAGTCTTTCAAAAATATTTTATGGTGTGCAATTATCATAGATCACTCTAAGAGAATACTTCCTGGAATTAAAAACTTAATATGCTCAAAACATTTTATAAATATAAGAAAGTTGTTCATCTTTGCATAAAATCATAGAATGCATAATAAATCATAATTATCAAAATTAATCATGTATAATCCAGTTTAAACCACTAAGTCAATCAACAAGCTCAAGGTCTCAAGGGCTTCCCAAAAGAAAAGGTCAAGAAACGTGTAGGGTAGGGATGTATGTAAGGTAATGTGGTGCTAGAATCCGGGAAAAGGATGAACTTCACTTTCACTTCAACTTGCAACATCTTCTACCAATAAGCTTTGCTTATCTCACACTTTTCCTTTTTTACTTTACTTTTTGGGATGCATGGACAGAGGTGCACAATAACCGAAGCCTAGGAAATCTGCAATCATCAATTTCTCGAGATGCATCAAACCCTTGATGCACATACCATGACCCGTTAGGAATATCGCTCAATCCGACTTTGGCAAGACACAAACACCCGGCTATGTGAATGGTGCCGAGTTACTCATCTTCATGATTGACTTCCCCAAACCTAAAATTACTTTCTAACACTTCACTTCCAGCCCACTTCTCATCTTTTAATTTGCTTTCACCACTTCGCTTGCTTCCAAATTCCCGGATAGGTAAAGGGAGGCAAAATGTATATGAGGGGTTGAGCATGATCAAGAAGAAGAAGAAGAAGAGAATGAATTGCCTTGGTCTTTCCAAGAAGAAAGTGAGAGAACTTATCCTGCGGTGTCAACCTTCAAATTCAACATAATTTGGATAAAAACAAAGTATTAAACATGCTAATAATTTCAAACAAAGCATTTAGCAACTTAAACATATTATAAAACCTTTCAAACACATAAAGAATTTAAAACCAGTAGGTAAACAAAATCTTCACTGAGATCATATCCAGATAAGTAGCACAAAATCGTTTCGAAAACTTTCTGTTACGCATCTCGGTCGAGGTGTTCTTGGTTCAACCGAGGTGAAATGCCTCGTTTGGCCAAGACTGACTCGTCGAGGTCAAAAATTTTTTTTTTAAAACCATTTTTTTTTTTCGGTTTCGACGTTTTTCTCAATCAAATAACCTGTAGGTATGCATGTAATATCAGATAGTCATATAAATGCATAAGTGAAGCATAAATAAAATATCCGATGAAATAGAATGTCATACATCAAAAGTAGTCAAATAACGTCAAGTAGTCAAATAAGTACAAACACCCCATACTTGGGACACACTGTCCCAGTGGGTCAGAATAAGTCTAAGGACAGGATACTCACCGAACATAGCTAAACTGCATGAAGAAGTAAGAAACAGCTCCCAGATAAGACCATCTCGGTTGGCGAAGCACATATCGGTCGAGGTGTTCTGACAGTACCCGAGATGTATCTCAGTAAAGCTCGTTTCCTCAACTTCTCGAAATTTTGTTCTTCCAGTGTAGCTCCTGAACTGTGATCCTTCCTTTTGGAATACCTGGTTGTTGTCTAGAGGAAAACAAAAACAAAGCAACTATCTAAACTAAACTAGAAAAGGGAGAAGAAAGCAATACCTTGGGTTGCCTCCCAAGAAGCGCTTGGTTTAAGGTCGCTAGCTGGACCCTTCTCCATAGAATTACTCAATGTACCTTGAACACCATGGAGTGCTCATCACATCCATCATAAAATTCGTCCAAAAAGGTTCCAGTTCCTAATTTCACCGGCAAATGGTAAGATCTCCTACGTACAAGCTTGTACGGTTTGATTCTCATCGGAATCCTTCTAGCCTTCCTGCACTTCAATGGGACATAATCTAGCCTTGCGTCCCATCCTTTCCTTGATCGAGAAAATAGTTTCTCGAGAATCATAGCAGCTTCCCCATCTATAGCTTGGGGATGGTACAGGGTCCTGAGCATGCGAGGGACCCCATACTTGAACAAATAACACTTCGTTGCCTTAGCGGTGAAGCGCTTGTTAACTTCACTCCTTATAATCCAAGGAGCATCTTTCTCCAACAATTTCAAGAGAGATTTCATCTTGATCTTAGGAGGTTCTTTCGGAAGAGACCTCCAACTCTCCGGTGCTTTCCTGAAAAATTCAGAAATTTTAATAGGGAATTCGAATGGAGTAAGAGAATGTACCTTGTAAAGTTCTCCAAAGCTTGAGACAAGTTTCGTGTTGGGTTGATAATCCACCCACGAAATCTCTCTTAGTTCTGCTGGTCTTTCTTCCACCTTGACCACAATCTCAGTAATTTGGCCAAGGTTCTCTGCATCTTCCACTTCTGGTTTTGCAGATTCTTCTTCCATCTCGGTCGAGATCTCTTTCACCTCGGCCGAGGTCTCAACAGTCGGATCGAGATCCTCCACATCCTCCTCTTCCACAAAAACTTCAGGAGAAGCTTCCGGTCCGACCAGAGGAATGCTTGGAAAGTGTAACACTTCCTTATGCTCCTCTTCCGGCTTAGCATAGGATATGGTGCTTTCCTTGAGCTCCTCCACCTTCTTCATCAACTTCTCCAATCTTGATTCGAGAGAGTCTTCGAAAGGTTGCTCATAAATGTTTTTAGGGACATTCTTCTCATCCCATATCGCAAGTTCATGTTGAATGGCCTCTTCTCTTTCCCATTCATTGTTGAACCAATAGAAGGAGTACTTCTCCTCCAAGTATTCATAATGGTCCGCCCTAGCACTTTGTCTTGCTATCCAGGCTGGATCAAATGTAGTCATCGGAAATCCTGAAAACTACAAAACTCATAGAAAGAGTAGTTAGTAGCAACAGGGGCAATAGCCCCGAAAGCAAACCGAAACCGGCTCGGTCTAAACCAAGTCCCCGGCAACGGCGCCAAAAACTTGTTCGCTCCAAACGGTGTGTGCAAGCTTTAAATTTATAACCCTAGACTTAAGCTTAAAACAAGGATGCGAACCCGCAGTGTACGGGTCAATGGTAGTAAAAGCAAGAAAATTCCAAGGGTCGATCACAGGGACTCGGTGAAACAAAGTCAACACGGTATGCTATGTCAATACTAACCACAAGAGCAATTTAACACAATCAAAGATGAATAAGAAGTCAATAAAGCAAACATGCAATTCTAGGGATTAAAGCATCAAGTTGTGGTTCCAACTCAAGATCTATAGATAAGCGGACAAAGCTGAGATTTTTGCGTGGGGAAGGTGTTACTAAAGTGGAGTAGATCACCGGGTAAGTCTCACTACACACCAATCCTAAACCGTAACTCCTATTACCGGGTAAGTCTCAAGGAATCAAGATAAAGAATTATAACCTCAAACTAACATACCATCTAAGGGAATAGAATCAACCTTTACCGGGTAAGTCTCAGGCTAACTCACAAAGGTGGGATGGAAGCACACTCAAACCCCAATAAAGGATAAACCTTTATTACCTACACTTATGATCGTTGATACACAAACTAAGGAATTACCGGGTAAGTCTCATCCTAAGCTTGCATTGAACCAGGAAGGTGAAATAAGAATAGGATTTAGCAAACTCTAACACTTAACTTTCTGTTTTAGGTCGGATAAGTCACCTCGGTCAGAAGAATTCCACCCCGGCCGAGATGTTCATCAACCGAACGAGATGCTTAGGGTTAAGGTTAAAGACTCGAACTTTCAGGATCCTACTGGAATCTAAGATTATTCTATCATTGTTTTTCCCACAACCTTCAGCCAATCACCCTAGAATCACACAAGGAAATTAGCCACTCATCATCATAATGAAAGTATTAAAATATATGGGAAGAAGGTGAATATTTGAACAAGAAGAATTTAATAAAAAGACTTCAATAATTGAATCAAATATCACAACAAAGCGTTCCTTGGATAATAATCCAAAAAGACAAGACAACAATTGAGGGAATTGAAGACAATCTTACAAAACCCTTCAAAAAGCTATAAAAAGCTATGATCTTCAACCTTCCTTCAACCTTCAAAAAGGTTCTTCGAAAACTCTCAAATTGGAGTATGCTGCGGCTGCTGCGTTGTATGCGAGATTTCCAGCCGTAAGCGGATTGTATGCAGCCCCCTGGATTTGTGGAAATCCAACCCTTTTTATAGGAAAATAAATCTCCAAAGATAATAAATCTTAAGAAGATATTATCCCATAAATATAGGTAAAATATATATTCTGCATATCTCCTTCCTTCCAGAAGCTCAGCCCAAAAATATAAGATCACTTTCCAATTTTAAATGATCTCTTCCAAGAATAAAATATTCTCGCCGCGTCCTAGGTATTCGCCTCGGTCGAGTCGGCGTCTCTGGATCGCCTCGGTCGATGTGAATCAATGGTCAACCGAGGTGAGTCACAACAGAATGTGAAATCTCTCGAATCTGCTCCAAAGTAAATCTTCAATCCATGGCTATGCTCCCTGGATGTAGCTCCAAATGACTCATGACTCTTTTCCGCTCCTTTTTGATGCAAAACGTACCATATTACCTGCAATTACAACGAAACTAGGTGTAGACCTCGATTCTCGCAAAGGTAGATGAAATGGTAGTAAAATCACATAATGTACATACAAACATGCAGATTATGAAAGATAAAACGTCCAAACAAACCCTAAAAACTAGACTATAATTCATGCTATCAGGTGACAACCAAGAACGCACATGTGCGAGTTGTCTATGATGAGTATAGACGGGAAAAGTAGACAAGACTATGGCATGAAGGATCAGTAACAAGAGCTTGAAGGATTTCTGGTGGTTCGGTGTAAGTAGTGAGGAAGTATGTCAACTAAGTACAATTGTCTTAATCAAGTAATATTGCATGGGATCAAAACAAGTGACTGTAATGGCCTCCCAGGGAGAGATTGTAATGACCCTTTTTGCGAGCTTATTAGGTCTCGAGATTGGCATATCGAGGAATAGCGTAGATTGGAACCTTTAATGTTTGAGCATGATAAAGGGATCTAGTGGATCAAGAGGAAGGTGAAGCTTCCCTAGTTGCTTTACGCAAATGGGAAGATATGTAAAGAAGATGCATGGTATCTCGTTCTTATGAAACGAGTGGTATGTTGTCGCGAACAAGAGAGGACTCAAGTTTCTAGACTCACCCGAAGGATCCATGGAGGCTATGTTGTGAAACGGGGGACCGAGGTTATAGTAACATTGTAAACTTTAAGCTTAAGGTGGTGGTACTTGAGAATTTATGAGTTGAAAATTCCAGTGGTTTTGAATGGGAAATTTCTTCTGGTCTTCCCCCCAGGTCATTCTGGTATGGGTTTGAGGAAAGGTGTGAGTCGGAAAAGTTGTACTTTGGCTATCGAGAAATTAGCAAGGCTACCAATGAGGGTAAGTACCTTCGCCCCGTAGTGGACGACTCATTAGACCAGTTACATGTGATTACGATGTTTTGTATGATCGATTTGCAGTCGAGATGTCACCCAATTTGGGGGGAGAAAAAAAGGAAAGGACCTAAGTAAGACAACATTTTGGGCCAATATAGTCACTACAAGTTATAGTGAAGCTTTTTGGACTCACGAGTGCGATTAGTGAGTTGGAATTATATAGATATGCATTCATCGGGTTTTTGAATCGGATTGCGGAAGTGTCGTTCGATTTGTGGTTTCGGATGGTTCCAATGTGGACCCAACGCTTATGCTAGTATTGTAGACTAGTAAGCGTTGTTGTATGAGGTGGACCGTAACCTAACATTTCATGACAACTATTGATGTGCGAGATGTATGAATAGTTCTCTGAGTTCTCATTTGTTAACAACGGCTTGTTGTACTCTCAGAATTGAGAGGAATAAGCTTGACATGGGACGATAGTAATATAGGTTAGGAAGGATAAGCAGAGTTATCTAAGCGGATAGGACGTCCGAGGTGACTTCCTAAGAGACGTAGTGATATTGAGATTAATCAAGTTGATCCAATGAGAACGAAGTGATAGCTTCGGTAATACCTCCAAGGTACGTGGAGGAGATATGCAACATGTAGGTTGGTGGGCTATAACGGTCAAGATGCGGGATGGTTTTGGCACTTTCTTCCTTTCCGAGGAAGACGATTAGATCGTGGGGTTCGAGACGTGTCCGTGAAGCTTTAATAGAAGCATGAGAGGCGAGTGACCTCCTTTCCATTTTCTTTGGAACCGACTTTGAGTCCTAGGGACAGTATGACATTATGGATATATCCAAGAGGGGCTTGGGATACGTATGAAGTAACGAGAGAGGTTTCGTAAGTGTGTGAGACAATTGTGGGTATATAAGAATAATGACCGAGGAATGGTCAAGAGTTAGGCGCTTAAATACACGCACTTAAGATGATGTTGGCATTTTGTTACGAAGCGACGTGCTAGTCTTGTACGGACGATAAGAGTTATGATGTGTGTACATATTTGCTCCGCGAGAGCTAAATATCTACTAGAGGTGATGGTTAGAGTTGGTTAAGGACATTGGTCTTAGGATTTTGGTATCATCCAGGGTTAGTGAATGTGATCACCAACATCCTTAGTAAGTGGACGCTTCAAGGGGAAGCAACAACTTAACAAACAGTCCGGCCTCAACTTATTAGCTTAGATGATCTTTGAAGAGATCCAACAGAAGCGCGGGATTGGTATGGCTTTGAGGAAGATCCGGGATTAAAGATCCCAAGGAAAGACACCATAGTACTTCATACGTTGACAGTTATGTTGAGATGTCAGGAGCGTCTAGGTGTACTCATAACGGAGAGCTGAGGTAGAGCCCTCCAGGAGGTTCACACTACTCTTACTAGTTCACCGTGGTGTAATATCCGGAATTTTTATTTCCGTTTAATTCCGAATCAAATCGGACTTTGAGCCGTTGACGGTTTTCCATTCTATCTAGCAATTCTTTCTTCACAAATTTTATCATTTTATGTAGAAGCTAATTCACATAAAATGATAAAATTATATCAAGCTCTAATTCCTATAATTATTTATCATTTTATGTAGTATTTAATTCACATAAAATGATAGAATTATATCAAATCAAAATTCTTATAATTATTTATCATTTTATGTAGAATTTAATTCACATAAAATGATAGAATTATGTCAAACCCTAATTCTTATAATTAATTCCTATCGATGACTTTAGACGAGATCATGAGAAGTTGTGACGAGATCATGACTAAGCTGAGACGAAGCCATGACAAAGCCCGGCAAATCTGTGACAAACTCATTCATGGGCCTGACAAGGCCATGACGAGTTTTGACAGATTTTTGACAAACAATTCAGCCCACTATCCCTACCTTGTTTTCAGCCCAGTTCGCAGCCCACACTCCTCTGCTTCAGCCAGTGCAGCGCCAGCCCACTCCTCTACTTCAGCCCAGACTCTTGCTCGTGCTAGCCCAGCTGTGTGAAGCCCATGAAGAAGCTGTGTGCGCCAGATCTGCCCTTCCGTCTCTCACGTAACAGCTGTTACATTAGGAAGGAGGAGTGTTTGTAACTGCTCCAGAAACCACGCAGAAGGGAGAGCAGATTCAGCAGCGCAACAAAGGGACAATCTTCCTCACTCTTCTGATTCCTACCTTGCGCAGCAGATCTTCCCTTCCGGCGCCAGGTTTGCGTCTCTAGCATCAATCGAATGACAGAAGTAGGTACGCCGCTGAGGACTCGCTCCCGCCTGCCTTCGTCCATCTTCAATCCTTGCCAGCAGCCCTGATGTTGATGCCTCCTGTACGGATCTGTTTCCCTCCTGAGGCTGAGGCGGTCCCATCTGCAGAAGTCGGACGACAACAACAACGAGAGGCAAGGCTGTACTCTCTTCGGCGCTCACGACAGGGGCGAGTCACGCAAGACAGGCTGCTGGAGAGCCTTCCCCTCGGATCAGAATCGCACTTCAGCAACGACAACAGCATGCTGCAGATGCGCCCCAGTGACAACAAGCAGCAGCAGACTTCGTGCTGTCTTTTCCGTGCATTCGAGTCTCGGAATCGGGTAAGGCTTGTACCCCTTGCTACACTACATTTCAGTCCACCTTTCCCTTGCCTAACGTGTACTAGTTCCGTTTTTAAACCTACTCAGAACAACCATAAGTGAGCTGTACAGATTCAAGCGTTTTCCTGAGTTTCCGGAAGTGACAAACAGTCAACTTCGGGTCCAGATTTGGGTACATTAGACTTCTTCTTTTTGGCTGAATTTTGGATATGTTGTATTCAGTAGTACATAGTGGATCATACTAAAATTTGGGAAGAATCGGAGCTACGGTTTGAGAGTTATTGTGTTTCAAAGTTGACATTTTTATATATGTGCTGAGTGTTGGGGAAAACAGCAAGTGATGCTGTTTTGTGAGATGGTTTTGAATAAGCTCTTGATCTCCCTTGGGTTTGAATTTTGGATATGATATGGTAGACATATTGTTGTAGAACATATTAAAATTTGAGAGGAATCCAGCGAGTGGTTTGGGATTAATGATTTTTCAAAGATGTAGTCGTAAGCAGTATATTTGTTGTGCTAAAATTCGGTTTTGTGAGATAGTTTTAAATAGGATTTTGATCTCCTTTGCGGCTGAATTTTGGATATATTATAGATAAGATTTTATAGTAGAACATATCAGAATTTGGGATAAACCCAGCGAGTAGTTTAGGAGTTATGATTTTTCAAAATTAAGAGAGTGTGTTGTTTGTTAAGTGTTGTATCCAACTTTAGAAATTTTTGTAGAAGCGATGCTTTAACAGTTTTAAGAAATTCTTTCTCCTATGAGTAGATAGGATATCATAGATGACCTAGGGAATTATTTCGGAATTTTTATAAGATTATTCGAATTTTATATTTGAAGCTGTAGTTGGACTTTAGTGACTTTTTGAGAAATAGAAAATGGGTAGTTTTTCTAGTTGTTACCTAAAATCATCCTAGGGAGTAGAATATGGTTAGTCAGCCTCAAATTATAATTTAAGTACATATTCCGAGTTTTTTTTAGAAGTTTCGGGACCAAGGGTAAAAGAGTCATTTTACCATAAATTAATATTGTAATCAATTCCGTTCTATTAAGACCTACTATCTTAGAAGTCTTAGACTTCTAATCACCTAGAAAGTGTGCTGACACACTTGCCTCCTTTGACAGGGCACTGAATCCCTACTGTACAGATCGATTTGCGAATTAGAAAGTCGAGATCTGATTCAGGTAAGTCCACGGACTTACTTAGCTGGCTTCTTGTATGAGTATAATGTGTATGAGTGGTGTTTGTTAGTTATGATAAACAACGAAACCGGATTAGGCCGATTTTATTATTTACGTAATTGACCCAAGTGTATGATAACGGGTCGTGACATCATCTGCCTAGCTGTTGCGAGAGTCTAGGAGGTTCCCTGCGACCAGCCCAGTCCGGTAGACGGTCAAATGCATTAGTACCATTCTGCGTTGGTAAACGGGGACAGGGGCGAGGTTTGGGAATCCCTCGTGTCACAAACTAAGTATCATTAGTAATGACATATCACCTAATTAAAGATAATAAAGAATTGATTGTTGCATGTTGATTGTGTATGTTGTGTGTTTGTGCTTTTACCTTTATACTTATGCATAGAATGTTAGCTAACGGTTTTATACCGCTTGTAGATGCCTTGCAGGTTAAGACACTTGTGGAGAGATCCAGAGGGAATGGTCAGCCGGGTCCACGTACTTATTTAGTTGGGGACGGGGATATCTTCTGTTTTTCTTATGTGTCGTTTTGGTACCTTTATTTTGTAAGGCTGATACGTATTCTTCATGTATATATTGTTTAAAGTTTTCAAATGTTTTAAATACTTTTATGCCTTGTTGTAAGATCCAAGTTAAATTGTTGTCAAACTAAGGTCGGGACCCATTATGAGGTCCTAACCAGTAACTCCCCGAGTTCTCAGAATTTGGGGTGTTACAATATGGTATCAGAGCTCTGGGTTGGCAACAATGGCACTTGAAATCTTCTGAAAGACCAAATGTATAAAATAACTAGAACCCGAAAGGGGTCTAAAATTTTCAAAACGGATTTATGTTTTCACACGCGCGCATAGTCGGGTTGTTGGGTTAGTAGTACGTTGGACCACCATCGCTCTCCGTGGATCTCTACAACTTAGATCGATATGTGTTAGCATATAGACTTACTATGATGAGTATTAATGTATGTTATGTATATGTATATGTGTAGTATGTTAGTATCCTAAAGGATATATTATATCCTTTAGTTATGATATCATGAAGCGATTATCGCCTCATGATAAATCGGTAGCAGACTTGAAGAGTTTTCAACACGAGACAAAGCACTCAGACCTTGGATCAAGTATTATACTCGGGTGGGCGTCCTAGTAACCCTTGTTAACCATCCAGAGAACTAATAGGCGAAGAAGTAAAGATGTGGAGATAAATTTGACCATAATTACAATCAAACGAGGACGAATTCCCGAGTCAACTCAGATAGAAGAAATAGAAGGTCATACAAGGGACTTGGTTGTATGAAGCTGAGAGATGAATTAGAAGAACCATGCAAGAGACGACAAGAGTGTAGATTAGAGATAACAACATTGGAGCAAGCACCAAGTAGAATTGAGTACAACCAAGATTGCAGAATCAAGGACATTACAATCGGAACGGATGCCCCATAGACCATAAGGGGCATGAGGAACCAGAAGAGACAAAGTGTCAATCCGGGGGTACGTGAGAATCTAAGGTGCACAGAATGAAGACCTACAATTGAGTGTAAAAGCGAAAAGGCAGACCCCACAAACGTGGGGAGGTTTTGACCTCCTCGAAGATATATGAAGTTGAAAGAAGTCACGACGCCAATATCCAAAGAATGGAGGCCGGTAGCAGGGTCAACGGAGTTTCATGAAGGCGATATTACCACTAACTCCAATGAAGAATGCTGTATGGGAGAACGGCCTTGCTAGACTCGAGAGTCCAAGGTAAACCGAATTATCACGGGACCTAAGCCATCAACTCAGATGGTCCATGCAAAGGAACTGCAAGTGGATGATCATTATGGCCATAAGAATTTCAAAGACGCTTGCAAGCTATCGTGGAAACTTGGAACGACTATTTATGCCAAATGAATGACACACCGGACTAGAGAAATGGAGTTAGCCATAAGAAGCCGAAGGGTGGAAGGTAGAACGAACTAAAGAAGTATAAAAGGATTATTGTGAGCAACTGTTTACCTACTAGCTAAGGAAATTTTGACAGATCACAATTAACATGGAATGGAGACTTACAACTTAATGTAAGAGCGAAAGATAGACTTCACAAGCCTGGAGATGTTTTGTCTTCTTTCAAGATAAGAATTCGAAGAAGAATCACAACGCCAGTATCGAAAGGATCGAAGCCCGGTAACATAGTCAACAGAGATTTGGAAGGAAATATTATAAACAACGCCGATTAAGGAATCTGTGCTTGTGAGAATTGTGTGGTGGACTAAAGAGTCCAAGGTAACCCCCATTTATAACAGAACATAGGTCATCAACATAGACGGTCCCTGTAAAGGGACTACAATTGGGAGGTAATTAAAAGTCATCGGAACTACAAGACGCTTACCATCTATCGTGGAGTGTTAGGAACAACTTTTAATGTCAGTCGAATGGCACAGTGAGACTTGAGAAAGAAAGTTGTCCCAAAGGAAGAAGAAGAGTGAATGATAAGACGAACTAAAGAAGGATAAAGAGAAACGTTTTGAGGGTTACTTCTTGGGTGGTTAAGATCAAACTCCGGTCGAGTCTGGTAGTTTGGATCCGTGCTAAGAGAATTAAGAAAGTAAACAAAAGAAGTGTTCTCCAATCGTTATTTTGTTTCATTAAGGCAATTAAGGAAGGTACTTGGTAGTTCATCCGGTTAGGATTTATGGTATAATTGGAAGAAAAAGTTTGAGCTTAACCACTTGGGACCCACAGAAAATGTCCCTATGATTAATGAGTGACAACAAAATTATCAGAGTAGCGCAGCGGAAGTGTGGTGGGTCCTAACCCACAGAGCTTTAAGCAATGGCACATGAAAAAAAAACGACGTGCCGAATTTAGGATGATGAGAGTTGGTGAAATGCATTTCGCTTGGAAGGAAGATAAGATAGGCTACGCGGAGTGATTGAAAATATTGTACGGGAGCTGTATCACCATCAAGGTAGTCGGGAAAGTATGTGCATGTAAGAGGTAATAGAAGGAGATTAGTACCCTATTATGGATTCAAGTGAATAATGACGGCTTGTCACATGTTGTCTGATAACTAGTTCGAAGTCCACTATGTAACGGAGTATTCTAGAGTCCGTTTTCTTGATGGATTGAGGAAGGAATTAACGATGTAATAAAAGTATTGTGCACGACCTACACTAGAAAGCTCAAAGTGAGTAACTACCATCTTGAGTCGAATATACATAAGAAAGAGAAGCGACAGGAGCATACTTGTAACCTAGTAACTGTGCTTACAGAAATCATAATCTCAGAGTAGATTTATGTGTAATGTTATGTTGGGACAGAGCCTAGTTGCGTTTTGAGTTAGAGGGATATTATTAGTCCGATAAAAATGGTGGATAAAAGAGTGCACTGTTGATGGTATGTTAACAATTATTGAGTAGTTATGATCAAATAACGGTGATAGGAGATCACTTTGTGTCTAATACCGTCATTCCAGACATATTCTAGGTCACTTAAAATCTTGGAAAATGCGTGATAAACCTAAGTTTGAGCAAACGATATATTGGAGATTTATAAATAATATAATAATGTCGGGTGAACAAAGAGGATGACCACCAGGTTTGATTTTTAGTTGTTTCGAGTGTTAGACTTGAAAAGGGTAACGGTGACGATTCCGTACCTGAGGAAAATGATGACTGAGGAATATTAAAAAGACAAGACCAAGTTGGTCGTGATACGAAGAGCATGGGGCACTTGGTAAGTGTTGGTGGATGTCAAAGGTCTTTGGCCTGAGTGGGTAGTCGGAACCTTTTCAGAAGGCCGGAAGTAGGTGGTAATAACGAAGGGAAGAAAGTTGAATAGATCATATTCCGTAGGGTCATCAAAGGATCTAGAACTTCAGTTTTCCAAGGAGACTAAGTTTGGAAACTGAGTTTGAGAATTTCAGTTGGAGAGATACCTACCAGACACGAGTTAGGTCATCAGATTAGAAGATTAGACAGTTGAGCCGGATGATACCGGTGAGACATCCGGTAACCACTCTAGAACGTGGTAACATACGCTTGTTATCTAATTACCTAAAAAGATTTAAGATTTAGTGGTTTTATGAAAATCCGATAAGGCTACCTAAGATTGGAGATAGTAAGAGACGTAACCTTTCAAAGACCCATGTAGCGATAGTTGTAACCTCAGGAGTGATGTTCGCTCCAAACGGTGTGTGCAAGCTTTAAATTTATACCCTAGACGTAAGCTTAAAACAAGGATGCAAACCCGTAGTGTACGGGTCAATCGTAGTAAAAAGCAAGGAATTCCAGGGGTCGATCACAGGGACTTAGTGAAACAAAGTCCAATCACGGTATGCTTATGTAAATACTAACCACAAGAGCAATTAACACAATCAAAGATGAATAAGAAGTCAATAAAGGAAACATGCAATTCTAGGGATTAAAGCATCTAGTTGTGGTTCCAACTCAAGATCTAAAGATAAGCGGACAAAGCTGAGGTTTTTGCATGGGGAAGGTGTTACTAAAGTGGAATAGATCACCGGGTAAGTCTCACTACTCACTAATCCCAAAACCGTAACTCCTATTACCGGGTAAGTCTCAAGGAATTAAGATAAAGAACTATAATCTCAAACTAACACACCATCTAAGGGAATACAATCAACCTTTACCGGGTAAGTCTCAGGCTAACTCACAAAGATGGGATGGAAGCACACTCAAACCCCAATAAAGGATAAACCTTTATTACCTACACTTATGATCTTCGGTACACAAACTAAGGAATTACCGGGTAAGTCTCATCCTAAGCTTGCATTGAACCAGGAAAGGTGTAATAAGAATAGGATTTGGCAAACTCTAACACTTAACTCTCAGTTTAGGATCAGATAAGTCACCTCGGTCAGACAAATTCCACCCCGGCCGAGATGTTCATCGACTAAGAGAGATGCTTAGGGTTAAGGTTAAAGACTCGAACTTTCAGGGTCCTACTGGAATCTAAGATTATTCTATCATCGTTTTTCCCACAACCTTCATCCAATCACCCTAGAATCACACAAGGAAATTAGCCACTCATCATCATGAAAGTATTTATCAAGTATATGGAAAGAAGGTGAATATTTGAACAAGAAGAATTTAAGGAAAAGACTTCAATAACTGAATCAAATATCACAACAAAGCGTTCCTTGGATATAAATCCAACAAGCAAGACAACAAGGAAGAGAATCTAAGGTAATCTTACAAGAAAACCTCCAAAAGCTATAAAAGCTACAATCTTCAATCTTCCTTCAACCTTCAAAAAGGTTCTTCAAATCTCCCAATTGGAGTATGGCTGTTGCTGCGTATAAACCCTGATCGATGGTATAGCATGATGTTCGATTTGTGGAAATCCAACCCTTTTTATAGGAAAAATAACCCTCCAAAGATAAAATATCTTAGAAAGATCTCTTCCCATAAAAATAGGTAAAATATAAGATCTATAATATCTTCTTCCTTCCAGGAGCCAAGCCCAAAAATATAAGATCACTTTCCAAATATAAAAGATCTCAGCCAAGAATAAAATATTCTTGCCGCGTCCTAGGTATTCGCCTCGGTCGAGTCGACTTCCCTGGATCACCTCGGTCGAGATGAATATGTGGTCAACCGAGGTGAGTCACAACTAAATGTGAAATCTCTCAAAACTGGTCCAAAGTGAATCTTTAATCCATGGCTATGCTTCCTGGATGGTTCCTTATGTTCCTCAATGTAGCTCCAATGACTCCATAGCTCATTTTGCTCCTTTTTGATGCAAAACGTGCCATTTTACCTACGATTACAACAAAAGTAGGTGTAGACCTCGATTCTCGCAAAGGTAGATGAAATGGTAATATAATCACATATTATACATACAAACATGCAGATTTTTGAAGATAAAACGTCCAAACAAACCCCAAAATATAGACTATAATTCATGCTATCAAAATACCCCATACTTAGCCCTTGCTTGTCCCCACGCAAGTTCTGCATATAAGAGACAAGATAGAATGGATTATAAGTCGAGAAAATCAATGAATAGTCTTTCAAAAACATTTTATGGTGTGCAACAATCATAGATCACTCTAAGAGAATACTTCATGTAATTTAAAATCAAAATATGATCAAAACATTTTATAAATATAAGAAAGTTGTTCATCTTTGCATACAATCATAAAATGAATAATAAGTCATAATTATCAAAATTAATCATGTATAATCCAGTTTAAACCACTAAGTCAATCAACAAGCTCAAGGTCTCAAGGGCTTCCCAAAAGAAAGGTCAAGAAACGTGTAGGGTAGGGATGTATGTAAGGTAATGTGGTGCTAGAATCCGGGAAAAGGATGAACTTCACTTTCACTTTGACTTGCAACATCTTCCACCAATAAGCTTTGCTTATTTCACACTTTTTCTTTTACTTTACTTTTTGGGATGCATGGACAGAGGTGCACAATAACCGAAGCCTAGGAAATCCGCAATCATCAATTTCTTGAGATGCATCAAACCCTTGATGCACATACCATGACCCGTTAGGAATATCGCTCAATCCGACTTTGGCAAGACACAAACACCCGGCTATGTGAATGGTGCCGAGTTACTCATCATCATGATTGACTTCCCCAAACCTAAGATTACTTTCTAACACTTTCACTTCTAGCCAACTTCTCAACTTTACTTCACTTGCTTTCACCACTTGCTTGATTCCAAATTCCCGGATAGGTAAAGGAAGGCAAAATGTATATGAGGGGCTAAGCATGATCAAGAAGAAGAAGAGAGAAGAATGAATTGCCTTGGTCTTTCCAGGAAGAAAGTGAGAGAACTCATAATGTGGTGTCAACCTTCAAATTCATCATAATTTAGACAAAAACAAAGTATTAAACATACCAATAATTTCAAACAAAGCATTTAGCAACTTAAACATATTGTAAAACCTTTCAAACACATAAAGAATTTAAAACCAGTCAGTAAACAATATCTTCACTGAGATCATATCCAGATAAGAAGCACAAAAATCGTTTTCGAAAACTCTCAGTTTACCCACCTCGGTCGAGGTGTTCTTAGGTCAACCGAGGTGAAACGCCTTGTTCGGCCAAAACTGCCCCGGTCGAGGTCCAAAAATTTTTTTAAAAACCATTTTTTTTCAGTTTCGACGTTTTTCTCAATCAAATAACTTGTAAGTATGCATGCAATCTCAGATAAACATATAGAAGAAAAAGTGAAGCATAAAATATCAATATCCGTTCAAGTGAAGTCATACATCAAATGTCAAATAATACATCACATAAACACCCCATACTTGGGACACACTGTCCGAGTGGGTCAAAATAAGTCTAAAGGATAAAAATACTCACCGGATAATAAGCTGAACTGTATAAAAATAATAAAGAAAATCCTGCAGCTCTCAGTAGTCACGATCCGGTGGTGGTGGTGGTGGCACGTACGGATACTGGGTCGGGTCGAACGGATAGCCCATGATATGCTCGAACTGAATTTGGGCCATCATGTGCTGGTAATGCTGCCGCTCCTGCATCTTGCGGATATCTAGTGACAAAGCAGCATATGAATCAATAACCTGATCCGTCAGGTCATCGATCCGTCTGTGAGCCTCTGGATCCCTGTGTCGGCGTGTCCTACGCCTAGCAAGTCTCACTGGAGAAGTAGCAGGTGCAGGCTCAGTGTCCTCCTCATCCAGATCTATAACTGGTGGTGCGCTCGTCCCTGCAGTATCTGTCCCTGTATCCATCGGGACTCCACCCTCTCTCTCATCAACAGTCTCCTCATCATCTACCTCCTCCTTAGCTGGGGCAGCTGCCGCCTCTCTGTAATCCTCCATCAGTGGAGCCCAAGCGGTCTGCCAATAGTGAGGGTCATAAACAGAAAACTGGGCAGACCACCTGATCCCCTGTGGCGCAGTCAGCTCCCTCGGCATAGCCACGTACGGAGTAGTCAGACCTCGGGGAACCAGAATCCGGCGAGTGATCATCTCATGCAACCCAAGCGGCTTCGGAGCCGCCACCATCGTACAAGCACTGAGATCCATGTCTTGATAGCTAGCTATATGGGTGACAAGCCCTCCGCAGCAGATGTCTCCCTTCGCCTTGGCCTTGATCTTGTGCAGATCCTCTGCCAACATCAAGCAAAAGTCCGGGATACCTCTAGTAACCATGCAGTACAAACTAAAAAGCTCTCCCTGTCGGATCTTCTGGGGCGTCTCAGTACGCGCCAGAAGTGTCTCACAAAAGATCCGGTGGGCTAACCTAAAGGCTAAATGGAAGATGACCTTCTCCCTGGAATCTCCAGGGCGCCATCTATCTGCATGCTCAACAATATGGGCAATCTGCCCCCAGAACTCCCTAGCTACTGATCGGGACGGGAAGTCAACAGCGGTGGGCTTAGGAAAGCCAAATATATCTCTCCAGTACTCAAGTGGCACTAAGAAGTTCCGGTTCATCAACCGGTACTTCGCAGACTGCTCTGTGGGAAGGTAGGTGAAGGAGCTAACGAACTCTAGGGTCGGCTCCAAATAGGCTGGGGCTCGGATCTCAGTAAACTGATCCAGCCCTACTGTAGATATCATCCTCCTAAGGTCTCCGTCTACCTGGAGGCAATCAAAAGCAGACACGTCCAGGAAGCGAGGTGCAATCACTGGACGGCCAAAAATACGGTCGTAATCGACCTGGTGTTGCTCATGGATGACCGGTCGATATGGTCGGGAAGAAGAGGAAGAAAGGGAAGGTGAGGATCTATCCCTAAGGACAAGGCGTCGGTCAGAACTCATTTTCAATTCAGTCACTGTCAGGTCACCTCGGTCGACTGACAACTCTCAAGAATCACCTCGGCCGAGGCACAGCTCGATTGGACCGAGGCGGAAAACTGGATTCTAATTCCTTCTGAAAATTCAGTTCTTTTCCCCCAAAATCACTACAACTGCTTCCTATGGGGTACTTAAGCCTTTCCTCAACAAATGCAAGGGCAACCAAAGCCCAAATCGAAGCGAAAAAGCGAGGTAGGGTTTCGGTTTTGTTTTACCTCGTTCAGCCGGATCGGTTCGATTTTCTTGCAGATCGATGATGCACTGGGATCCTCTAAGTCTTAATCGCAGTTTGGAGACGGAAATCGTCGAAAACGAGCAAGAAATCGGAGAAGCGAGGTGAACTGTCGCCGCGGTCGAGGGAGAATAGTAAAGTGAGGAGAGAGAAATCTTCAGCCTTTTATACCCTTTTTTGGACTGCTGTCACCTCGGTCGAGATGGTCTCGACTGGACCGAGGTGGTACGGACCGAGGTGGTTCTTCAGAAAACCCTAGTCGCCTCGGTTGCTCAAGAATCATCTCGGTCGAGGTGCTCTGATAGCAACCGAGATGCCTCAGTCAAACTCCATCTTCTCAAATTCTCGAACTTCTATCCTTCCAGTTATGCTCCTTCCTTAGATGTCTCCTGTTATCTGTCTAGAATGCCAAAAACAAAACAAAGCAAAGCAAAAGCAAAAACTATCTAAGCTAGACTAGAAAAAGGGAAAAGAAAGCAATACCTTGGGTTGCCTCCCAAGAAGCGCTTGGTTTAAGGTCGCTAGCTGGACCATGATGCGCCTCTCACACGAGGTATATTGGTGCAACCTCCTCAACCGGAGTTTCCGGTTGGTACTTCTTAAGTCTATGACCGTTGACCTTGAAGCTTCCGCTAGTTTCGCCCCATATCTCAACTGCACCATGAGGAAAAACATGTTTCACAACATAAGGTCCGGTCCATCTAGATTTTAACTTACCTGGAAAAAGGCGGAGGCGGGAGTTGAAGAGTAGAACTAAGTCTCCTTCATTAAGCTCCTTTGGGACGATACGCTTGTCATGCCATCTCTTCGTCCTTTCCTTATAGATTTTGGCATTCTCATAAGCGTTCAAACGTAGCTCCTCCAACTCGTTGAGTTCCAATAGTCGCTTTTCACCGGCCTCCTTAATGTCGAAGTTCAGCCATTTGATCGCCCAATATGCTTTGTGTTCCAATTCAACGGGCAAATGGAAAGACTTCCCATATACCAAATTATAAGCGGTGGTACCTATGGGAGTCTTAAATGCGGCCCTGTACGCCCAAAGAGCATCGTCCAATTTCATGGACCAATCCTTCCTCGTCCTAGAGACGGTCTTCTCCAAAATTGCTTTGATTTTTCTATTCGAGATCTCGACCTGTCCACTAGTTTGAGGGTGATAAGGGGTTGATATCTTGTGGGTTACCCCATACTTCGATAGAAGTGCCTTGAACTTCCGGTTGATGAAATGCGTTCCTCCATCGCTGATGATGATGCGTGGAGTTCCAAACCGTGGAAAGATGGTTCTATTTAAGAACTTCACAACCACCTTGGCGTCATTAGTGGGAGAAGCAATGGCCTCAACCCATCTAGAGACGTAATCAACTACAAGAAGAATATAGAGGTTTCCTCCGGAGGATGGGAAAGGTCCCATGAAGTCAATCCCCCATACATCAAAGATTTCCACCTCTTGGATGTTGTTAAGTGGCATCTCGTTCCTCCTTGATAAATTTCCTGTTCTTTGGCATGCATCTCAAGAGACAACAAACGATTGTACATCCTTAAATAATGTAGGCCAAAAGAAACCGGAACGCAATACCTTAGCGTATGTTTTATCGGTGCTAGCATGTCCTCCACAAGGAAGTGAATGGGAATGCCGTATAACGCTATTAACTTCATCCTCCGGAATGCATCTTCGAAGCATCCCATCCGCCCCGCGCTTGAATAGCAGCGGCTCGTCCCAGTAGTAATGTCGTACTTCTTTGAAGAATATCTACCAAGGTCCTTTATTATCAGAAAGTTGGTGGATGGAATGTTCCACCAATTGAGGATGAATGTCAAAGAAGGGAGTAAGAAGTTTGTTATTTTCTGCAGTCTCAGTTGACATCATCTCGCCATCGACCTCGGTCGAGGCGCAGAGGCGTTGACCGAGATGTTCTTCAGTCGCCTCGCTCAATCCAGAAAGTGCCTCGGTCGAGGTACTGCAACTGGAACCGAAACTGGAGATCTTCGTCTCCTGGGTTAGCTTCTCAGTTTTAGCTCCTGGATCCTCTTCCAATGCTTTTAAGCTCCGTATATCTGCATCACAAGAAGCATCTATACCTTCCTCCGTTAAACTGAAGCTAATAACTCTTTCGAGTGGATCGTTAGTAAAGATAGAGCTCACCAATTCTCTTGATTCTTCTTCATCATAGATGTTGAAGATATCATCGCTCAACTGCTCCCCTTCCATGGCTGCAAGTAGTGCGAACTCCACCTCATCGCCACCAATGTTGAATTTCAACTTGGCGTTCTTGCAATCCACGTTGTAACCCGAAGTTGCTAGAAATGGCCTCCCGAGAATAATAGGAATAGGATAATCTGCGGGAATGTCAAGTACAACAAAATCTATAGGTAGATAGAAGTTACCTAACTTGACCGGAACGTCCTCCAAGATGCCCACGGGATGGGTAATGGAGCGATCCGCCATATAAAGTCGAATCTTGACCGGCTTGGGCTCTCCAAGTCCGATCTTCACACATAGCTCCAGCGGGATGATGCTCACGCTGGCTCCTAGATCACAAAGGGCTTCACAAGTGACATCCCCAACTTGAATGGGAATGCAAAATGAGCCGGGATCTCTCAATTTAGGTGGCATCTTCTCCTTCATGATTTGAATGAGCTCCGAGGATTTAGATGTCATCCTAACTTCACCAAAGTCTTCCAGTTTCCTCTTCCTTGATAGGATCTCCTTCAAGAACTTCCCATAGGCGGGCATTCCTAGAATAGCATCAAGGAAAGGAATGTTAATATACAGCTTATTCATCAAGTCAAGAAACTTACCGAAGTACTTGTCTAGATGTGCTCTGGCCCTTGACTGAGGGAATGGAAGTGGTGGTTTGTATGAAGGAGGTGGAACATAAACTTCAGTTTTCCCCTCCGCTTTCTGTGGCTCCACCTCGGTTGGCATCTCGGCCGAAGTGTTCTTCGACTGCACCTGGACCGAGGTGGTCTTCGTCGGTACTAGCACCGACCGAGGCACTGGATCTGCAGTTTTCAGTCCACTCCTCGTAGTTATGGCCATGATCTGGCCCTTAGGGTTGCTTTCCGTCCTTGCTGGAAGCTTCCCTGGATCTCTTGGCGCTTCATTCGCCCTACTTGCAAGTTGTTCAAAGGCCTTTTGGGCCTTCGAAAATGAAGTCATAGAGGTCTCCATAGCGTTGAGCTTGATCAAGATAGCCTCCAAAACTGCGTCTTTCTTTTCTGGCTGAGACGAACTTGATCCTTGCCCATGGCTCTTTAATGGAGTAGAAGAAGAAGAAGGGGAAGAGAGGAAAGGGTTAGAGGAATCGTTAGAGTTGGAGTTTGAATGATTGTTACCAGAATTTTGGTTGTTCGCCCTCTAGTTGTTGCTATTGGATCCTCTATTGTTGTTGTTGTAATTGTTGTTCCGGGAACCGTTGTTGTTGTTACGGTATCCGTTGTTGTTGTTCCTTTGCCCTTGCTCTTCCTTCTGGGTTTGAGCAACCAAGAGTTCCTTCAATTGCTTCACGTCATTCTTCAAAGACGTGAGTTGATTGTTGTTGGGCTGAGTTTCTTGGAAGTTAACTCTTTTAACTCCACCTTCAGCTCCTTGGTTGGTGTACTTCTCCATATGCAAGGCTTGCTTCTCGATGAAGTCCCAAGCCTCGTCAATCGCCATGTCCATGAAGGTACCGGCGGAGAGTAGTTGGAGATTGAACTGGGTGCTTCCGTCCAGTCCTTTGAAGTATATCTCTAATAACTCTAACTTTGGAATCCCATGATGTGGGCAATCCAAAAGAATGTCCTTGAACCGCTCCCATGATTTGGACAAGCTCTCCTTGTCCTTCATGATGAAAGCGTTGATCTTCCCTCTCATTTCAGCTGTTTTTGAGGGGGGAAAGAATTTGGTCAAGAACTCCGTTGTCATCTCCTCCCATGTGCTCATTTTTCCTGGAGGAAGAGATTGATACTAAGTAAGAGCTCTATCTTTTAAAGAAAAGTAAAAAGGTCTTAGCTTGTAGTTGTTATTTTCAATTCTTGGAGGTCTCAAGGTCTCCATCAAGATCTCATAGTTTTGAAGATGCTGATGTGGTGATTCCTTCTCTAGCCCTCCGAACTGGCATTGGCGAATCATGGATAGAACTTGCGGTCGAAGTTCGTAGTCATGGTCCGTTGGATCTCCTAGGTTAACTCTTGGACGCCTCAGTTGTTGATTAGGGTCCATCATTTGACCTAGGGTTCGTGGGATTCCTCCAAGAAGAACATCTCGGACTGGCATCCGAGGTGGAAGTACCTCGGCCGGGGCGTTAGGTACTGGGACCTGCCTCGGTCGAGGGTCAGCAACTGGGACCTGTATCGGTCGAGGGTCAGCAACTGGATCTTCCCTCGGTCGATGTAGAATCTAGTCTCGTATGACTGCCATTTCTGCTTCGATTGCTTCAGTCTTGGTGCGAGTTTCTTCCTTCTCTTGCCTTAGTTCTTCCCTGTTGAGGCGTAGCAGCTCTAACGCCTCTTTCAACTCGGCCTCAAGATCGCGATTGTCTTGTTGGGCCATCTTTGCTTCTCTTAAGCGTCGCCTGTATGTCTTTTCTGGTTCGGGATCGTAAGGAACGATTTCCTTCCTAGTGCGGGTTCTTCGCATAAACCTAAGAAAGAACCTGCAAAAGTCACTCAAGTAGAGTGGTTAGTAGACACGTGGTCAAGTGCCCCAAGAGCAAACCGTAACCGGCTCGGTCTAGACCAAGTCCCCGGCAACGGCGCCAAAAACTTGTTCGCTCCAAACGGTGTGTGCAAGCTTTAAATTTATACCCTAGACGTAAGCTTAAAACAAGGATGCGAACCCGCAGTGTACGGGTCAATCGTAGTTAAAAGCAAGGAATTCCAGGGGTCGATCACAGGGACTTAGTGAAACAAAGTCCCATCACTGTATGCTTATGTAAATACTAACCACAAGAACAATTAACACAATCAAAGATGAATAAGAAGTCAATAAAGGAGACATGCAATTCTAGGGATTAAAGCATCTAGTTGTTGTTGCAACTCAAGATCTAAAGATAAGCGGACAAAGCTGAAGTTTTTGCATGGGGAAGGTGTTACTAAAGTGGAATAGATCACCGGGTAAGTCTCACTACTCACTAATCCCAAAACCGTAACTCCTATTACCGGGTAAGTATCAAGGAATTAAGATAAAGAACTATAATCTCAAACTAACACACCATCTAAGGGAATACAATCAACCTTTACCGGGTAAGTCTCAGGCTAACTCACAAAGATGGGATGGAAGCACACTCAAACCCCAATAAAGGATAAACCTTTATTACCTACACTTATGATCTTCGGTACACAAACTAAGGAATTACCGGGTAAGTCTCATCTTAAGCTTGCATTGAACCAGGAAAGGTGTAATAAGAATAGGATTTGGCAAACTCTAACACTTAACTCTCAATTTAGGATCAGATAAGTCACCTCGGTCAGACAAATTCCACCCCGGCCGAGATGTTCATCGACTGAGCGAGATGCTTAGGGTTAAGGTTAAAGACTCGAACTTTCAGGGTCCTACTGGAATCTAAGATTATTCTATCATCGTTTTCCCACAACCTTCAACCAATCACCCTAGAATCACACAAGGAAATTAGCCACTCATCATCATGAAAGTATTAATCAAGTATATGGAAAGAAGGTGAATATTTGAACAAGAAGAATTTAAGGAAAAGACTTCAATAACTGAATCAAATATCACAACAAAGCGTTCCTTGGATATAAATCCAACAAGCAAGACAACAAGGAAGAGAATATAAGGTAATCTTACAAGAAAACCTCCAAAAGCTAAAAAAGCTTCAATCTTCAATCTTCCTTCAACCTTCAAAAAGGTTCTTCAAATCTCCCAACTGGAGTCTGGCTGCTGCTGCGTATAAACCCTGATCGATGGTATAGCATGATGTTGGATTTGTGGAAATCCAACCCTTTTTATAGGAAAAATAACCCTCCAAAGATAAAATATCTTAGAAAGATCTCTTCCCATAAAAATAGGTAAAATATAAGATCTATAATATCTTCTTCCTTCCAGGAGTCAAGCCCAAAAATATAAGATCACTTTCCAAATATAAAAGATCTCAGCCTAGAATAAAATATTCTTGCCGCGTCCTAGGTATTCGCCTCGGTCGAGTCGACTTCCCTGGATCACCTCGGTCGAGATGAATCTGTGGTCAACCGAGGTGAGTCACAACTGAATGTGAAATCTCTCAAAACTGGTCAAAAGTGAATCTTTAATCCATGGCTATGCTTCCTAGATGGTTCCTTATGTTCCTCAATGTAACTCCAATGACTCCATAGCTCCTTTTGCTCCTTTTTTATGCAAAACGTGTCATTTTACCTACGATTACAACAAAACTAGGTGTAGTCCTCAATTCTCGCAAAGGTAGATGAAATGGTAATATAATCACATATTATACATACAAACATGCAGATTTTTGAAGATAAAACGTCCAAACAAACCCCAAAATATAGACTATAATTCATGCTATCAAGTGACGAGTTAGAGCTTGACCTTGTATGTGTGATATTGTTTGATTGCTTGTTTATTTCATGATTGAGTGCTTAGTCAATGATGTGTGTTTTTGGTAATCTTGATGTGCGGGAAACTTAGATGTGGAAACGACGAGACTTTTGTGTAGTGATCAAACACACCCATTTGGTACCTTAAAGGCCGATCAGGATTGTCTTACCCTAAGTTTCAGGACGAAACTTATTTTGAGGGGGATCTGATGTAACGGCCAGTTTTTTTTTCGTTACGCTTTGATAGGGTTAGAGAAGTTTAGGAAACGAATAAAAATTTAGTGAGACTAGGACATACCAGTTTATGTATAGAAGTCGTTTAATTAAGTACCTTGTCCTAAGTTTCGGGACGAAACTTATTTTAAGGGGGTACTGATGTAATATCCGGAATTTTTATTTCCGTTTAATTCCGAATCAAATCGGACTTTGAGCCGTTGACGGTTTTCCATTCTATCTAGCAATTCTTTCTTCACAAATTTTATCATTTTATGTAGAAGCTAATTCACATAAAATGATAAAATTATATCAAATCCTAATTCTTATAATTATTTATCATTTTATGTAGAATTTAATTCACATAAAATGATAGAATTATATCAAATCCTAATTCTTATAATTATTTATCATTTTATGTAGAATTTAATTCACATAAAATGATAGAATTATGTCAAACCCTAATTCTTATAATTAATTCCTATCAATGACTTTAGACGAGATCATGAGAGGTTGTGACGAGATCATGACTAAGCTGAGACGAAGCCATGACAAAGCCCGACAAATCTGTGACAAACTCATTCATGGGCCTGACAAGGCCGTGATGAGTTTTGACAGATTTTTGACAAACAATTCAGCCCACTATCCCTACCTTGTTTTCAGCCCAGTTCGCATCCCACACTCCTCTGCTTCAGCCAGTGCAGCGCCAGCCCACTCCTCTACTTCAGCCCAGACTCTTGCTCGTGCTAGACCAGCTGCGTGAAGCCCATGAAGAAGCTGTGTGCGCCAGATCTGCTCTTCCGTCTCTCACGTAACAGCTTTTACATTAGGAAGGAGGAGTGTTTGTAATTGCTCCAGAAACCACGCAGAAGGGAGAGAAGATTCAGCAGCGCAACCAAGGGACAATCTTCCTCACTCTTCTGATTCCTACCTTGCGCAGCAGATCTTCCCTTCCGGCGCCAGGTTTCCGTCTCTAGCATCAATCGAATGACAGAAGTAGGTACGCCGCTGAGGACTCGCTCCCGCCTTCCTTCGTCCATATTCAATCCTAGCCAGCAGCCCTGATGTTGATGCCTCCTGTACGGATCTGTTTCCCTCCTGAGGCTGAGGCGGTCCCATCCTGCAGAAGTCTGACGACAACAACAACGAGAGGCAAGGCTGCACTCTCTTCGGCGCTCACGACAGGGGCGAGTCACGCAAGACAGGCTGCTGGAGAGCCTTCCACTCGGATCAGAAACGCACTTCAACAACGACAACAGCATGCTGCAGATGCGCCCCAGTAAGAGCTCTATCTTTGCCCTTGCTCTTCCTTCTTGGTTTGAGCAACCAAGAGTTCCTTCAATTGCTTCACGTCATTCTTCAAAGACGTGAGTTGATTGTTGTTGGGCTGAGTTTCTTGGAAGTTAACTCTTTTAACTCCACCTTCAGCTCCTTGGTTGGTGTACTTCTCCATATGCAAGGCTTGCTTCTCGATGAAGTCCCAAGCCTCGTCAATCGCCATGTCCATGAAGGTACCGGCGGAGAGTAGTTGGAGATTGAACTGGGTGCTTCCGTCCAGTCCTTTGAAGTATATCTCTAATAACTCTAACTTTGGAATCCCATGATGTGGGCAATCCAAAAGAATGTCCTTGAACCGCTCCCATGATTTGGACAAGCTCTCCTTGTCCTTCATGATGAAAGCGTTGATCTTCCCTCTCATTTCAGCTGTTTTTGAGGGGGGAAAGAATTTGGTCAAGAACTCCGTTGTCATCTCCTCCCATGTGCTCATTTTTCCTGGAGGAAGAGATTGATACCAAGTAAGAGCTCTATCTTTTAAAGAAAAGTAAAAAGGTCTTAGCTTGTAGTTGTTATTTTCAATTCTTGGAGGTCTCAAGGTCTCCATCAAGATCTCATAGTTTTGAAGATGCTGATGTGGTGATTCCTTCTCTAGCCCTCCGAGCTGGCATTGGCGAATCATGGATAGAACTTGCGGTCGAAGTTCGTAGTCATGGTCCGCTGGATCTCCTAGGTTAACTCCTGGACGCCTCAGTTGTTGATTAGGGTCCATCATTTGACCTAGGGTTCGTGGGATTCCTCCAAGAAGAACATCTCGGACTGGCATCCGAGGTGGAAGTACCTCGGCCGGGGCGTTAGGTACTGGGACCTGCCTCGGTCGAGGGTCAGCAACTGGGACCTGCATCGGTCAAGGGTCAGCAACTGGATCTTCCCTCGGTCGATGTAGAATCTAGTCTCGTATGACTGCCATTTCTGCTTCGATTGCTTCAGTCTTGGTGCGAGTTTCTTCCTTCTCTTGCCTTAGTTCTTCCCTGTTGAGCCGTAGCAGCTCTAACGCCTCTTTCAACTCGGCCTCAAGATCGCGATTGTCTTGTTGGGCCATCTTCGCTTCTCTTAAGCGTCGCTTGTATGTCTTTTCTGGTTCGGGATTGTAAGGAACGATTTCCTTCCTAGTGCGGGTTCTTCGCATAAACCTAAGAAAGAACCTGCAAAAGTCACTCAAGTAGAGTGGTTAGTAGACACGTGGGCAAGTGCCCCAAGAGCAAACCGTAACCGGCTCGGTCTAGACCAAGTCCCCGGCAACGGCGCCAAAAACTTGTTCGCTCCAAACGGTGTGTGCAAGCTTTAAATTTATACTGATAGCATGAATTATAGTCTATATTTTGGGGTTTGTTTGGACGTTTTATCTTTCATATTCTGCATGTTTGTATGTACATTATGTGATTTTACTACCATTTCATCTACCTTTGCGAGAATCAAGGTCTACACCTAGTTTCGTTGTAATTGCAGGTAATATGGTACGTTTTGCATCAAAAAGGAGCAAAAGGAGTCAAGAGTCATTTGGAGCTACATCCAGGAAGCATAGCCATGGATTGAAGATTCACTTTGGAGCAAATTCAAGAGATTCCACATTCTGAGTCACCTCGGTTGACCAGAGGTTCACCTCGACCGAGGCGATCCAGAGACACCGACTCGACCGAGGCGAATACCTAGGACGCGGCGAGAATATTTTATTCTTGGAAGAGATCTTTTAATTTTGGAAAGTGATCTTATATTTTTGGGCTGAGCTTCTGGAAGGAAGGAGATATGCAGAATCATATATTTTACCTATTTTTATGGGAATATATCTTTCTAAGATTTATTATCTTTGGAGGTTTATTTTCCTATAAAAAGGGTTGATTTTCCACAATTTGAAAGGCCGCATACATCCGCTTACACCGAAAAAATACGCAGCAGCAGCATACTCCAAGTTGGGAGAGATTTGAAGAACCTTTTTGAAGGTTGAAGGAAGGTTGAAGATCATAGCTTTTTATAGCTTTTGAAGGGTTTTGTAAGATTGTCTTCAATTCCCTCATTGATTGTCTTGTCTTGTTGGATTGCTATCCAAGGAACGCTTGTTTGTGATATTTGATTCAGTTATTGAAGTCTTTTTATTAAATTCTTCTTTGTTCAAATATTCACCTTCTTCCCATATATTTTAATACTTTCACTATGATGATGAGTGGCTAATTTCCTTGTGTGATTCTAGGGTGATTGGCAGAAGGTTGTGGGAAAAACAATGATAGAATAATCTTAGATTCCAGTAGGATCCTGAAAGTTCGAGTCTTTAACCTTAACCCTAAGCATCTCGTTCGGTTGATGAACATCTCGGCCGGGGTGGAATTCTTCTGACCGAGGTGACTTATCCGACCTAAAACAGAAAGTTAAGTGTTAGAGTTTGCTAAATCCTATTCTTATTACACCTTCCTGGTTCAATGCAAGCTTAGGATGAGACTTACCCGGTAATTCCTTAGTTTGTGTATTAACGATCATAAGTGTAGGTAATAAAGGTTTATCCTTTATTGGGGTTTAAGTGTGCTTCCATCCCATCTTTGTGAGTTAGCCTGAGACTTACCCGGTAAAGGTTGATTCTATTCCCTTAGATGGTATGTTAGTTTGAGGTTATAGTTCTTTATCTTGATTCCTTGAGACTTACCCGGTAATAGGAGTTACGGTTTAGGATTAGTGTGTAGTGAGACTTACCCGGTGATCTACTCCACTTTAGTAACACCTTCCCCATGCAAAAATCTCAGCTTTGTCCGCTTATCTATTGATCTTGAGTTGGAACCACAACTTGATGCTTTAATCCCTAGAATTGCATGTTTGCTTATTTGACATCTTATTCATCTTTGATTGTGTTAATCGCTCTTGTGGTTAGAATCAACGTAGCATACCGTATTGACTTTGTTTCACTAAGTCCCTGTGATCGACCCCTGGAATTTTCTTGCTTTTACTACGATTGACCCGTACACTGCGGGTTCGCATCCTTGTTTTAAGCTTAAGTCTAGGGTTATAAATTTAAAGCTTGCACACACCGTTTGGAGCGAACAAGTTTTTTGGCGCCGTTGCCGGGGACAGTTCTGATATGTTTAAGTTGCTAAATGCTTTGTTTAAGTTGCTAAATACTTACAGGTTATTTGACTGAGAAAAACGTCGAAACCGAAAAAAAAACAAAATGGTTTTAAAAAAATTTTTGACCTCGACCGGGACAGTTCTGGCAAAACGAGGTGTTTCACCTCGGTTGAACCAAGAACACCTCGACCGAGGTGGGCGTAACAGAGAGTTTTCGAAAACGATTTTTGTGTTACTTATCTGGATATGATCTCAGTGAAGATTTTGTTTACCGACTGGATTTAAATTCTTTATATGTTTGAAATGTTTTATGATATGTTTAAGTTGCTAAATGCTTTGTTTAAAATTATTGGCATGTTTAATACTTTATTTTTATCCAAATTATGTTGAATTTGAAGGTTGACACCGCAGCATAAGTTCTCTCACGTTCTTCTTGGAAAGACCAAGGCAATTCATTCTTCTTCTTCTTCTTCTTCTTGATCATGCTTAGCCCCTCATATACATATTGCCTCCCTTTACCTATCCGGGAATTTGGAAGCAAGCGAAGTGGTGAAAGCAAGTCAAAAGTTGAGAAGTGGCTGAAGGTGAAAGTGTTAGAAAGTAATTTTAGGTTTGGGGAAGTCAATCATGAAGATGAGTAACTCGGCACCATTCACATAGCCGGGTGTTTGTGTCTTGCCAAAGTCGGATTGAGCGATATTCCTAACGGGTCATGGTATGTGCATCAAGGGTTTGATGCATCTCGAGAAATTGATGATTGCAGATTTCCTAGGCTTCGGTTATTGTGCACCTCTGTCCATGCATCCCAAAAAGTAAAGTAAAAAGAAAAAAATGCGAAATAAGCAAAGCTTATTGGTGGAAGGTGTTGCAAGTCAAAGTGGAAGTGAAGTTCATCCTTTTCCCGGATTCTAGCACCACATTACCTTACATACATCCCTACCCTACACGTTTCTTGACCTTTTCTTTTGAGAAGACCTTGAGACCTTGAGCTTGTTGATTGACTTAGCGGTTTAAATCGGATTATACATGATTAATTTTGATAATTATGATTTATTATGCATTCTATGATTTTATGCAAAGATGAACAACTTTCTTATATTTATAAAATGTTTTGAGCATATTAAGTTTTTAATTCCAGGAAGTATTCTCTTAGAGTGATCTATGATAGTTGCACATCATAAAATATTTTTGAAAGACTTTTTCATTGATTTTCTTGACTTATAATCCATTCTATCTTGTCTTTTATATGAGGAACTTGCTTGGGGACAAGCAAGGGCTAAGTATGGGGTATTTTGATAGCATGAATTATAGTCTATATTTTGGGGTTTGTTTGGACGTTTTATCTTTCATATTCTGCATGTTTGTATGTACATTATGTGATTTTACTACCATTTCATCTACCTTTGCGAGAATCGAGGTCTACACCTAGTTTCGTTGTAATTGCAGGTAATATGGTACGTTTTGCATCAAAAAGGAGCAAAAGGAGTCAAGAGTCATTTGGAGCTACATCCAGGAAGCATAGCCATGGATTGAAGATTCACTTTGGAGCAGATTCAAGAGATTCCACATTCTGAGTCACCTCGGTTGACCAGAGGTTCACCTCGACCGAGGCGATCCAGAGACGCCGACTCGACCGAGGCGAATACCTAGGACGCGGCGAGAATATTTTATTCTTGGCTGAGATCTTTTAAAATTGGAAAGTGATCTCATATTTTTGGGCTTGGCTTCTAGAAGGAAGGAGATATGCAGAATCATATATTTTACCTATATTTATGGGATAATATCTTCTTAAGATTTATTATCTTTGGAGGTTTATTTTTCCTATAAAAAGGGTTGGATTTCCACAAATCCGGGATCACGCTATACCGTCGATCAGGGTTTATACGACGCAGCAGCCGCAGCATACTACAAGTTGGGAGAGATTTGAAGAACCTTTTTGAAGGTTGAAGGAAGGTTGAAGATCATAGCTTTTTATAGCTTTTGAAGGGTTTTGTAAGATTGTCTTCAATTCCTTCCTTGATTGTCTTGTCTTGTTGGATTGCTATCCAAGGAACGCTTTGTTTGTGATATTTGATTCAATTATTGAAGTCTTTTCATTAAATTCTTCTTTGTTCAAATATTCACCTTCTTCCCATATATTTAATACTTTCATTATGATGATGAGTGGCTAATTTCCTTGTGTGATTCTAGGGTGATTGGCAGAAGGTTGTGGGAAAAACAATGATAGAATAATCTTAGATTCCAGTAGGATCCTGAAAGTTCGAGTCTTTAACCTTAACCCTAAGCATCTCGTTCGGTTGATGAACATCTCGGCCGGGGTGGAATTCTTCTGACCGAGGTGACTTATCCGACCTAAAACAGAAAGTTAAGTGTTAGAGTTTGCTAAATCCTATTCTTATTACACCTTCCTGGTTCAATGCAAGCTTAGGATGAGACTTACCCGGTAATTCCTTAGTTTGTGTATTAACGATCATAAGTGTAGGTAATAAAGGTTTATCCTTTATTGGGGTTTAAGTGTGCTTCCATCCCATCTTTGTGAGTTAGCCTGAGACTTACCCGGTAAAGGTTGATTCTATTCCCTTAGATGGTATGTTAGTTTGAGGTTATAGTTCTTTATCTTGATTCCTTGAGACTTACCCGGTAATAGGAGTTACGGTTTAGGATTAGTGTGTAGTGAGACTTACCCGGTGATCTACTCCACTTTAGTAACACCTTCCCCATGCAAAAATCTCAGCTTTGTCCGCTTATCTATTGATCTTGAGTTGGAACCACAACTTGATGCTTTAATCCCTAGAATTGCATGTTTGCTTATTTGACATCTTATTCATCTTTGATTGTGTTAATCGCTCTTGTGGTTAGAATCAACGTAGCATACCGTATTGACTTTGTTTCACTAAGTCCCTGTGATCGACCCCTGGAATTTTCTTGCTTTTACTACGATTGACCCGTACACTGCGGGTTCGCATCCTTGTTTTAAGCTTAAGTCTAGGGTTATAAATTTAAAGCTTGCACACACCGTTTGGAGCGAACAAGTTTTTTGGCGCCGTTGCCGGGGACTTGGTCTAGACCGAGCCGGTACGGTTTGCTCTTGGGGCATTTGCCCCGTTTCATCTTACCACTCTACTTGAGTGACTTTTGCAGGTTCTTTCTTAGGTATATGCGAAGAACCCGCGCTGGGAAGGAAATCGTTACTTACGATCCCGAACCGGAAAAGACATACAAGCGACGCTTAAGAGAAGCGAAAATGGCCCAACAAGACGATCACGATCTTGCGGCCCAATTGAGAGAGACGCAGGAGCTGCTACGTCTCAGTAAAGAAGAGCTAAGGCAAGAGAAAGAAGAGAATCAAGCCAGGACTGCAGCAATCGAAGCTGAGATTGCAGCCATTCGGAACCAGATTCTACTTCGACCGATGCAGGATCCAGTAGTTGATCCTCGACCGATGCAGGATCCAGTAGTCGATCCTCGACCGAGGCAGATTCCAGTACCCGACGCCCCGGTCGATGTACATCAACCTCGGATACCAGTCCGAGGTGTTCTTCTTGCAGGAATCCCGCAAACCCTAGGTCAAAGGATGGACCCTAATCAGCAGCTGAGGCGTCCAGGGGTGAACCTAGGAGATCCAGCGGATCATGACTACGAACTTCGACCGCAAGTTCTAGCCATGATTCGCCAATGTCAATTCAGAGGGCTAGAGAAGGAGTCACCGCATCAACATCTTCAAAACTACGAGATCTTGATGGAGACCTTGCGACCTTCTAGAATTGAAAATAACAACTACAAGCTAAGACCTTTTTACTTTTCTTTAAAAGATAGAGCTCTTACTTGGTATCAATCTCTTCCTCCAGGAAAAATTAGCACATGGGAGGAGATGACTACGGAATTCCTAACCAAATTCTTTCCACCTTCAAAGACTGCTGAAATGAGGGGGAAGATCAATGCTTTCATCATGAAGGACAAGGAGAGCTTGTCCAAGTCTTGGGAGCGGTTCAAGGATATCCTTTTGGATTGCCCACATCATGGGATTCCAAAGATCGAGTTGTTGGAGATCTACTTCAAAGGGCTGGACGGAAACACCCAGTTCAATCTCCAACTACTCTCCGCCGGTACATTCATGGACATGGCGGTTGATGATGCATGGGACTTCATTGAAAAGCAAGCCTTGCACATGGAGAAGTATACCCACCAAGGAGCCGAAGGTGGAGTTAAAAGAGTCAACTTTCAAGAGACTCAACCCAACAACAATCAACTCACATCATTGAAGAATGACGTGAAGGAATTAAAAGAGCTCTTGATGGCTCAAACTAGGAAGGAAGAGCAAGGGCAAAGGAACAACAACAACAACGGGTACCGTAACAACAACAACGGACCCCGAAACAACAACTACAACAACAATAGAGGATCCAACAGCAACAACTGGAGGGCGAATAACCAAAATAACGGTAACAATCATTCGAACTCCAACTCTAATGATTCCTCTAATCCTTTCCTCTCTTCCCCTTCTTCCTCTTCTACTCCATTGAAAAGCCAAGGGCAAGGATCAAGTTCGTCTCAACCGGAAAAGAAAGACGCAGTTCTGGAGGCAATCTTGATCAAGCTCGGCGCTATGGAGAATTCTATGACTTCATTTTCGAGGGCCCAAAAGTCCCTTGAACAACAACTTGCTAATAGGGCGAATGAAGCGCCAAGAGATCCAGGGAAGCTTCCAGCAAAGACGGAAACTAACCCTAAGGGCCAGTGTATGGCCATAACGACGAGGAGTGGACTCAAAACTGCCGATCCAGTACCTCGCTCGACGCAGACCACCTCGGTCCAGATCCAGTCGAAGAACACCTCGACCGAGATGCCAACCGAGGCGGCGCAACAGAAAGCAGGAGGAACGACAGAAGCTTATGTTCCACCTCCTGCATATAAACCACCACTTCCATTCCCCCAGTCCAGAGCCAGAGCACATCTAGACAAGCACTTCGGTAAGTTTCTTGACTTGATTAATAAGCTACATATTAACATTCCTTTCCTTGATGCTATTCTAGGTATGCCCGCCTATGGGAAGTTCTTAAAAGAAATCTTATCAAGGAAGAGGAAGCTGGAGGATGTTGGTGAAGTTAGGATGACATCTAAATCTTCGGAACTCATAAAGATCATGAAGGAGAAGATGCCACCTAAATTGAGAGATCCCGGCTCATTTTGCATTCCCATTCAAGTTGGGGATGTCACTTGTGAAGCCCTTTGCGATCTAGGAGCCAGCGTGAGCATCATCCCGCTGGAGCTATGCACTAAGATCGGTCTTGGAGAGCCTAAGCCGGTCAAGTTTCGACTTTACATGGCGGATCGCTCCATTACCCATCCCGTGGGCATTTTGGAGGACGTTCCGGTCAAGTTAGGTAATTTCTATCTACCTATAGATTTTGTCGTACTTGACATTCCCGCAGATTATCCTATTCCCATCATTCTCGGGAGGCCATTTCTAGCAACTTCGGGTTGCAATGTGGATTGCAAGAACGCCAAGTTGAAATTCAACGTTGGTGGCGATGAGGTGGAGTTCGCACTACTTGCAGCCATGAAAGGGGAGCAACTAACTGATGATATCTTCAACATCTATGATGAAGAAGAATCAAGAGAATTGGTGAGCTCTATCCTTATTAACGATCCACTCGAAAGAGTTATTAGCTTCAGTTTAATGGAGGAAGGTATAGATGCTTCTTGTGATGCAGATATACAGAGCTTGAGGGCACTGGAAGAGGATCCAGGAGCTAAAACTGAGAAGCTAGTCCAGGAAACGAAGAATTCCAGCCTCGGATCCAGTAGCAGTACCTCGACCGAGGCACCTTCTGGACAGAGCGAGGCGTCTGAAGAACACCTCGGTCAACGCCTTTGCGCCTCGACCGAGGTCAACAGCGAGACGATGTTAACTGAGACTGCATCGAGTCCAGAATCTGATACCACTCCACTGGAAAGAGGAAGCGAAGATCCCTCCCAGAAAGCACCCCCAGTTGTGGAGCTTAAACAACTCCCTAGTCACTTGAGGTATATCTTTCTTGGGCCGGATTCTACTTATCCCGTTATTGTTAGTGCTTCCCTTTCCGATTCTGAATTAACTAAGCTAATGCATGTCCTGAGAAAGCATCGAAAAGCCATAGGTTACACCACGGATGATCTTATTGGCATTAAACCTTCTTTCTGCATGCATAGAATTCTAATGGAAGATAATCATAAGACTTCACGGGAACCTCAAAGACGGTTAAATCCGATCATGAAAGAGGTTGTGAAGAAGGAAGTTCTTAAGTTGTTGGATGCAGGTATTATTTATCCTATCTCGGACAGCAAGTGGGTTAGCCCGGTGCATGTCGTTCCGAAGAAAGGAGGGATGACTGTTGTGACGAATAAGAACAACGAGTTGATCCCAACAAGGACCGTTACGGGCTGGAGAGTTTGCATCGACTATAGGAAGCTGAACACAGCTACTCGGAAGGATCATTTTCCGCTTCCCTTCATTGATCAAATGCTCGAACGGTTGGCCCAGCATTCACACTTTTGCTACTTGGACGGCTATAGTGGATTCTTCCAGATTCCTATCCATCCGGATGATCAGGAGAAGACCACTTTCACTTGTCCATGGGGGACGTTTGCCTATCGGAGGATGCCATTTGGATTGTGCAATGCACCAGCTACCTTCCAGCGATGCATGATGGCTATCTTTTCCGAGTACATAGAGGAGATCTTGGAGGTATTTATGGATGATTTTTCTGTATATGGTTCCTCTTTTGATGATTGCCTATCTAACCTTTCTCTAGTGCTTAAAAGATGTGAAGACACTAACCTTGTTTTGAATTGGGAGAAGTGTCATTTTATGGTTAATGAAGGCATTGTACTAGGACACCTCGTTTCTAATCGAGGTATTGAGGTCGATCGAGCTAAGATCGAGACTATTGAGAAACTCCCTCCTCCTTGTTCTGTAAAAGGTGTGAGGAGTTTTCTCGGGCATGCAGGTTTCTACAGGAGATTCATCAAGGACTTCTCCAAGATTTCTAAACCTCTAACTAACCTCTTGAATAAAGATGTTGTTTTTGAGTTTTCGCAGGAGTGTCTTGATGCTTTTTACAGGATTAAGGAAGCGTTGATCTCCGCTCCCATTATCCAACCTCCTGATTGGACCTTGCCCTTTGAAGTCATGTGTGACGCTAGCGATGTAGCCGTAGGAGCGGTGCTCGGACAGAAGAAAGATGGACGGACCACCACCATTTATTATGCTAGCAAGACGCTAGATGAAGCACAACGCAACTACGCTACCACCGAGAAAGAATTATTGGCGGTTGTATATGCCTTCGAGAAGTTTCGTTCCTATCTAGTAGGGGCGAAAGTCATTGTCTACACCGACCATGCAGCCATTCGTTACTTGTTGGCTAAGAAAGATGCAAAGCCGCGCCTTATTCGATGGATTCTCTTGCTTCAAGAGTTTGACCTAGAGATCCGCGATAAGAAGGGATCCGAGAATTCAGTTGCGGATCACCTCAGTCGGCTACCGGAATCTTCCCGCGAGACGGATAACCCACCCATAGACGATTCATTCCCCGATGAGCACTTGCACGTCTTGGAGCATTTGATGGATCTACTTACTTCACCCCACGATGGAGGTGAAGTATGGGGTGAGGGAACCTCCTACCTCCTTTGAGACGCATTATGGTCCAGCTAGCGACCTTAAATCAAGCGCTTCTTGGGAGGCAACCCAAGGTATTGCTCTTCTTTCCCGTTTTCTAGTCTAGCTTAGATAGTTTTTGTTTTTGCTTTGCTTTGCTTTGTTTTTTTGGCGTTTTGGACAGACAACAGGAAGGAGCACATCTGGAAGGACAGAAGTTCGAGAATCTGAGAAGACAGAAGCACCTCGGTCACTGTCAGAGCATCTCGACCGAGTTGATTCTTGAGGCAACCGAGGCGACTAGGGTTTCTGCAGAACCGCCTCGGTCCACATCACCTCGGTCCAGTCGAGACCATCTCGACCGAGGTGACAGCAGATCCAGGAACAGTATAAAAAGGGGAAAAATTACAGTTTTCACTTTTTTACCCCATTTCGACCGCGGCGAACAGCAACACCTCGCTCCTCCATTTCTCGCTCGTTTTCGACGATTTCTCCTTCCAAATTGCAATTAAAGGGTAGAAGGATCGATTGCAACTACGGATCTGCAAGAAATCTGAGCTTTTCGACCGAAACGAGGTAAAAACCGTTCGAAAAACCCTAACTCGTCGTTTACTGCGTATTGGGCTTTGGTTGCCCTTAATTTTGTTGAGGAAATCCATAAGTACCCCTTAGGAAGCATTTGTAGTGATTTTGGGGGGAAAAGAACTGAAAATCAGAGAGTGGAAATCGAACTGTCTTCGCCTCGGTCCAGTCGCTCTGCACCTCGGTCGAGGTGATTCTTGGTATTTGTCAGTCGACCGAGGTAGTCTGACAGTGTGCATTAGAGATGAGTTCTGACAGATTGCTAGCCCTTAGAGATAGATCCTCTCCTTCCCCTTCTCCTTCCTCGTCCCGTCCCTACCGCCCGGTTATCCACGAGAGATGCCGGGTAGACTATAAGAGGATAGCTGGGCGTCCAGTCATCGCACCGCGATTTCTAGATGTATCAGCTTTTGACTGCCTAGGGTTAGATGCTGACCTTAGGAGGATGATTGCTACTGTTGGGCTAGATCAGTTCACTGAGATCCGAGCCCCAGCCTACATAGAGCCGACACTCGAGTTTGTTAGCTCCTTCTCCTACCTTCCCACAGACCGTTCTGTGAAGTACCGGTTGATGAACCGGAACTTCATAGTTCCTTTAGAGATTTGGAGAGAGATATTTGGCTTTCCTAACCCCACCGCTGTAGATTTCCCCTCCCGATCAGTAGCTAGGGAGTTCTGGGGACAGATAGCCCACATTACTACACATGCAGACAGATGGCGCCCTGGTGATTCCAGGGAGAAGGTCATCTTTCACCCGGCCTTCAGACTTGCCCACAGGATCTTCAGTGAGATGCTTCTGGCGCGTACTGAGACGCCCCAGAAGATCAGACAGGGGGAGCTCTTTTCGCTTTACTGCATGGTTACAGGAGGCTTCCCAGACTTTGGCTTGCTCTTGGCAGAGGATCTGCACAAGATCAAGGCCAAGGCGAAGGGAGATATCTGCTGTGGAGGTCTAGTCACCCACATCGCCACTTACCACGGGATGGACCTCAGCGTATGCACACTGGCAGCGGCTGCCAAGCCGCTGGGACTTCAGGAGATGATCACACGACGGATTCTAGTTCCCCGTGGACTGACTACACCCTACGTTGCCATGCCTTGGGAGCGGACTGCACCTCAGGGCATCAGATGGTCTGCATAGTTCTCTGTCGCCGACCCGCATTTCTGGCAGACAGCATGGGTTCCACTTATGGAGGATTACAGAGAGGGAGCAGCTGCACCTACAGAGGAGGCTGAGGAGGTTGAGGACGAGGATGACGACGACGAGACAGTTGATGAGAGAGGAGGCGGCGTCCCGATGGACACAGGGACAGATACAGCTGGGACGAGCGCGCCACCCATTATTGATTTAGATGAGGATGAGGAGGACACTGAGCCGGCGCCAGCTGAGACTTCTCCAGTCAGGCCCGCTAGGCGCAGGAGGGGAGTTAGGGACAGAGCTGCACACCGACGGATCGATGACCTGACGGATCAGGTTATCGACTCATATGCTGCACTTTCATTGGACATCCGCGAGATGCAGGAGCGGCAGCATCATCAGCACATGATGGCTCAGCTACAGTTTGAGCGTATCATGGGCTATCCCTATGATCCTACTCAGTTCCCCTACATACCACCACCACCACCGGATCGAGACTACTGAGGAGCTGCAGGGTTTTATTTATTATATTTTTATGCAATTCGGCTCTTTATCCGGTGAGTCCTCTTTCATTTAGACTTTTATTATACCCACTGGGACAGTGTGTCTCAAGTATGGGGTATTTGATGTATTATTTGACTACGTGACTACTTGATGTATTCGATACTTTTGATGTATTATATTCATCGGATACTTTCATATTTATGCTTCACTTGCCTTTATATGATTATCTGATATTACATGCATACCTACAGATTATTTGATTGAGAAAAACGTCAAAACCGAACCGAAAAGAACAAAAAAAAATGGTTTTAAAAAAAAAAAATTTTTTTTTGACCTCGACCGGGGAGATTCTGGCGAAACGAGGTATTTCACCTCGGTTGAACCAAGAACATCTCGACCGAGGTGGCGTAACAGAAAGTTTTCGAAAACGATTTTTGTGCTACTTATCTGGATATGATCTCAGTGAAGATTTTGTTTACTTACTGTTTTTAATTTCTTTGTGTGTTTGAAAGGTTTTATAATATGTTTAAGTTGCTAAATGCTTTGTTTGAAATTATTAGCATGTTTAATACTTTGTTTTTATCCAAATTATGTTGAATTTGAAGGTTGACACCGCAGGTTAAGTTCTCTCACATTCTTCTTGGAAAGACCAAGGCAATTCATTCTCTTCTTTCTTCTTCTTCTTGATCATGCTTAGCCCCTCATATACATTTTGCCTCCCTTTACCTATCCGGGAATTTGGAAGCAAGCAAAGTGGTGAAAGCAAGTTAAAGTTGAAGGTGGCTGGAAGTGAAAGTGTTAGAAAGTAATTTTAGGTTTGGGGAAGTCAATCATGAAGATGAGTAACTCGGCACCATTCACATAGCCGGGTGTTTGTGTCTTGCCAAAGTCGGATTGAGCGATATTCCTAACGGGTCATGGTATGTGCATCAAGGGTTTGATGCATCTCGAGAAATTGATGATTGCAGATTTCCTAGGCTTCGGTTATTGTGCACCTCTGTCCATGCATCCCAAAAAGTAAAGTAAAAAGAAAAAAATGCGAAATAAGCAAAGCTTATTGGTGGAAGGTGTTGCAAGTCAAAGTGGAAGTGAAGTTCATCCTTTTCCCGGATTCTAGCACCACATTACCTTACATACATCCCTACCCTACACGTTTCTTGACCTTTTCTTTTGAGAAGACCTTGAGACCTTGAGCTTGTTGATTGACTTAGCGGTTTAAATCGGATTATACATGATTAATTTTGATAATTATGATTTATTATGCATTCTATGATTTTATGCAAAGATGAACAACTTTCTTATATTTATAAAATGTTTTGAGCATATTAAGTTTTTAATTCCAGGAAGTATTCTCTTAGAGTGATCTATGATAGTTGCACATCATAAAATATTTTTGAAAGACTTTTTCATTGATTTTCTTGACTTATAATCCATTCTATCTTGTCTTTTATATGAGGAACTTGCTTGGGGACAAGCAAGGGCTAAGTATGGGGTATTTTGATAGCATGAATTATAGTCTATATTTTGGGGTTTGTTTGGACGTTTTATCTTTCATATCCTGCATGTTTGTATGTACATTATGTGATTTTACTACCATTTCATCTACCTTTGCGAGAATCGAGGTCTGCACCTAGTTTCGTTGTAATTGCAGGTAATATGGTACGTTTTGCATCAAAAAGGAGCAAAAGGAGTCAAGAGTCATTTGGAGCTACATCCAGGAAGCATAGACATGGATTGAAGATTCACTTTGGAGCAAATTCAAGAGATTCCACATTCTGAGTCACCTCGGTTGACCAGAGGTTCACCTCGACCGAGGCGATCCAGAGACACCGACTCGACCGAGGCGAATACCTAGGACGCGGCGAGAATATTTTATTCTTGGAAGAGATCTTTTAATTTTGGAAAGTGATCTTATATTTTTGGGCTGAGCTTCTGGAAGGAAGGAGATATGCAGAATCATATATTTTACCTATTTTTATGGGAATATATCTTTCTAAGATTTATTATCTTTGGAGGTTTATTTTCCTATAAAAAGGGTTGATTTTCCACAATTTGAAAGGCCGCATACATCCGCTTACACCGAAAAAATACGCAGCAGCAGCATACTCCAAGTTGGGAGAGATTTGAAGAACCTTTTTGAAGGTTGAAGGAAGGTTGAAGATCATAGCTTTTTATAGCTTTTGAAGGGTTTTGTAAGATTGTCTTCAATTCCCTCATTGATTGTCTTGTCTTGTTGGATTGCTATCCAAGGAACGCTTGTTTGTGATATTTGATTCAGTTATTGAAGTCTTTTTATTAAATTCTTCTTTGTTCAAATATTCACCTTCTTCCCATATATTTTAATACTTTCACTATGATGATGAGTGGCTAATTTCCTTGTGTGATTCTAGGGTGATTGGCAGAAGGTTGTGGGAAAAACAATGATAGAATAATCTTAGATTCCAGTAGGATCCTGAAAGTTCGAGTCTTTAACCTTAACCCTAAGCATCTCGTTCGGTTGATGAACATCTCGGCCGGGGTGGAATTCTTCTGAACGAGGTGGCTTATCCGACCTAAAACAGAAAGTTAAGTGTTAGAGTTTGCTAAATCCTATTCTTATTACACCTTCCTGGTTCAATGCAAGCTTAGGATGAGACTTACCCGGTAATTCCTTAGTTTGTGTATTAACGATCATAAGTGTAGGTAATAAAGGTTTATCCTTTATTGGGGTTTAAGTGTGCTTCCATCCCATCTTTGTGAGTTAGCCTGAGACTTACCCGGTAAAGGTTGATTCAATTCCCTTAGATGGTATGTTAGTTTGAGGTTATAGTTCTTTATCTTGATTCCTTGAGACTTACCCGGTAATAGGAGTTACGGTTTAGGATTAGTGTGTAGTGAGACTTACCCGGTGATCTACTCCACTTTAGTAACACCTTCCCCATGCAAAAATCTCAGCTTTGTCCGCTTATCTATTGATCTTGAGTTGGAACCACAACTTGATGCTTTAATCCCTAGAATTGCATGTTTGCTTATTTGACATCTTATTCATCTTTGATTGTGTTAATCGCTCTTGTGGTTAGAATCAACGTAGCATACCGTATTGACTTTGTTTCACTAAGTCCCTGTGATCGACCCCTGGAATTTTCTTGCTTTTACTACGATTGACCCGTACACTGCGGGTTCGCATCCTTGTTTTAAGCTTAAGTCTAGGGTTATAAATTTAAAGCTTGCACACACCGTTTGGAGCGAACATATACCCTAGACGTAAGCTTAAAACAAGGATGCGAACCCGCAGTGTACGGGTCAATCGTAGTTAAAAGCAAGGAATTCCAGGGGTCGATCACAGGGACTTAGTGAAACAAAGTCCCATCACTGTATGCTTATGTAAATACTAACCACAAGAACAATTAACACAATCAAAGATGAATTAGAAGTCAATAAAGGAAACATGCAATTCTAGGGATTAAAGCATCTAGTTGTTGTTGCAACTCAAGATCTAAAGATAAGCGGACAAAGCTGAAGTTTTTGCATGGGGAAGGTGTTACTAAAGTGGAATAGATCACCGGGTAAGTCTCACTTCTCACTAATCCCAAAACCGTAACTCCTATTACCGGGTAAGTATCAAGGAATTAAGATAAAGAACTATAATATCAAACTAACACACCATCTAAGGGAATACAATCAACCTTTACCGGGTAAGTCTCAGGCTAACTCACAAAGATGGGATGGAAGCACACTCAAACCCCAATAAAGGATAAACCTTTATTACCTACACTTATGATCTTCGGTACACAAACTAAGGAATTACCGGGTAAGTCTCATCTTAAGCTTGCATTGAACCAGGAAAGGTGTAATAAGAATAGGATTTGGCAAACTCTAACACTTAACTCTCAATTTAGGATCAGATAAGTCACCTCGGTCAGACAAATTCCACCCCGGCCGAGATGTTCATCGACTGAGCGAGATGCTTAGGGTTAAGGTTAAAGACTCGAACTTTCAGGGTCCTACTGGAATCTAAGATTATTCTATCATCGTTTTTCCCACAACCTTCAACCAATCACCCTAGAATCACACAAGGAAATTAGCCACTCATCATCATGAAAGTATTAATCAAGTATATGGAAAGAAGGTGAATATTTGAACAAGAAGAATTTAAGGAAAAGACTTCAATAACTGAATCAAATATCACAACAAAGCGTTCCTTGGATATAAATCCAACAAGCAAGACAACAAGGAAGAGAATATAAGGTAATCTTACAAGAAAACCTCCAAAAGCTAAAAAAGCTTCAATCTTCAATCTTCCTTCAACCTTCAAAAAGGTTCTTCAAATCTCCCAACTGGAGTCTGGCTGCTGCTGCGTATAAACCCTGATCGATGGTATAGCATGATGTTGGATTTGTGGAAATCCAACCCTTTTTATAGGAAAAATAACCCTCCAAAGATAAAATATCTTAGAAAGATCTCTTCCCATAAAAATAGGTAAAATATAAGATCTATAATATCTTCTTCCTTCCAGGAGTCAAGCCCAAAAATATAAGATCACTTTCCAAATATAAAAGATCTCAGCCTAGAATAAAATATTCTTGCCGCGTCCTAGGTATTCGCCTCGGTCGAGTCGACTTCCCTGGATCACCTCGGTCGAGATGAATCTGTGGTCAACCGAGGTGAGTCACAACTGAATGTGAAATCTCTCAAAACTGGTCAAAAGTGAATCTTTAATCCATGGCTATGCTTCCTAGATGGTTCCTTATGTTCCTCAATGTAACTCCAATGACTCCATAGCTCCTTTTGCTCCTTTTTTATGCAAAACGTGTCATTTTACCTACGATTACAACAAAACTAGGTGTAGTCCTCAATTCTCGCAAAGGTAGATGAAATGGTAATATAATCACATATTATACATACAAACATGCAGATTTTTGAAGATAAAACGTCCAAACAAACCCCAAAATATAGACTATAATTCATGCTATCAAGTGACGAGTTAGAGCTTGACCTTGTATGTGTGATATTGTTTGATTGCTTGTTTATTTCATGATTGAGTGCTTAGTCAATGATGTGTGTTTTTGGTAATCTTGATGTGCGGGAAACTTAGATGTGGAAACGACGAGACTTTTGTGTAGTGATCAAACACACCCATTTGGTACCTTAAAGGCCGATCAGGATTGTCTTACCCTAAGTTTCAGGACGAAACTTATTTTGAGGGGGATCTGATGTAACGACCAGTTTTTTTTTCGTTACGCTTTGATAGGGTTAGAGAAGTTTAGGAAACGAATAAAAATTTAGTGAGACTAGGACATACCAGTTTATGTATAGAAGTCGTTTAATTAAGTACCTTGTCCTAAGTTTCGGGACGAAACTTATTTTAAGGGGGTACTGATGTAATATCCGGAATTTTTATTTCCGTTTAATTCCGAATCAAATCGGACTTTGAGCCGTTGACGGTTTTCCATTCTATCTAGCAATTCTTTCTTCACAAATTTTATCATTTTATGTAGAAGCTAATTCACATAAAATGATAAAATTATATCAAATCCTAATTCTTATAATTATTTATCATTTTATGTAGAATTTAATTCACATAAAATGATAGAATTATATCAAATCCTAATTCTTATAATTATTTATCATTTTATGTAGAATTTAATTCACATAAAATGATAGAATTATGTCAAACCCTAATTCTTATAATTAATTCCTATCAATGACTTTAGACGAGATCATGAGAGGTTGTGACGAGATCATGACTAAGCTGAGACGAAGCCATGACAAAGCCCGACAAATCTGTGACAAACTCATTCATGGGCCTGACAAGGCCGTGATGAGTTTTGACAGATTTTTGACAAACAATTCAGCCCACTATCCCTACCTTGTTTTCAGCCCAGTTCGCATCCCACACTCCTCTGCTTCAGCCAGTGCAGCGCCAGCCCACTCCTCTACTTCAGCCCAGACTCTTGCTCGTGCTAGACCAGCTGCGTGAAGCCCATGAAGAAGCTGTGTGCGCCAGATCTGCTCTTCCGTCTCTCACGTAACAGCTTTTACATTAGGAAGGAGGAGTGTTTGTAATTGCTCCAGAAACCACGCAGAAGGGAGAGAAGATTCAGCAGCGCAACCAAGGGACAATCTTCCTCACTCTTCTGATTCCTACCTTGCGCAGCAGATCTTCCCTTCCGGCGCCAGGTTTCCGTCTCTAGCATCAATCGAATGACAGAAGTAGGTACGCCACTGAGGACTCGCTCCCGCCTTCCTTCGTCCATCTTCAATCCTAGCCAGCAGCCCTGATGTTGATGCCTCCTGTACGGATCTGTTTCCCTCCTGAGGCTGAGGCTGTCCCATCCTGCAGAAGTCTGACGACAACAACAACGAGAGGCAAGGCTGCACTCTCTTCGGCGCTCACGACAGGGGCGAGTCACGCAAGACAGGCTGCTGGAGAGCCTTCCACTCGGATCAGAAACGCACTTCAACAACGACAACAGCATGCTGCAGATGCGCCCCAGTGACAACAAGCAGCAGCAGACTTCGTGCTGTCTTTTCCGTGCATTCGAGTCTCGGAATCGGGTAAGGCTTGTACCCCTTGCTACACTACATTTCAGTCCACCTTTCCCTTGCCTAACGTGTACTAGTTCCGTTTTTAAACCTACTCAGAACAACCATAAGTGAGCTGTACAGATTCAAGCGTTTTCCTGAGTTTCCGGAAGTGACAAACAGTCAAATTCGGGTCAAGATTTGGGTACGTTAGACTTCTTCTTTTTGGCTGAATTTTGGATATGTTGTAGTCAGTAGTACATAGTAGATCATACTAAAATTTGGGAAGAATCGGAGCTACGGTTTGAGAGTTATTGTGTTTCAAAGTTGACGTTTTTATATATGTGCTGAGTGTTGGGGAAAACAGCAAGTGATGCTGTTTTGTGAGATGGTTTTGAATAAGCTCTTGATCTCCGTTGGGCTTGAATTTTGGATATGATATGGTTGACACATTGTTGTAGAACATATTAAAATTTGAGAGGAATCCAGCGAGTGGTTTGGGATTAATGATTTTTCAAAGATGTAGTCGTACGCAGTATTTCTGTTGTGCTGAAATTCGGTTTTGTGAGATAGTTTTATATAGGATTTTGATCTCCTTTGCGGCTGAATTTTGGATATATTATAGATAAGATTTTATAGTAGAACATATCAGAATTTGGGATAAACCCAGCGAGTAGTTTAGGAGTTATGATTTTTCAAAGTTAAGAGAGAGTGTTGTTTTTTAAGTGTTGTACCCAACTTTAGAAATTTTTGTAGAAGCGATGCTTTAACAGTTTTAAGAAATTCTTTCTCCTATGAGTAGATAAGATATCATAGATGACCTAGGGAATTATTTCGGAATTTTTATAAGATTATTCGAATTTTATATTTGAAGCTGTAGTTGGACTTTAGTGACTTTTTGAGAAATAGAAAATGGGTAGTTTTTGTAGTTGTTACCTAAAATCATCCTAGGGAGTAGAATATGGTTAGTCAGCCTCAAATTATAATTTAAGTACATATTCCGAGTTTTTTTTAGAAGTTTCGGGACCAAGGGTAAAAGAGTCATTTTACCATAAATTAATACTGTAATCAATTCCGTTCTATTAAGACCTACTATCTTAGAAGTCTTAGACTTCTAATCACCTAGAAAGTGTGCTGACACACTTGCCTCCTTTGACAGGCCACTGAATCCCTACTGTACAGATCGATTTGCGAATTAAAAAGTCGAGATCTGATTCAGGTAAGTCCACGGACTTACTTAGCTGGCTTCTTGTATGAGTATAATGTGTATGCGTGATGTTTGTTAGTTATGATAAACAACGAAACCGGATTAGGCCGACTTTATTATTTACGTAATTGACCCAAGTGTATGATAACGGGTCGTGACATCATCTGCCTAGCTCTTGCGAGAGTCTAGGAGGTTCCCTGCGACCAGCCCAGTCCGGTAGACGGTCAAATGCATTAGTACCATTCCGCGTTGGTTAACGGGGACAGGGGCGAGGTTTGGGAATCCCTCGAGTCACAAACTAAGTATCATTAGTAATGACATATCACCTAATTAAAGATAATAAAAGAATTGATTGTTGCATGTTGATTGTGTATGTTGTGTGTTTGTGCTTTTACCTTTATAATTATGCATAGAATGTTAGCTAACTGTTTTATACCGCTTGTAGATGCCTTGCAGGTTAAGACAGTTGTGGAGAGATCCGGAGGGAATGGTCAGCCGGGTTCATGTACTTATTTAGTTGGGGACGGGGATGTCTTCTGTTTTTCTTATGTGTCGTTTTGGTACCTTTGTTTTGTAAGGCTGATACGTATTCTTCATGTATATATTGTTTAAAGTTTTCAAATGTTTTAAATACTTTTGTGCCTTGTTGTAAGATCCAAGTTAAATTGTTGTCAACCTAAGGTCGGGACCCTTTGTGAGGTCCTAACCAGTAACTCCCCGAGTTCTCAGAATTTGGGGTGTTACACGTGGTGCTGGTAAGAGGTATCTGGATTGGTGATGTTCACATTAGTGAGGCAGCCTTAAGGCCGATGTGGCTAAGCACATAGCCAGTATATGGCCCGTCGTCAGGTCAAGCTTGAGCACCATAAGACGGGAAGAGGACTTCATCCACCGCAAGTTACACAGTGGGAGTGAGAGGATACCTTCATAGAGGTTATTACCGGTTTGAGACCAAGTAATAGTGGTGACGTGTTTGGGGCCATATGGACCGACCGACCGAGACAACGCGTTTTATACCCTTTTTGGGAAATAGGGTTGATGAGTTGGCTAGTTGTGGAGTCTACTAAGTAACAATGAGATTACCTAGGATACCGAGTAACGTTATCTCGGATCGAGATGGGTGATTCATCTCGGGATTGTTAGCCAGCGGGATCGTGCTGCTTAGGGGACTAGTTGTCTTTCATGACAATTCCATCCTCGGATAGTTGGTCAACTAGAGAGGACTTTCGTGACCGAGGATGTCGTACCGAGAGCATGTGTGTGAGGTAGGGGATAAGGGTGGACAAGATACCTCCCCTTTAATCGAGCTTTCGTATTATGATAGTTGAGATGTATCGTTTGTGAAGGCCCTTTTGTGAGGCATTTTATGGATGGAAGTGTAGTACGCCGTGGTGTTGGAATCTGGATAGTATATGGAGGGATAACCCTGAGCAGATACGGGACGAACTCGCTCGAGTAGTGGCGGTTCAAGGGCGGATGCTAGCCGAGCTAAGTCGCAAGAAGGTATGTATAGATAAGAGGTACGGACCTCTTGGGTTTGGATACGAGACGAGTCGTGTTAAGAGTATCACGGACGCGATGCGTCATATGTGTTGGTCATTAAAAGGTAGTTGGATTCCAATATAGTGGACCTTTTTGAGATCATGACACGAGTTGGGCAGTGATTTACCGGTTGGTGTGGCCACCAAGAGTAGAGGATGTTCACTAGGTTTCATGTATGACAATCGAGGGAGTACATGTATGACTCAAGTTATGTTGTTAGTCATGATGATCTAGTGGTAGACGAGGAGTCAATCAGGCTACCGGGAGGACGTGGGATAGTATCTTTGGTTGAGTCCTCGATGAGCTAGTTGCATCGATATGGCCGATGGGTTAGATTTTATTTGCACGCGCGAGCTTATGTATTTTATGCCCCGAGACGGAATGTGTTGTGTGATCGGTTAGATCATGTCTTGGTATGTGATTTGCGGTTCATGTGAGTATGTGTGTAGGCCTTGCGAGGTCTTGAGGTGGTTATACGAATGTATGTTGGTTATTGAGTAGAGAGTTGACACGTATACGGTTTTTGAGTGGTTACCGAGGTAGTTATGCCCGAGAGTTCCGCGTTAGCAAGTTTCGGGACAAAACTTGTTTTAGAGGGATCTAATGTAACGCCCAAAATTTTAATTCCGGATTAGTGGGTGGTTTAGCGGTCTTCCCGTAGGCGCAGGTCAGTCTTTCCGCAGGCACGATGTGCCGAGTGACGGGATTTTATCCCAAATCCCGTTCCGACCCTTTGGTTACCCGCTTTTGGCTTTTGACCCCTCGTTCTCTAAGTGATGTGATGTCTTGACCTTTGTTTTTCACTTGGGTGCAGCCCTCTCTCTCCTCACATTTCTCTTTCACATTATTCTACTCTCCCTTCTCTTCTCCTTCACTCTCTTTTGGCTTTGAAAGCTCTTGGTAGCTTCTTCCTTGGGGATCCCTCTTCCACTCCCTCTTGTGTAAGTTGTCTAGCAAGGGAGTGTTCTACAGATCTGGATTGTTAGTTAAGTTATCTTCCTCTTACATCCTTCATCTTCTTCTTCTTCTTCTTCTTCCTTGAGCTCCAATGGTGGAAGCAAAGTTATTCGCTCTTTTGGCTTGCATGTGTGTGGATCGGGTTTAGGATGGTGTATGTGTGTGTGGATCCAAGTGGTAGACGTTCTCGAGCCAAGCAAGTAAGCTAGAAGACCCTTTGCTTATCACGGAACCATCGAAGACTACTCGAAGATAGCTTTATGGAGTTCGATCACGGGGGTGGCGGCCCAACACCACAGAGGCGGCGCCAGGACCGCCGGGAGCCGTAGGGGCGGTGCATGGTGGCGTAGGGGCGGTGACACTCAGCTCCGGTAGCGCGCCTTTATGGACCTTAGATGACTGTTGAGGTTATCGATGTTCTTAGACTTGTTTCGTGTTGGAGCTTAAGTCAGTTATGGAGAGTGTAGGGATGTCCTTGTGAGGCTTGTGAGGATTGAGATTGTGAGTATAGGTGGTTGAGATTGTGGGCTAGGATGTGCATATCCTAGCATAGTGTTGCTACCGTTGAGATTGTCGAGACTAAGCATGTCTATCCAAGAATGCTTTTATGGTTCATGATCTTGTGAGATGATCGGGTCTAGAAGTCTAAGGACTTCTAGCTTATTAGAGTGTTGTTGATTTGTGCCTTGTTATGATCAGGCGTTGAGTATCTACCTACGGGAAGCGAGAGCGGTATTGGTCGGTTTAGCGTTGGGACGAGGTAAGTCTCCGGACTTACTTAGTTAGCTTCCTTGTATTAGCATCGATGTGTGATTGGTTGTGTGTGTGTGTTTAGTTAGGTTTGATAATAACAAAACCGGAACTAGGACAACCTTTATGTATTGATATTTGGCCCAAGTGTATGATAACGGTCGGTGACAACACTACCTAGCTCTAGCGAGAGCTAGGAGGTTCTCTGCGACTAGCCCAGGCAGGTAGACGGTCGGATGCATCAGTACCATTCCTTGCTGGTCAGTAGGGACAGAGGCGAGTTTCGGGGATTCTTGTGTCACAAACCTAAGTTGAATTAGTAATGGAAATGACGTAAATGAAAAGATAATAAACCGGCTTGTGTGTGTTGGAGCACGATGTGTGTCTATGTGGACTTCTGTATATGTGTGTGTCAATACCATTATTCTAATGCTTTCAATGTTAGCTAACGGTTTTATACCGATGTTATTGTTGTTTTGCAGGTTAGGGTTACGACCGGGAGATCCGGAAGAGTGGGCAGCCGGGGTTTAGTATATTTTAGGATGGGTTTGGTTGGAGTCTTGTGTATTGTATATTGTTGTGTGTGTCGTTTGGTATTTGGAGTTGAGAACTCGGATGGAGTCTTTCGTTTCTTTATTTCCGGGGATCATATCATTGCATTAAAATGTATTTCGGTTTTGCCTTTATTTGTGTCTTGTTGTAAGATCCGTGAAATTGTTGTCAGGCTAAGGGTCGGGACCCATTGTGAGGTCTCCGCCCGTATCATCTCGAGTCCCGCGGATTTGGGGTGTTATATGATTAATATGGATGATAATAGTAAGATAAAGAATATGATAATGGAATGAAATTCTAGGAAGAAAGAATCAAGATATAAAATTGGAAAGAACCTTGACTAGTTGGATCAAAACCCTCAACAAAGAGTTACCTTAGCCCTTCCTTCTTCTACCTTACACAAGCCTTCTAATTAAGACAAGCACAATGAGGGACTAGTTTGATTAGCAGCACCAATCTTAAAAAAGATTAACACACACAAGAACAACCTAGCATGGACTCACAACGATTTAATCAAATGTTCTCTTTTTAATTGAATATAAATTAATAAAATGTACACTTCGTAAATAAAGTAACGAGTAATAGTATCTCACAATAATGTGGAAATCAATAATCAATCTAATCTCCTGAATATCTCGGCCTCCTAGGGTATTAATAGGCGAGATTCTCCTAAAATATAAAAGAATAAAATAATCCAACAAAATATAGAAAAGAAATAAAAACCTTTAGAATGTATAGAGGTTTAAAGGTATAAAAATAACTAACTATAATCTTGTATAAATCTTAACAAGATTCATGTTAAATCGCGACACATGAGATATTATTATCTCGGATGGATTTGTGCGGGGCTGAGATCTCCATTTGTTCTCCCTTGCTTCCTTGATCATCTACACTCATGCATGACTCCTCCACAATAGAAATCAATGTAATTGAAGAAGATTTAGACATAAGTAGAGTCTCCTTAGATGCACATGGTGCCAATAAGCAAGCAATCTCTTCTTAAATAGATCTGGATCTTAATCAAGTGATAAATCATTTCATGATAAAATGTGAAGATGATGTAGACTCATTTTCCTTCAATCTTGCTCTAGCTCTAGTGATTGGTCCTTGTATAGGAGGTGTTGGGGATGGTCCCTCACCATATCACACTTTGATATGGAACACGGATGAAAATATTTTTGTCGCATGGGAGAGATTCAATGAACTGCTACATGCGTGTTGTTCGCTTCAAGAATTATGCACACGAAGTCTTAAATTTATATTTTGCAACAATACCCTAATCTACCAAGTGAACCCACATTGTATGGACCGTTTTGTAGTGAGGCAAATACTCCAAGGTCGAACACAAAGACTAAGGTAAAATCAAGTAGTGCAATGATCAAAAATAGTATGAACCTAGACTAAGAAAAGATAAAGATGGTAAGAAAATAATTTAACTATTATTTTGGTGGATTTTGATTGATCAAAGATCAGTTTTGAAAAGAACAAAGTAAAATCAAGCAACACAAGCAGGGATAATATGAAATAAGAGAAATGCGGATTCTAGGACTAAAGATCTTTGGTTATGGTTATGAATTCAAGATTTCTAAACACTAGGACAAGGTTGGTGATTGCTAAAAGGGAAAGGTGTTTCTCCTATGGAAATGATTACGGGGGAGGTCTTACATTCCATTATCCCGCTCCAAACTACCTATCACCGGGTGGTCCCAAGGCACTAAGGATGGGACCTATACTCAAACCGATCACTCTACCTAAAGGATTGAACTAACCTTCACCGGGTAAGTCTAGGGTTAGGTTCAACTCAAGTACGTAATCTAGCACACACAATCCAATAGAGGGGTTAGAAACATCTACTACCTACAATTCATCATCTTTATACATAAGCAAAAGAATTACGTGCTAAGTTTCATCCCTCACCTAGTTTGCTAACCTTAGAAGGGTTTAAAGCTAGATTTAACTCAAAAAAAACTAAGATTTGAACAATCTTACACCCTAGCATACAAACTCATCAATTTCGCAGCAACAGAATAAATCTCGGGTAATACCAATCTCAAACGAGATTTCATGAAGAACGGGTCGAGATTCTTAAGAGCGAGGAAATGTTCCATCTGTCTACCACCTTTCTTCCCTTCCACCATATGCATTGCTTTGTGAGTACATTCTTATTTTTACTTCTTTTTTACACCGAGGACGATATGTAGTATAAGTATGGGATTCTTTACTCACATTCACATATCATATTTCCCTTTCATGTCACACATTTTATATTTTGCATTTTTTTTTTCCTTTTATTAAGTATTTTCCCTTTCTACATGCACTCACTAACACAAAACCACAAAAATATTGCATTTAGCATAGATTGAGTCGAATCTCATTATTATTACTTCCAGATATTGGAATATGTCATGTTATTACTCTTGATTTGTCCACGATGCTTTGGATTTCTGCATCTTGCTATTGTTTATGCATGTTCGCCTCAAAGTGTGCGTGCGAATAAGTTTTAAATTTATAAAACTGAAATTAAGCAAGCGAACCCGCAGTATACGGATCGGCGTAGTAAAACTAGAATTCCAGAGTATCGAACTCGGGGATTTGGTGAAACAAAATCAGTTTCGAATAATCGAGCAATCAAAGGTATAGAAGCTTTGCAAATAATTGGGAAAACAACAATCCTAAAGATCCAGGTATTCAATTGTGACAATCGATTCAAGATATTCTATAGATACAAGGACAGAGTTGAGGTTGCAAAGGTATAACTAAGGTAAGGTTATGTACGGTGAAGTTCTAAAACCTTATATGTCTAACCCAAAGAATCTCTCTATAAAGGTTGTTGAGGCTGCAGTATAGAAAGGATCTAAAGGTAAGAATTAATCTCAAATACCCATGCCAAAACCCAAGGAATTAAAGAAAAACTAAAACGGTTAAGGTTGTGACACTCGAAACCGAAATAGAGGATGTTGACTCTCACTACTACCTAGAAAAGGCAAGCCAAGGCTAGGTTAAAGCAAATCTTTAGCTTCGGATTAAAGCGAAAGCAAAGGTCGTAAAATAGAGAAAATCACGGCTAGATCTTGAGATTCCACGGCCGTGGAACTCAAGAACAGACCGTGGTTTAGGGTGTCGACGAGTTTTCTCACACTCTCAGGGTGCAATATATTTAAGTTCAATCTATCATTATCTAAGCCACAACTATCAACCCTTCACCTTAGAATTGCTAAGGGGTTTTAGCCAATAATCATCATCATGATATCAAAAATCAAGTTTAAAAGAAAACGGATAAATATCCAATAACAAAACTCGAATCCACAACAATGTATGTTTGATGAATGCATAAAAGTAGGAATAGAAATCCTCACAATGATCTAGTGAAACAACGAAGAATGGGATGTCAATCCGTCCTCCAATGTAAACCCTAAGATATCCCGAAAGTACACAATCTCCAAAATCACGTCTTTCACAAGCCACAATCCCAGTCTCCAATCCTCCGTCTCAATCCCAAAAGTAAAATGAACCCTAAATCGGCCATCCTCGAAACTCCCTTCTCAAGCCTTCTTATAGGGCGAAATAGGGTTACGAGAAAGCCCAATAACCGTTGCTGACGTGGCCCATATGACACGTCACTTTCGTCATGGAAATCACGGTCTCACAACTTTCCACAGCCGTAATTTAGACCGTGTAACTTCCTGTTGTGCTCCAATTTCACTTTCCACGATCCAATGCCAAGTCCACGGCCGTAGTTTAGGTTATGGAAATCCAAATTATTTGTGAAAGCCTTTATTTCGTGATGTTCTTCACTCATGTTCCTTCCTTAGATTTTCCAAAGCATCTCTTTGCCATCAAACATGATCAAATACTCCTTTCCTAACACATTTTACTCCAATCCAAGCCTTTATTCACCTATAAACAAAACAAAGCTAGTGTAGATCTCTATATCGACAAAGTGGGAGAATGAGCTCACAAATGCTTCAAACTCATATCCATGTACACATAAAAGAGGGAAAAACAACTAAAACAAGTGCCTAAAATATATTCATATTTCATGCTAACAAAATACCCCATACTTTTCACTTGCTTGTCCGCAAGCAAGGTTTTCAAAAGCTTAGAACATAAGGTAGAATGAAATATGAATGCAAAACAATCTTTTTGGTAATGTACTTCTAATCAATAGATCATCCTCAAATCTTGCTTCATTCATCCTTGAAAACGTTCATACTCATAAACCAAAATATGCAAAGCAAAGGAACGTCATAAATTGCCTAAACTTCAAGACAAAAATCATAACCTTCAAGCATTGTCAAAATCAAGCATGTGAAACTTCAATTTAGATCACCAAGTCAAATAACACTCTTATGATCTCAAGGATTTTCAAGCAAGGTCAAGAATAAGGAAAAGGTGGGAAACTTGTAAAGGAATGTGGTGTATGAATCCGTGACCAGAGGTATTTCTATGGTTGTCTATACCCAATCAAAAGTAAATCCCGACTTAGCACTAAGAACAAGTATAGTGAGTAAGTAAGGGTCGAACCCAAGAGAGTTGAGGTGTTTTAGATGCAATTATTGATTATAATGACAAGTGACACAAAGGGGGGGGGGTTGGCTGAATTGATGCACAAAAACTTATAAAAATGAGGAATACGACAAGTAAGACAATAATGGGTGAATCTACACTAGGTTGATTCTAAGCATGCAATTGCTACTTTGGTGTATTCCTTTTTCAAGTTTTTAAGTAATCTCCCGTCTCGATCATAGATATGTGTTGAGCCAACCGGCATCAACACAACTTAACCTATTAAAGTTCCGTAAACCTACAAGAACAAATAATAAGTTAGCATTCAAACAAAGACAAAGGGATATAAAGAGAACATTAAAACCGTTAAACTTATCTTTATATTTGTGTTCCTTTTCGTTAAGTAATTACAATCCGTTATTACTTAAAGTTGCTACTAGATTAAAGACCCGAACCCTGAACCTATTAATCCTAGTTGTTTACATGCACTTTAGAACCTAAGGTGATCAATCTTAAGTAATAGTTAACATGCAATTAAACAATGAGATCAAGGAAACACAAAGCATTACTGAATAGAAACTTATATTAAAAGGACTTACAACCAAAGTAACAAAGCAGCTTCAAATCAACCCAATGTAACAAGGGAGTTAGCAACTCATTACAATGGAAAACTCAAATCTAAAAAATGGATTTTTTGGGGAAAAGCATGGATAATTCTAGCAATCAGTCATGAACTATTTATACTACAAAAAACACTTAATTAGGAGTAAATGGCCGGCCTAAAACAACCACCTTTAATGCCATAAAGGTGGTGTAAACAGCCGGAGTAAAGCTTCTAGCGTTAAACCGCAGGGGCGGCCTTTAGAACCCGCAGGGGCGGTTTAGGCAGAATCGGTTGATCTTCTTCATAACCGCTGGGGCGGCTACACAGCTCCGCTGGGGCGGATCTTTAATGCACTTCAACGTCTGACCTTTCGCCTTCCTAACGTTTCTGATGTCATGGCGCAGGGGCGTCTCAAGGCCAACGCAGGGGAGCTGGCCTTCGTCTTGTCCAGGCAAGTCACCGCAGGGGCGCCGATGGGTGGCGCAGGGGCGGTGATATGCATCTTGGCCGGCGCTGGTGAAGGTGCTGGGAGCGCTTCAGTGGGAAGTGTCACCTGCTGGGGCGGCTGCAAGGGCCCGCGGGGGCGGTGGAGGAACAGAAACTTTGCTTCTTGATCGATCTTTACTCCTAAGTGCTTATAACTCCTTCCTTAGCTTCTTTTGATCTTCTTCTTCTGGACCAAGGAGTTAGTAGCATAAACCGACACTAATGCAATAAAAAGACTCTAAAAACTACCATAAATGATAGTGATTCCATCACCTATCAAACTCCCCCATACTTAGACCTTTTACTCGTCCCGAGTAAAACAAATGATAGCAATTAGACTCAAGGTCTCAGGAAATAAGGCAAAGAAAGTGAAATAATGGAAAACAAGAAAAAAACCAAGAAAGAAAGAAGGAAAAAGAGAGGAAATGTGAGAAACAGAAGATACTACCATCCTTATCACTCCAAGAGTGGCCTACCCGGACAACCTCCTTATGACTCCCCTTCTTATGTCGCCAAAACGCCAGAAGGGAAAGCTACACTCGGTGTCGTTCATCTTGCCAAGGCGCCCTTTCGGGTTTTCACCTTACCACTCTTCTTCTTTTCTCTCTTAAGCTCACATCCCTCAAGTCCATTTTTGCACCAACCTAAGGTTGGTCGGACTACCTTCTCTTTACCTAAACCGCCCTTTCGGGTTTTCGGTTTATCCAAGGATTTTCATACCTTTTTCTTTCATTTCTTTGGCTATTTTATTTTTTTTTTAAACTGATTTCAATAATGCAAAACAAAATGCCAAAAACAACTAACAAACTGTACAAGCAATGATAAATATCCCTCCCCCATACTTGAAGTGCACTTTGTCCTCAAAGTGAAAATGAGTCAAAGATAAATGTGGGAGAAGGGAAAGAAATGTACCCCTCACTGGGGTGGTCCGGATGGACCACCAGGACCCTCCTCCGGCAGGTAAGGGAAATGGCGGAAGAAATGCTCCTGCCGCTGGTAGATATCATCGATGCGGTCCTGCTGGGCAGTCATCCGGCGACCAAAGGAGGTCTCAAAACTTGCCTGCCAAGCCAGCTGCTGCTGCTGGGCTGCCTGCCATATTACCTGCCTCTGGTCGAAGTGTAAGGTCATGGAGGTGGCAAACGTGTCCTGCCAGCTCTGCTGCTGCTCCAGCATAGTCCGCTGGTAGTCGGACTGCCAAGCCCCAAGCTGGGTCGTCATGGCCACCATCTGAGCCTGAAGGCTCGCAAGGGCCGGGTCCTCCTCTGGTGCCACTGTGGGCATCTCCTCGTCATCTGGGACGGGCAGGTGCTCCTCCTGATGGGCCCGGCTAGAGCTGGCGGCATGCCTCTCCACAATGGCCACTAGTGGCCTCCTCGGCACGAAAGGATCTGCCGGTATGTAGAGCTCGGATAGCTCACCACCTAGTGGTAAAGGTCGGGGGAGGTAGGTGAGGTGGCTCCCATCAGCAAGGGAGATCCAGAATAGGTTCTCCTCATCCCTCCGGAGGAGCTTGCACCTCCTAAGCATCCCCTCAGTGTAGAGAGGAGTTGTCATCCCATCCTCTAACTCGGACAGGTCCATCACTTGTGAGGCGATCAAAGAGATCACCCCACCGCCGACAATATCTCTCGTCTCATTCCTCCTAATCCGCTTCAAAGCGGCGAGGAAGAGAGAGGGCCAATCCATCAGCTGCGGGCTATGTGGAAGGCAAGAGTAGAGCAGTGGAAGGTCCTTGACAACGACCTTGTTTTCCTCTTTGTGTCCACAGAAGACACTCATGAGGATCTTGGAAATCAACCTCAAACTGGGGTGAGTTAGTTTGTTGGAGTACTCACCCCCAGCATGGAACTCCGACCCTGTAGCTGCTCGCAAAAACTCACATAGGTCCGGGGCCGGGACCGGATCCCACCAGTTCTCAGAGGGGTATAGAGTTAACCCAAAAGCTTCTCGTAGATCATTGTAGTCAAGCGTGTATTTCACCTTGTTGAACTTGAAGGTGAGGCCGGTACACACGTGATCTTCCTTTTGCATGGAGAACGTGGCAATGAATTGTCTGCTGAGCTCCGGATATCTCGGAGCACTCTTTTGGAGGAAGTCTCCGAGCCGAACATTCGCCAAAAACGTTTGCATGCTCTCTAGCATGCCCAGTTTATCTAAGGTCGGAATGTGTAGAAAACGAGTTGCATACACAACTCGATCCTGCACAATCCGATAACGGTCCTTCTCTGTTTCTGTCATTTTGTATTTCCTTGGGGCTTCCATTCTTGCAAGGAATCGAGCAAAGGATTAGTGAATGTTTGGAAAAAGGAAAAGAGACGACCTTTCTGTTGTGATTTCCGTAGGGGCGGATGTGCAGGCGCAGGGGCGTTGAGGCGCAGGGGCGGCTACTTGCAGGCGCAGGGGCGGGAGAACAGCAGAAGGCGATTTTGCGAGTTCTTCGAAGGTGGTGGCGCTTTGGAGTGGCTCCGGTGCTTGGTTCGTTGGTGCAGGCGACTTTGAAGGTGGTGCAGGAGTGGAGAATAGCTGCACTCTTGCAGGCGTTTGGCACGAGGCTGGTGGCGCAAGGGCGTTGAGGGTGTGCGTCCTTGGTGTTGGTGGCGCAGGGGCGTCGGAGAGGGTGGTTGGGTGGTTGTTCTGAGGGCGCAGGGGCGTTCGCAGCTTTGAGAGAGAGAGAGTGCGAGGTGAGGTAGTTGTGTTTGGTGAGGAGGGTTGGTGGGTGGTGCGTGGTAGGTATAGGTGTTTTTTCGAGATCCTTTTTTTTTTCTTTTCTAGGTAAACCGGCAGGGGCGGGGGTTGGAAACCGCAGGGGAGGTGACAAGGGAGAGGAGCACGCAGGCCCAGTGCCAGGGGCGGCGCTGGGAATCTGTGTCCAGGATAGCCGCCGCAGTGGCGTGGGGATGTCACCGCGGGGCCGGTGACAGGCGTGTTGCAGACGCAGGCCAAGCGCCGGGGGCGGTGCTGGCCTGAGTGTCGCCGCAGGGGCGGTTTATCCAACCGCAGGGGCGGGTTTCTTGACAGAAGCTCCTCTTCTTATTCCTTCGGGTTACCTCCCGAATTAGCGCCTTTGTTTTACGTCGTTGGCTCGACGTAAGATCTCTACTTATCTGATTGTGCCTCCTCTAGTACCATCTCGTCAATCGGATCGTCCTTAACTCCTTCAAGGTAAAGCTTTAGCCTTTGGCCGTTCACCTTAAACACCTTGTGCGTCTGTGGATCATAGAGATCCACAGCCCCATGAGGGTATACTTCGGCTACTATGAACGGCACTGTCCATCTTGAACGCAGCTTACCTGCAAAGAGTTTCAAACGGGATTGAAAGAGAAGTACCTTATTACCTACCTTGAAGTCCTTCCGGAGGATGTTCCGGTCATGCCATGCTTTGGTCTTTTCTTTGTATGTGGTAGCATGGTCATATGCATCTAGCCTTAGTTCCTCCAGCTCTTGCAATTGAAGCTTCCGGAATTCTCCCACTTCTTCTATGTTCATGTTGCACTTCTTTACCGCCCACCAAGCCTTGTGCTCTAACACCACCGGTAGGTGGCAAGCTTTCCCAAACACGAGCCTAAAAGGAGACATTCCGATGGGAGTTTTGTAGGCTGTCCGATATGCCCATAAGGCGTCATTTAGCCTTGCACTCCAATCCTTCCGCCCTGGAGAAACCGTCTTTTCAAGGATGGTCTTTATTTCCCGGTTGGATATCTCCGCTTGGCCGTTTGTTTGAGGATGATAGGCTGTTGATACTCGTTGGTGAACATGGTACTTCTTAAGGAGAGTTGTGATCGTCTTGTTGCAGAAGTAGGTACCCCTATCACTGATTAAGGCTTTCAGAATTCCAAATCTAGCAAAGATATTTTCCTTAAGAAATGCTGCAACCACTTTTGAATCATCAGTTTTGGTGGCCTTTGCTTCCACCCACTTGGAAACATAGTCCACCGCACGGAAAATATATGTGTTCCCGAATGACGTAGGAAATGGCCCCATGAAATTAATTCCCCAAACGTCAAATATTTCACAAAATATAAGAGAGGTTTGGGGCATTTCATGTCTCCTTATAAGATTTCCCACCCTTTGGCATCTATCACACACTTTACAAAACCCAAAAGCGTCTCGAAAAATGTGTGGCCAAAAGAAACCGACATCCAAAACTTTTCTTGCAGTTTTGTTTGCTCCGAAGTGCCCCCACATGCTTCAGAATGACAGAAAGTTAGGACGGATTGTACCTCATTGTCCGGAATGCAAGGCCGGATTACTTGATCACTACAATGCTTCCAAAGGTAGGGATCGTCCCAAACGTAGTGTCGAGCCTCAGCTTTGACTTTCTCTCGTTGTGCCTTGGTGAAGTCTGGAGGATACTCTTTCTTGACAATGAAGTTGGCAATGTCAGCAAACCAAAGCTTAAAAGATTGAAGCTTAAGACAAACCTCTGTCGACAATTCCGTAGGGGCGCCTAGGCAGAGGCGCAGGGGCGGTTGGTGTGAGGCGCGGGGGCAGTTACACAACAGAGAGTTGTGTAAAATGTATCGTCTGGAGAACTTCCAGCTATCTCTCTTTCTTTTCCTGGTTCTTCCTCCTCTTGCACTAGTCTGCTCAAATGATCTGCCACCAGGTTCTCAGCTCCCTTTTTGTCCCTTATTTCTAGGTTAAATTCGCTTAGAAGGAGCACCCAACGATTAATCGTGGTTTCGCCTCCTTCTTTGCCATGAGGTACCTAAGGGTTGCATGGTCTGTGAAAATAATTACCTTTACTCCTAGTAAGTTTTGCCTGAACTTCTCAAGTGCAAAAACTACCGCCAACATTTCCTTCTCGGTGGTGGAGTAGTTCCTTTGTGCTCCATTTAGTGTCATAGACGCATAATAGATCACATGAGAGGCCCTTCCGTCTTTTTGTCCTAAGACAGCTCCGACGGCTTAGTCACTAGCGTCACACATGATTTCAAAAGGTTTCTCCCAATCCGGAGAACGGATGATCGGAGCGGTGGTGAGGCATGACTTCAAAGTGTCGAAAGCCTTCTTGCAATCCTCATCCACTATGAAGGTTACATATTTCTTGAGCAATTCACACAGGGGAGCTGAGATCTTTGAGAAGTCTTTGATGAACCGTCGGTAGAAACCTACATGACCAAGAAAAGATCGGATTTCCCGAACATTAGTAGGATAAGGTAAATTTTGAATAACGTCAACTTTTGCCTTATCTACCTCTATCCCTTTTGAGGATATTACATGTCCTAGCACAATTCCTTGTTCGACCATGAAATGACATTTTTTCGAATTAAGAACTAAGTTGGTTTCAACACATTTTTCAAGAACAAGTTTTAAATGCCCTAAACATGCGTCAAAACTGTCTCCATGGACGGTAAAATCATCCATGAAGACTTCAATGAAATTTTCTATGTATTCGGAGAAAATACTTATCATGCACCGTTGGAAAGTGTCCGGCGCGTTGCAAAGTCCAAAGGGCATTCTGCGATATGCAAAAGTGCCAAATGGGCAAGTGAACGTCGTTTTCTCTTGATCTTCTGGTGCGATGGCTATTTGTAAATAGCCCGAATATCCATCCATGAAACAGTAGTAATTATGACCTGCAAGACGTTCCAACATTTGATTAATAAAAGGTAGTGGGAAATGGTATTTTCGTGTTACCTTATTGAGCTTGCGGTAGTCAATGCAAACTCCCCATCCAGTTTGTGTTTTGCTTGGGACCATCTCTCCATGTTGATTTTCCACCAAGGTGATGCCTCCCTTCTTTGGAACCACTTGGGTTGGACTAACCCAAGTGCTATCCGAGATAGGAAAGATCATGTCCGCTTGGAGGAGTTTCAACACTTCCTTTTTAACCACATCCATCATTGGTGGGTTCAACCTCCTTTGAGGTTGCCTAGAGGGCTTGGCTTCGTCCTCAAGCAAAATCCTATGCACGCAAGTGGAAGGACTTATCCCCTTGATGTCCGCAATAGTCCATCCGAGGGCTGTCTTGTGTTCCTTTAGTATGTTCACCAACTTATCTTCTTGTCCGGTGGTCAACTTATTGGAGATGATCACTGGCAAGGTATTGTGTGCTCCAAGGAAAACATACTTGAGGTGTGACGGAAGATCCTTCAATTCTATTTCCGGTGCCTGCACTATGGACGGAACAAGCTTTTCGCTTGGGGTTAGTAAAGTCGGCCCAATGGCCAAATTGGAGATAGGTAGCCTTTTATGCCCATCTAATTGGGCTAGGACCTCTTTCATGCTAGATGTTAACACATAATCTGATTTGAAACCATCAATGTCATGCTCAATCACATTTCTCAATTCATCCACATCAGAGTTATCAAAAACATCTTGCACAAAAGGTTCAACAACGTCAATAGCACATAGAGAATGATCATCGCTAGGAAATTTCATTGCATCATAAATGTCCAATTCCACTACTTCTCCATCAAACTCCATGGTCAATTTACCACTAACATAATCAATTTTTGTCCTAGCCATTTTAAGAAATGGCCTACCTAACAAAATGGGTGCAGCATGCGAGTCATTTTCCATATCCATTACAAAGAAATCAGCAGGAAAAATTAGGTTGTCTACCATTACTAACACATCTTCAAGTATCCCTTTTGGGTACACATTAGATCTATCAACAAGTTGTACTACAAAACTAGTTTCCATTAGTGGCCCAAGGCCAAGTGATTTATAAATTGAATATGGCAAAACATTAATAGAAGCACCGAGATCAAGCATTGCTTTGTCAAAGCGGGTTTCCCCTATAACACAAGGAATGCTTATCATGCCCGGATCGCTGCATTTCTTGGGCATTCTCCTTTGGAAAACTGCCGACACATGCTCACTCACTTGCACTTTCTGTTTGCCCTTTAGTTTTTGATTTCTCTTGATAGTGCAAAGTTCCTTCAAAAAACGAGCATACTTAGGAATACTTTTCACCAACTTAAGGAGGGGAATGTTTACCTCGCATTTAGAGAAAGTCTCAAAAAGGTCCTTGTCCTCTATGATTCTTCTCTCCTTTAATGCTTCAGGAAAAGGGGTTGGTGGCTTTTCGGAGTACAGCGGCGGAAAGTTTGGTCGCACGTAAGTATCCTTCTCAACAAGACCTTCTGTTGTGTTTTCCGCAGGGGCGTCAGCTTGAAGGCGCAGGGGCGGCTCAAGAGCTGTCACCGCAGGGGCGGGGGCAGCCAGCCGTAGGGGCGTCCTTCATTCTGGGCTCGGCACAGCTGCAGCCGCAGGGGCGGCTATGGGTGCGGAAATAACAACAGAGGGTTCGCTTTGTGGCTCTTTCATTGGTTCTTGTCGAATTTGCTTCCCACTCCTTAATGTTAGGGCACTAACATTCTCCTTGGGGTTTATAAACATCTGGGAAGGCATTCCCCCGGAAAGCCTTGATTCGGTTCTTGAAATAGCTTCCGCCATTTGACCAACTTGCTTCTCAAGGTTCTTGATGCTTGATTCTGTTGTTTGGACATGAGTAGCAAAGTGTTTAGTCAAAACCTGCAACATATCTTCAGTTGAGTGATACTTACCTTGGCGGGGCTGTTGTTGTTTGTTTTGTTGATCCCTCCAACGAAAATTTTGTTGGTCACGCCAATTTGGCATGAAATTCTGTGTATAGGGATCGTTCCTAGGTCTTTGCTGATGTGGTTGTCCAAAACCCATTGCGTTAACTTCAGCATCGTCATCTTGAACTTGTGGACACATGTCAGTTGGATGATATGGGTCGGCACAAACTCCACAAGCCTTAAGCTGTTGCGGTGTTCCCATAAGTGTTAGCCTTTTCACCATTTCCTTCAATTCTGCCAGGTCGGTGGAAATCTCGCTCTTCCCGGAGCTCACGGCATGAACTCCTTTCTTAGCCGGGGTCCTTCCAAAATTCCGAGTCCCTTCCGCTAGTTCCTGTATCTTTTCCAAAGCAAGGCCAGGGGTAGAGTTAAAATATTACCTCCGCAAGCCGCATCGACGATCCTCCTTTCATTGTCTAGCAAGCCATTGTACAAGTACAAGACTAGATCTTGAGTTGAATACCCATGGAAAGGATAGCTGGATCGGAGGCGTGCAAACCTTTCAAAGTACTCATAGAGAGTTTCGGTTGCATCTTACTCGATGTTGCTTATAGCTTTCTTCAAGCTATTGGCCTTTTTAGCTGGAAAGTATTTCTCCACGAATGCTTTGTGAAGGTTTTCCCAAGTGTCAATGCTCCGGATGGAAGATGGTAATACCAATCATCCGCCGAATCCTTGAGTGTGAAGACGAATGCCCTCATCTTGATTTGTTCTTCGGTAATGTTGGCCGGCTTCATACTCACACAAACGGTGTGGAACTTCCCAAGGTGCTTGATGGGGTCTTCACCACTTAGCCCATGGAAGGATGGAAGTAGGTGGATGAGGCCCGGTTTGAGCTCAAAGTTGACTCCTTCCCCGAGTGTCGGTATAGCGACCGTAAGAGGGTTTTGAGCCAAAGTGGGCTGCGTAAGTTGACAAAGAGTACGGTCAGCCATCTCTTGTTGTAGTTGTTGTTGTCTTCGTTGCCGGATGTGCGTCCTCTCAATTTCTGGATCAAAAGAAGCAAAGCCAGAATTAGTAGCACGGGTTTGAACCATAAAATGGTTCAAACCAATAATCAATAATAACAATAAAATACAAAAACTCCCCGGCAATGGCGCCAAAATTTGACCAGAGGTATTTCTATGGTCATCTATACCCAATCAAAAGTAAATCCGGACTTAGCACTAAGAACAAGTATAGTGAGTAAGTAAGGGTCGAACCCAAGAGAGTTGAGGTGTTTTAGATGCAATTATTGATTATAATGACAAGTGACACAAAGGGGGGGGGTTTGGTTGAATTGATGCACAAAAACTTATGAAAACGATGAATACGACAAGTAAGACAATAATGGGTGAATCTACACTAGGTTGATTCTAAGCATGCAATTGCTACTTTGGTGTATTCCTTTTTCAAGTTTTTAAGTAATCTCCCGTCTCGATCATACATATGTGTTGAGCCAACCGGCATCAACACAACTTAACCTATTAAAGTTCCGTAAACCTACAAGAACAAATAATAAGTTAGCATTCAAACAAAGACAAAGGGATATAAAGAGAAGATTAAAACCGTTAAACTTATCTTTATATTTTTGTTCCTTTTCTTTAAGTAATTACAACCCGTTATTACTTAAAGTTGCTACTAGATTAAAGACCCGAACCCGGAACCTTTTAATCCTAGTTGTTTACATGCACTTTAGAACCTAAGGTGATCAATCTTAAGTATTAGTTAACATGCAATTAAACAATGGAGATCAAGGAAACACAAATCATTAAGGAATAAAAACTTATATTAAAAGGACTTACAACCAAAGTAACAAAGCAGCTTCAAACCAACCCAATGTAGCAAGGGAGTTAGCAACTCATTACAATGGAAAACTCAAATCTAAAAAATGGATTTTATGGGGACAAGCATGGATAATTCTAGCAATCAGCCATGGACTATTTATACTACAAAAGACACTTAATTAGGAGTAAATAGCTGGCCTAATTAAAACAGCCACCTTTAATACCATAAAGGTGGTGTAAACAGCCGGAGTAAAGTTTCTGGCGTTAAACCGCAGAGGCGGCCTTCAGAACCCGCAGGGGCGGTTTAGGCAGAATCAGTTAATCTTCTTCATAACCGCTGGGGCGGCTACACAGCTCCGCTGGGGCGGATCATTAATGCACTTCAACGTCTGATCTTTCGCCCTCCTGACGTTTCTGATGTCAAGGCACAGGGGCACCTCAAGGCCAACACTGGGGCGGTGACACAGACTCTACGCCTTCCAGCTCCCAAGGCGAGGCGCAGGCAGGGCGCAGTGGGAGGCGCAGGGGAGCTGGCCTTCGTCTTGTCTGGGCAAGTCACCGCAGGGGCGCCGATGGGTGGCACAGGGGCGGTGATCTGCATCTTGGCCGGCGCTGGTGAAGGTGCTGGGAGTGCTTCAGTGGGAAGTGTCACCCGCTGGGGCGGCTGCAAGGGCCCGCGGGGGCGGTGGAGCAACAGAAACTTTGCTTCTTGATCGATCTTTACTCCTAAGTGCTTATAACTCCTTCCTTAGCTTCTTTTGATCTTCTTCTTCTGGACCAAGGAGTTAGTAGCATAAACCGACACTAATGCAATAAAAAAGACTCTAAAAACTACCCGAAATGATAGTGATTCCATCACCTATCAATCCGGGAAGAAGAAACAACACAAACTCTTTTCTTTTCACCATTTGAATTAACCACCAACTTAGAGCTTTGCTCTAGACTTTTTGCACATAATTTTTCGACTTTAATTTTGGAGTTATGGACAGCAGTGCACAAAAACCGAAGCCTAGGAGATTGGCGTTTCTCAATTTCGAGATGCCTCAAAACCTTGATGCACATACCATAATCCGTTAGGATTATCGCTCAATCCGACTTTCGCAAGACACAAACACCCAGCTTTGTGAATGGTGCCGAGTTACTCATCGTCATGATTGACTTCCCCAAACCTATACTTTCCTACACTTTGAATTCAAACAATTGCTTTCATGGCCCTCCGACATAAAACATGCCAAAATCAACTCTTCCTAAACCCCGGATAGGTAAAGGAGGCAAATATTTTCGTTGAGGGGCTAAATGGTCAAAGAAAGAAATAAGAAAATCGAGGTGCCTTAATCATCTCATAAAGAAGTATAAGAACTTATATTGTGATTTCAACCTTCGTTTTTCTCAATATGATTTAGATAAAAACTTTCACATTATGAAACTTGCAAGGAAGGATAAACAACATACTCAATCTCTTCACAATTCATAATTTAATTCAAGCATACAATTGTCATCAAAAATACATTCCACAAGTAGTTTCATCATAGAAATCATTTCTAATCTTAGAAGCACAAAAATTTTCAAAATTTTCAAAATTTTCAAATTTTTATGGGTTTTTCAAAGCCTTTTTCATGAAATGCAATAATGAAACGTGTGACAATGAAAGGAAACATGCAAGTGTTCATAGACATAAGCAAAGAAAAGTGAGTAGAGTTATTACAAACGATAGTCACACCCCACCCCATACTTGAAATACACCTTTTCCTCAATGTTCAAAAGAAATAAATAAAAGAAAAGAAACAGGCGGTAGACATCCCTCAAGATACGGGCGTTCTCATCATCATCATCACTAGGAAGGAGGAGGCGGAAATGGATAGAAGTCCGAGCTGAAGTTCCGGCCAAACTACAGGCGGTAGACATCCCTCAAGATACGGGCGTTCTCCTGGCGGTCTACGTCATGGGCCTGCTGATGGATCTCTAGATCTCCCACTCTCCTCGAAAGATCGGTCGCCCACTCCGGTAACTGCGAATACCAAGTTGGCGGCTGGCCGTACCATGCAGGAGCGTCTTGAGGAGGAGTCGGTGCCACCAGTGGATGATCATACCATAGAGGATAAGCTCCCATCCATGACGTCTGATATCCAAACCAAGCGGGTGGAGTCTCCATCCACGTCGGCCTCTCACTCACACTAGCCCTGCGTGAAGAAGAAGAACCGGAAGGTCTAGAAGGGCGGGGAGATCGCCTAGGAGGCGCCGGGAAGTCGGCCGGCTGGTCCGGGAATGTACCAAAGTCGTGCTCAACACCTCTTGCATCATGGTCATCTCCTCCTCCCATCTCCACATCATCATCCTCAGCTGGAACCTCATCCGGCACATATGGAGGAGCTACAAGTCTATTGGCATGCATGGGTACGAAGGTCTCCTTCCAATTGTGGCGGCCTAGCATGATGGAGTACTCGGGAAGCCATGGGATACCTCTACCACCTCTCTCCTCCCAAGACATGGTTGCGTTAGGTGAAGCCCGGTGGCGGGCAAAGATGATCTCTCTAGTCATAAGCCCATTGAGACCCAAGGGTCTCGCCGCTATCCTAGTACATGCGGAATAGTCGATCCCTAGCTGGTTGGCAATGTGAGTCACCATACCCCCATAATCTATGTTCCCGGCCTTTTTGTTCTTCAACTTACTAATGGTGGAGGCAAGTAGGGTGGTACAATCGGCGGATCTACCGGTAAGCATGCAATAGAGGAGGAAAAGCTCATCGGTCTTGATCTTTTGTGGTGTTTCGGTCCTAGGGAAAAGACATTCCGAAAGGACTCTATGGGCTATCTTCAAGGCTAAGCTCATCGGTCTGAATTATGGAGAACTCATAGTTTTGCTCCATTAGCCTAAAGGAGACCGTTCTGTTAACGTTGTTATGCTCAAAGGAAGTTACAAACTCCCTTGTTATCTCCTCATAAGCATCTTATCTAATGGCGGAGAAGATGATCAATCTGGCTCTATCCAAGAGCCAAGTCAAGTCATTCACCACATTGAGCTCCTAAAGCTCCTCTAGGACAAGGTATCTAGGTCCTATGATCGGTCTTTTTCAATCCTCTCTAATGCTTCTACATAATCCTCATGGATTCTAGGAATTCTAGGAGGTGGTGGTGATGGTGGTTGACTATGAGGGGGTTGGGAAGAGGAGGAACTATCACCCTTTTGCTTCTTGTTCCTACTAGACTTCCTTCTGAACATTTTTTTCTCAACAACAGAAAAAACCACGGTCTGTTCTTGATTTTCCACGGTTGTGGAAATGTACGGAACCGTAGTTTTGGTCTGTCTCTCTCAAATCTCAGAAATTTCACACCAAAATCAACAATCACAACCCTATACTAATTTCAATTCCAATTTCATCCAGTTCTCCTATAATCTTGCAAGGAAATTGAACCAAAAAGACAAAGGAGAGAATAGGGAGTAAAAACCTAGGTTTGGATTTGAAAAATCAAAATTTCTTCTCCAATTTGGATTGTTCACTCAATTTGTTGCGGCTGAAGAATCGATTGAATCGGACTCTAGACGAGGGATTACGGGTGAAGGGATTGGCCGACGATTTCTGGGCGTGGTTCTGGGCGTGGAAAGGGGGTTTTGTTGTGTTTTTGAGAAGGAAAGAGGTTTATATAGTGGCTGTAAATATTTTGAAAACCACGGTCACTCGAGGCATTCCACGGCCGTGGAAATGTACGGACCCGTGGTTTTTCTCAGATTTGTGTCAAATTTTGGGAAATTACGGCCACATGTTACTTCCACAGCCGTGATTTTGGGCGTGGAAGTCTCTGTTGTGTGCCAAAATCTAAGTTTTGTCAATTCTTTCCAACTTTTGCTTCCTTCCCTTTCCCCTTCCTTATTCCTACATCCAAAAACATGACATACCGGGAGGTATCGAGGGGAAAACAAAACAAAAACAACTAAACTAAACTAATCTAAGAAAGAAAAACAAAAACGTAAGTGCAATATCTTGGGTTGCCTCCTGATGACATGAATTATGTATCATCATATTCATGCATATTATAGAAGATTGTCTCAGTTTACCTTGCATTTAGAGAGATTTTGTATGACTTTTATGTTCTATTCAATCATTTGTCGGAAATAGAGGTCTACACGAGTTTTTGATGAATTATAGGTAATTGGAGTGGAATTGGAAGCAAAAGCGGAGCAAGGAGCATCTAAGGATGTTAAGGAAGCTAAAGGAGTCTTAAAGGGTTCATAAAGAGCTAAGGAATTGCAAAGGAGAAGCATAGAATACGAGCCAAGAGAAGAGCACTTTCTATTGAAGAAAATCGTGCCAATTTACATATAAATCGGACGATTTTCCTCTCCAGAATTCGAACGATTTTGTGCATAAATCGCCTAGGTCGATCTATTGTGTTTTTCGGCCAAATGAAAAGACGACACAAAGCCTAATTATTTTGGGCTAGAGGAGAGTTTTGCCAAACGGCCCATTTGCAAGAAACTATAGAAGAGAACCCTACGAACGAAAACGAGGAGGCCGCAGCGGGAAATCTTTACACGTTTGAGAGGATTTGAAGATTCTTGGAAGGGGATTGAAGGACTCTTCGCCGGAAAGCTAATCTTGATTCTAGTTGTGAGATTTCTTTATTCATTGAAGTGTTTACTGTTTTTGGGTACGAAATTGAGTAACTTAAGAGATACGTTGAATTGTTTTGACAATCGTTTACAGATTTGAAGGTTATTGGATTTTTTCATTCAAGATTTGGTTTCTTTGCGATATCTCTTTCAATAATTAATTTGATTCGATTTTGAAAATGGTTGGCTAAAAACCTTGTGATTCTGGGGAGAATAGTTGATGATTAAGGCTTAGATGATGATAGACTGAACTCATTCAAACATTAGGACCCTGAGAGTTTAGATTTTAGTTTTGCGATAAACAGGAAAATCGGACTGTTCTTGGGGAAAATCGACCGATTTTCTTATGAACAGGACGATTTATTCTTCTGACGAACTTTAATTGAACCAATCTTTAATCAAAAATAATCCTTGCCTAATTCCCAACCTTGATTAACCTTTCTACCCTCTAATTGAATGTATGAAGGCACTTCAAACCTGTTTCTACATTTAATAGATTAAGATTTCAAGATTTGGGTAATAAAGAGACTCAACATCCTTTATTAAGAGTTTAATTGTGCTTGCTATTCTTTACTTTGGAGAGTCATATCCTAGAGTTTTAGATAGTTAGTTTGAACATAATTCTTGTCTTTAGATCTTTCTATATTGCAGCCTCAACAACCCTTATAGAGAGAACCTTTAGATTAGTCATATAGGTTTCGGAACTTCACCGTACGAATCCTACCTTTGAACATTTAATCTTGGCAATATAAACTCTGTCCTATATCTATAGAAGTGTCTTGAATCGAAAGCCGAAATCGGATACTTGAATCCTTGGAATCATTTCACTCTTATTTGATCACAAAAGCTTTTCGCACTTTTCGCTAGATAATTGAAATTGGATTTATTCTCACCAAATCCCTGAGTTCGACTCTGGAATTCTTACCGTACTACAGCTGATCCGTACACTGCGGGTTTGCTTTGCTTTGAGTTCTAGATACAAATTTAAGACTTTGACGCACACACCTTTTTGAGCGAACAAGCTTTGGCGCCGTTGTCGGGGATTTGGTCTAGACCAAATTCGGTTTTCGGTTGTCTAGCTTGAGAGCTCTTGCTCTTGTGATTTGACTTGTCTACTTGAGTGATCTTTGCAGGTTCTTTAGGTATATGCGAAAGACTAGATCCACTAAAGATCTAGTTCATTTCGATCCCGAATTGGAGAGAACTTTGAGAAGAAAGTTGAAGGAGAAGAAAATGGCTGAAAACGATGAGAGAAACTACCAGGCTGAACTGAACGAAGCTCAACGCCAACTCCAGTTGAGTGAGAAAGCACGAAAAGAAGATGAAATAAGTCATCAATTTCAGATTGATGAACTAAGAGCTATGATGTTGGACATGAAGTTGGAGTTGAACGAATCCAGGAAAAAGAAGAAAGTCAAGACACCAACTAAATCCATTCGAAATGACTCATCCGATGATGAAGAGATAGATCCGGACATGCCGGAACTTGAGGAGATCGATCCACTACTTCATCCTATTCGAAACACCCCAACACCAAGGGTTGTTCCTCGCATCCCAACTAGGAACGTTAGAGTTGTTAATAACGAAGATAGACCCCGAACTTTGGGGCAACGGATGGATCCAATTCAGCAACCACGCCGTCTAGGTGTGGATTTCGGAGCTGAAGACATCCAAGAGTTTAGCTTCTCACCACAAGTCATCACCATGGTTCGCCAAAGTCAATATGGCGGAGCAAGTACTGAATCTCCACACCAACACTTGCAGAATTTTGAGATTCTCATGGAGACTATGAAGCCGAAGAAGGCTACTACAAGCAATTACAAGATCAAACCGTTCTTCTTCTCTTTTAAGGACAAAGCTCTAGCTTGGTACCAAACACTTCCAGCTGCGAAGTTAGCTACATGGGAGGAATTGTCTTCGGAATTCCTCACCAAATTCTTTCCGCCATCCAAAACGGCGGAATTAAGAGGTAAAATAAATGCTTTTTCTATGAAACCTAATGAAAGCTTGTTTCAATCTTGGGAAAGGTTTCAAGATCTCTTGTTGGATTGCCCACACCATGGCATTTCCAAGCTGGAATTATTGGAGATCTACTACAAAGGATTGGATGTGGAGACACAATTCAATCTTCAATATCTCTCTTGTGGCACATTCATGGATATGAGAGAGGATGATGCTTGGGACTTCATTGAGAAGCAAGCCCAAGTGATTGAGAAGTATTCCCACCGGAAGGTGGACTCAAATAGCCGGAATCAAGGCGATCCGGGAGCCAAGTTGAATCAAGCCGCTCAAACACAAATATTCTCCCTCAAAGATGACATCAAAGAATTGAGGGAAGTACTCAAAACGAGTCTTCAAAAGACTAAGGAGCAGGAAGCCAACTACATGGGAAGAGACAACAATCAAAGGAGTGACAATAGGAATTCAAATTGGAGTAACAACAACAATAACAACAGAAACTCCAATTGGAATAACAACAACAATAGGAACTCAAATAACAACCATTGGAGGTCAAATCAGCAAAGTCCAGGTAATCCTTACTCTCATGCTGAAAAGGCTCTAATACCTCCATCTTCTTCTACTCTTTTAACAAGCCAAGGACAATCAATCGGATCAAGCAAACCCGATCCCATGCTAGAGACGATCCTAGGCAAGCTACAAGGGCTAGAGAGTTATATAACTTCGGTTGACAAAGCTCATAAAGCTTTGGAAAACCAAGTATTCAACAAAGCCGGAAAAGTTCCAAGAGATCAAGGGAAGCTTCCCGGAAAGACGGAAGATAACCCAAAGGGAAGGGTTATGGCAATAACTACTAGGAGTGGCAAAACGACCACCGATCCTCAACCTAAAGTAGTTGATACCGCCACAAAAGAAGGAGAGGCAAAAGAGAAGGAAGAAGTCTATGTTCCTCCTCCCGCTTACAAGCCACCTCTACCTTTTCCTCAATCTAGAGCGCGTGCACGCCTAGATAAACATTTTGGTAAGTTTGTTGAACTTATGAGTAAGCTACATATTAACATACCTTTTATGGATGCAATTTTAGGTATGCCGGCTTACGGGAAATTCCTCAAGGAGATCCTCTCTAACAAGAGGAAATTGGAAGATATAGGAGAAGTCAAGATGAGTATGGAGTCATCCGAACTCATCAAGACTATGACGGAGAATATGCCACCCAAGCTCCGTGATCCAGGATCTTTTTGCATACCCATCACTTTGGGAGAAGCCACCTATGATGCACTTTGTGATCTTGGAGCGAGTTTGAGTATCATACCTCTCGCCCTATGCAAGGCAGTTGGTTTAGGAGAGCCTAGACCGGTGAAGATCACACTCTACATGGCTGATCGTTCCACCACTAAGCCGGTGGGAATATTAGAAGACATTCCGGTAAAGCTCGGTAAGTTTTACATCCCAATAGATTTTGTCGTTCTTGACATACCTACAGATTACCCGGTTCCCATCATCCTTGGGAGACCGTTCCTTGCAACATCCGGATGCATGGTAGATTGCAAGAACGGCCAGCTATCCTTCCATATTGGTGAAGAAAAGATAGAATTCATACTCTCTTCCTTAATCAAGGAGCCAGCCTTGAAAGACGATGCTTTTGAAATTGTTGATGAAGAAGAGTCTAGAGAGGTAGTAAGTTCGATCTTGATGAAAGACCCTCTTCAAAAGGCTCTTAGCATGAGCATCATGGAGGAAGGAGTGGAACATGACTGCAATGAGGATGTGAAAGCATTAAATGATGTGGAGGAAGAACTAGGAGCAAGAATTGAAGAACTAGAGTGGACTCCGGAAACTGTGAAGAAAATCGACCTGCCTGAATTAAATCGACCGATTCATGAAAAGGCAATCCGATTTTTTACAACAGAAACAAAAATCGACCCGACTGAATTAAATCGTCCGATTTATGAAGAGGCAACCCGATCTTTTTCGACAGAAAGAAAAATCGTACCTCAAATCGACCGATTTATTTCAGGGGAGGTCGATCCAAAGGGAAATTTTCTGGATTCTCCAAACGTCTCCGCCGCCACTCTCGAATCTAATGATGCCGTACCTCCATCTCTAGAGGCTTCTCCTACAACAATCGAAGGCCAAGATTCATCATCAAACAAGGTACCCCCATCATTAGAATTAAAGCCACTTCCCACGCATTGAAGGTACGCATTTCTTGGCACTAATTCCACATATCCGGTCATTGTCAATGCGAATTTGAATGAAACTGAATTAGAAAAACTTATGCATCTTTTGAAGCAACATAGGAGAGCATTAGGTTACACCATTGATGATTTAGTAGGAATAAAGCCTTCTCTATGTATGCACAAAATTTTAATGGAAGAGGATTACAAACCTTCACGCCAACCTCAAAGACGGTTAAATCCGGCAATGAAAGAGGTCGTGAAGAAAGAAATCCTTAAGCTACTTGATGCAGGTATCATCTTCCCTATTTCTGATAGCAAATGGGTGAGTCCAGTACAAGTAGTACCCAAGAAAGGAGGCATTACCGTTGTTGCCAACAAGAACAACGAACTTATCCCAACACGGACAGTTACGGGGTGGCGAATGTGTATCGACTACCGCAAACTGAACGTGGCTACAAGGAAGGACCACTTCCCCCTTCCTTTTATCGATCAAATGTTGGAAAGGTTAGCCCAACATTCTTACTTTTGTTATCTAGATGGATATAGCGGTTTCTTTCAGATTCCAATTCATCCAGATGATCAAGAGAAGACGACTTTTACGTGCCCATGGGGTACGTTTGCTTATAGAAGAATGCCATTCGGCTTATGCAACGCTCCAGCCACCTTCCAAAGGTGTATGATGGCAATCTTCTCCGAATATGTAGAGAATATCATGGAAGTCTTCATGGACGACTTTTCGGTATATGGTTCTTCCTTTGATAACTGTCTCTATAACCTTTCACTAGTTCTTAAGAGATGTGAGGACACTAACTTAGTCTTAAACTGGGAAAAGTGTCATTTCATGGTAACCGAAGTGATTGTGTTAGGTCATCTAGTATCACAAAGGGGAATAGAAGTTGATAGAGCGAAAATAGAAACCATTGAGAAGTTACCTCCCCCTTCTTCGGTAAAAGGAATTAGAAGTTTCTTAGGACATGCAGGCTTCTATAGGAGATTCATAAAAGATTTTTCTAAGATTTCAAAACCCTTGACTAATCTTTTGATGAAGGACGCAACTTTCGAATTTTCGAAGGATTGTCTAGATGCCTTTTGCAGGATCAAAGAAGCTTTGATTTCAGCACCAATCATTCAACCACCCGATTGGACTCTTCCATTCGAGGTCATGTGCGACGCAAGCGACGTCGCCATAGGAGCAGTTCTTGGACAGAAGAAAGATGGTCGCACTCATGCCATCTACTACGCTAGCAAAACGCTAGATGAGGCTCAATATAATTATGCAACTACGGAAAAGGAACTTTTAGCCGTAGTATACGCTTTTGAGAAATTTTGTTCCTATCTTGTAGGTGCGAAGGTGATAGTCTATACGGACCATTCCGCAATCCGATACCTCTTCACGAAGAAGGATGCGAAGCCAAGGCTCCTAAGATGGATCCTACTCTTACAAGAGTTCGATTTAGAGATTAGAGATAAGAAAGGATCGGAAAACTCAGTTGCCGATCATCTTAGTCGTCTCCCACAACCCACCGGCGAGACGGACGAGCTTCCTATAGACGACTCGTTCCCTGACGAGCAGTTGCACGAGATTGAAGAGTGTCTTCAACAAATCTCAAAAGGTAATGATCCATGGTTCGCTGACATTGTGAATTACCTTGTTTGTCAGGAGATCCCACCGGGACTTTCATACGCTCAAAAGAAGAAATTCTTTAGTGACGTCCGGCAATTCTATTGGAACGAACCTCTTCTATTCAAAAGAGGTCCCGATGGCATTTACAGGAGATGCATCCCCGAAGATGAGATAGATAGTGTCATCCGCCACTGCCATTCTCTACCATGTGGCGGACATGCTAGTTCCCACAAGACTTGTGCTAAGGTACTTCGTTCCGGATTCTATTGGCCTACACTTTTCAAAGATGTGCAAAAGTTTGTTGTTTCTTGTGATGCTTGTCAAAGGACAGGTAATATATCCAGGAGGAATGAGATGCCTCTCAACAACATACAAGAAGTAGAGATCTTTGACGTATGGGGCATCGATTTTATGGGACCTTTCCCATCTTCATGCGGTAACCAATATATACTTCTTGCCGTAGAATATGTCTCAAGATGGGTAGAGGCAATCGCTTCTCCTACTAATGATGCAATGGTAGTGGTGAAGTTCCTCAATAGAACGATCTTCCCAAGGTTCGGAACCCCCCAAACCATCATTAGTGACGGAGGAACGCATTTCACGGCCCGTCGATTTGAGACTCTATTAGCTAAGTATGGGGTGACCCATAAGATAGCTACACCTTACCATCCGCAAACCAACGGACAAGTCGAAATATCCAATAGAGAGATCAAGGTAATTTTAGAGAAAACCGTCTCTAAAACAAGAAAGGATTGGTCAATGAAGCTTGACGATGCACTATGGGCATATAGGACGGCCTTCAAGACACCAATAGGTACTACTCCCTATAACCTTGTCTATGGTAAATCCTGTCATCTTCCTGTAGAGCTAGAGCACAAAGCCTATTGGGCCATCAAGTGGCTCAATTTTGACATGAAAGAAGCCGGAGAGAAGCGGCTCTTAGACATCAATGAGCTAGATGAAATCCGGCTAAACGCGTATGAGAACGCAAAGATATACAAGGAACGGACAAAGCGTTGGCATGATAAGCACATCATTCCAAAAGACTTGAAGGAGGGAGACCAAGTCCTCCTATTCAACTCAAGGCTGCGTCTATTTCCAGGTAAGCTCAAATCCCGTTGGACAGGACCTTATTTAATTAAACGAGTTTTCCCCCATGGTGCAGTTGAAGTATGGGGTGAACAAAGCGGAAGTTTCAAGGTCAATGGCCAACGGTTGAAGAAATATACACCGGAAGCTCCGATCGAGGAGATAGCTCCTATCCTCCTCCATTGAACACATACCATACACCGTCTAGCTAAAGACGATAAATTAAGCGCTTCTTGGGAGGCAACCCATGATAGTATAGCTTTTCACCCTTTTATCACTTAGTTAGAGTAGATTAATTGTTTTGCTTCTTTGTTTTCGTTTTTAGTTGTTCCTCGATGCACTCTTGGTTTGTCGTGTCATTAATCGCAGGAAATTAGGTCCAACTCGAGAGATCCATGGAATAAGGGAGCACAAACCAGTTAAATTTTCAAGATCCATGAAGAATAAGGAAGGAAATCGAGATACACTAAGTAAATCGTCTGATTCAAAAGCAGAGCAAGGCGATTTTTGACAACAGGAACAAAAATCGACCTGAAGATCGACCTGCCCAATTAAATCGTTCGATTTCCCATGTGTTCAGAGAAAAATCGAGTTACCCAAAATAAATCGTTCGATTTAGAAGCAAAGCAAGGCGATTTTTGACAACAGGAAGAAAAATCGACCTGAAGATCGACCCACCGAATTAAATCGTCCGATTTTCTTTGGATCCAGAGAAAAATCGCCCCAACGATTAAATCGACCCTATAAATCGTCCGATTTTCTTCACAGTTTCTCGACTCTATATAAAGACTCAACACTCGATCTTCCTCATTCCACAACTTACAACTCTCGATTTCCCCCTTCTTAAGAACGCCGAAAATCGCCCTCAACCTACAATCCTCATTCCTTCATCATTTTGAGTGATTCTTGGCTCCAAACTGAAGCATTTTCTACAAGCAACAAGGATCTAGCAACAACAAGCACGGCAATCGACTCCTCCACAAGGAATTCAGGTTTTTCTTTCCAAAAACCTAAGTTTCTAATTCAAATTGAAGTTTGCTTAGGAAGTGTTTGTTTGCTGGAATTGATTGAGGAATCTGCTTAGGAATCATTATAGGAGACTGTATGTGGTGATTGCTTGAACAGAACTTTATAGAATTGAGAGAATCGTTGAAATCGAGAGAAAAATCGACCCAGCCCAGAAAAATCGCCCATTCACCCCTCCTCGCTACATAGTGCTAGATGACTTAGATTCATTGTTTGTTCGGGAGGATGTTGACATGATGCTTGACAGGGCTGGACTGACCCAGTTTGCTACGATTAGGGAGGATGCTTATACCGAGATCACCCTAGAATTCCTTAGCACATTTGAGCATGATCCTAGGGAGAGGATAGTCACCTTCCTCCTTATGAGCCAAAACCACACTATGTCCATTGACACTTTTGGAGACTTGTTTGGCTTCTCCTATTCAGATGCAGGCACATTTGCTAGAGGTGTCAGCGCTAGTGACTTTTGGGAGGCTATTTCAGTGGGTTAATATGGTGGAGACAAGAGGCGACCCGGAAATTCCAAGGAAACTAGTATGTACAACCTCTCCTTCAAGGTAGTGCATAGGATTCTCAGTGAGAGCTTATTTGCACGGACAAAGACTCCACAATAGCTCAAGGCTGATGAGCTTTTCATTCTATACTGCATGACATCTACCACCACTCCTGACATTGCCACCATGCTTGCCGACTATCTAGGAAAGATAGCCAACAAAGCTAAGGGCGATATTTGTGCAGGAGGTCTTGTCACTCATGTGGCTAAGACCATGGGATTGGAGTTCTCTGGATGCACTCTAGCTGAGAGTGCCCTTCCATTACGCTCCCAGCGGTTGGTTGTTCGACAGGTCTTGATTCCTCGAGGGAGAGGAACACTTCATGTGCCCATGCCATGGCACACGGATCCGAAGAAGAAGCCATCCGAGATTATATGGAAGTCCGAATACACTATTCGGAACAAGAGAAACTGGAAGGAGACGTTCGAGTCGATGCTTGAGGAGTTCTCTCCTCCTACTTACTATGATGATGATGCAGGTGACTCCGAGGAGGAGGATGAGGATAGAGAACAGGGGACCATGCTCGAGTTTGAGAGTGACACTCATAGCGGTCATGCTACGGACGCCATGGACACCGACACTCATGGTGTAGGACCCAGCCGGACTAGTAGAGGCGAGGAGGAGACGGAGGATGACATGCAGCCACCTCGCCGCTCATTTGCACGTGCTCCAGGAGGACGAGGACGTCGCCCTCCCCGCCACTTTAGGGAGCTAGTCTCTAGCTTCCAGAGCCTCAGCACCGACTATCATGCTCTCCACACTGACTACGAGACCCTGAACACTCGGTTCAGGAACTACAGGGAGGAGACGGACGCTAGGCATTCATCCTATGAGGGCCAGATGAGAGACTTATACTTCCACCAATTCTGCCACTTCTACGATCCTAGCGCACCGATGTATCCATATCCACCACCTCCACCGCCGACAGAGGATTGAGCTTCCACTTCTTTTACATTGTAAGTATTTTTCTCCTTCTTATGCTTGATTTTCACATTGGGGACAATGTGGATGTCAAGTATGGGGTGGGGGTACTTACAATACCTTATGTTTCATTTTAGCACTTTATGTACTTTCCACTACTCTTGACAATTTGGCATGTAATAACTCTTGAACTACTTGCTTTCCATTATGACACTTGCATTTGCATGATCTTTTTCAAATCCCATGAATTTTCAAAAATTTTTTGTGCTTCTTATATGGAAATGACCTCTATGATGAGACTTGTGTTTATGGATAGGCAAAGAGATGCTTAGTTGTGTTGAGATGTTAATCATAGCATGAATGAATCTACTTTTATTACTTGAACACATGAATAAGTTATATGATCTAGTTGTTTTGATAAGAGAATGAAATAATAGTCGAAGCTATATTGCAAGTTCTTTTATATCATATAAGGATGACTAAGGCAATTCACTTCTTTTCTTTTCTCATATCTTGATCATGCTAGCCCCTCAATGAAATATGTAACCCTCCTTTTACCATCCGGGAATTAGGATAAGTGATTGAAAAAGGCATGTTTGATGTGGGAGGGCCAAGGAAAATGTATTGAAAGAAAGTGCAGAAATTCATAAGTTTGGGGACGTTGAACATGAGGATGAGTAACTCGGCACCATTCACATAGCCGGGTGTTTGTGTCTTGCCAAAGTCCGATTGAACGACAAGTCCTAATGGGATATGGTATGTGCATCAAGGGTTTGAGGCATCTCGAAATTGAGAAACGCCGATCTCCTAGGCTTCGGTTTTTGTGCACCGCTGTCCATACTCTCAAAAAGTAAAGTATAATGGAAGCAAAGCTTTCTACATGCGAAGCATGTGCGGTGAAGAAAATCTTGAAGGTATTATGTGTTCCTCTTTCCCGGATTAGCACCACAATTGCCAAAAAGAACTCCTTCCCTTAATACGTTTCTTGAACCTTTCCTTTGATTAGAAGACCTTGAGACTTTTATGCATGTGTTTAAGACTTAATGGCTTAGATTTGTTTGACTTTGATTACCTCTACACCTTTATCATGTTCTTTATTTGTGTTTTCATGAAAGAAAAGGAGGTTAGTTCATCTTATAATTACCATTGATACATGCTTTGCCTTTTTATGCCTTGAAATATCACTTTGAGGGTGATCCAATAAGAAGAAGCACTACCAAAAGAAGAGTTTTCGAGTTTTCATACATATATAATCCATGACATCTTATATTCTAAATTTGAGTCTTGCTTAGGGACAAGCAAGAGGCAAGTATGGGGTATTTTGATGACATGAATTATGTATCATCATATTCATGCATATTATAGAAGATTGTCTCAGTTTACCTTGCATTTAGAGAGATTTTGTATGACTTTTATGTTCTATTCAATCATTTGTCGGAAATAGAGGTCTACACGAGTTTTTGATGAATTATAGGTAATTGGAGTGGAATTGGAAGCAAAAGCGGAGCAAGGAGCATCTAAGGATGTTAAGGAAGCTAAAGGAGTCTTACAGGGTTCATAAAGAGCTAAGGAATTGCAAAGAAGAAGCATAGAATACGAGCCAAGAGAAGAGCACTTTCTGTTGAAGAAAATCGTGCCAATTCACATATAAATCGGACGATTTTCCTCTCCAGAATTCGAACAATTTTGTGCATAAATCGCCTGGGTCGATCTATTGTGTTTTTCGGCCAAATGAAAAGACGACACAAAGCCTAATTATTTTGGGCTAGAGGAGAGTTTTGCCAAACGGCCCATTTGCAAGAAACTATAGAAGAGAACCCTACAAACGAAAACGAGGAGGCCGCAGCGGGAAATCTTTACACGTTTGAGAGGATTTGAAGATTCTTGGAAGGGGATTGAAGGACTCTTCGCCGGAAAGCTAATCTTGATTCTAGTTGTGAGATTTCTTTATTCATTGAAGTGTTTACTATTTTTGGGTACGAAATTGAGTAACTTAAGAGATACGTTGAATTGTTTTGACAATCGTTTACAGATTCGAAGGTTATTGGATTTTTTCATTCAAGATTTGGTTTCTTTGCGATATCTCTTTCAATAATTAATTTGATTCGATTTTGAAAATGGTTGGCTAAAAACCTTGTGATTCTGGGGAGAATAGTTGATGATTAAGGCTTAGATGATGATAGACTGAACTCATTCAAACATTAGGACCCTGAGAGTTTAGATTTTAGTTTTGCGATAAACAGGAAAATCGGGCTGTTCTTGGGGAAAATCAACCGATTTTCTTATGAACAGGACGATTTATTCTTCTGACGAACTTTAATTGAACCAATCTTTAATCAAAACTAATCCTTGCCTAATTCCCAACCTTGATTAACCTTTCTACCCTCTAATTGAATGTATGAAGGCACTTCAAACCTGTTTCTACATTTAATAGATTAAGATTTCAAGATTTGGGTAATAAAGAGACTCAACATCCTTTATTAAGAGTTTAATTGTGCTTGCTATTCTTTACTTTGGAGAGTCATATCCTGGAGTTTCAGATAGTTAGTTTGAACATAATTCTTGTCTTTAGATCTTTCTATATTGCAGCCTCAACAACCCTTATAGAGAGAACCTTTAGATTAGTCATATAGGTTTCGGAACTTCACCGTACGAATCCTACATTTGAACATTTAATCTTGGCAATATAAACTTTGTCCTATATCTATAGAAGTGTCTTGAATCGAAAGCCGAAATCGGATACTTGAATCCTTGGAATCATTTCACTCTTATTTGATCACAAAAGCTTTTCGCACTTTTCGCTAGATAATTGAAATTGGATTTATTCTCACCAAATCCCTGAGTTCGACTCTGGAATTCTTACCGTACTACAGCTGATCCGTACACTGCGGGTTCGCATTGCTTTGAGTTCTATATACAAATTTAAGACTTTGACGCACACACCTTTTTGAGCGAACACCTCCCAAGAAGCGCTTGTTTTGGGTCCGTAGCTAGACCGTTCCTGAGTTTATTCGAGGACAATCGGAGCGATTTCCTCAATCGGGAGCTCCGGTGAATACTTCTTAAGTCGTTGCCCATTCACCTTGAAACTTCCGCTCTTTTCACCCCATACTTCAACTGCGCCATGGGGAAAAACACGTTTAATCAAATATGGTCCATTCCAACGAGATTTAAGCTTACATAGGAAGAGCCGAAGTCTCGAATTGAAGAGGAGAACTTGATCTCCTTCTTTGAGGTCCTTTGGAATGATATGCTTATCATGCCAACGCTTCTCCCTTTCTTTGTAAATCTTGGCGTTTTCATAGGCGTTCAAGCGAAGTTCTTCAAGCTCGTTAAGGTCCAAGAGGCGCTTCTCGCCCGCTTCCTTGATGCCGAAGTTCAACCACTTCACAGCCCAGTACGCCTTGTGTTCTAGCTCCACCAGGAGATGACAAGACTTCTCATACACAAGGTTGTATGGTGTTGTACTTATGGGAGTCTTGTATGCAGTTCTATACGCCCATAACGCTTCATCTAGTTTCAAAGACCAATCCTTCCTTGTCTTTGAAACCGTCTTCTCAAGGATGCCCTTGATCTCTCTATTCGAAATTTCCACTTGCCCACTTGTTTGTGGATAGTAGGGAGTGGCGATCTTATGAGTCACCCCATACTTAGCTAGTAGAGCTTCGAATCATCGGGCAATGAAGTGTGAACCTCCGTCACTAATGATGGTCCGTGGTGTCCCAAACCTTGGGAAAATAGTTCTATTAAAGAACTTGACAACAACCATGGCATCATTAGTTGGAGAGGCAATAGCTTCAACCCACCTCGAAACATAATCTACAGCTAGAAGTATGTATTGGTTTCCACAAGATGATGGGAAAGGTCCCATGAAGTCGACTCCCTAAACGTCAAAGATTTCCACCTCCTGAATGTTGTTGAGAGGCATCTCGTTTCTCCTAGAGATATTTCTTGTTCTTTGACAAGCATCGCAACAATAAACAAAGGTTTGCACATTCATAGCATGGATTATAGTCTATATTTTGGGGTTTGTTTGGACGTTTTATCTTTTATAATCTGCATATTTGTATGTATATTATGTGATTATATTACCATTTCATCTACCTTTGCGAGAATCGAGGTCTACACCTAGTTTTGTTGTAATCGTAGGTAAAATGTCACGTTTTGCATCAAAAAGGAACAAAAGGAGCTATGGAGTCGTTGGAGCTACATTGAGGAACATAAGGAACCACCCAGGAAGCATAGCCATGGATTAAAGATTCACTTTGGACCAGTTTTGAGAGATTTCACATTCAGTTGTGACTCACCTCGGTTGACCAGAGATTCATCTCGACCGAGGTGATCCAGAGAAGCCGACTCGACCGAGGCGAATACCTAGGACGCGGCGAGAATATTTTATTCTTGGCTGAGATCTTTTGTCTTTGGAAAGTGATCTCATATTTTTGGGCTTGGCTCCTGGAAGGAAGAAGATCTTATATTTTACCTATTTTTATGGGAAGAGATCTTTCTAAGATATTTTATCTTTGGAGGGTTATTTTCTTATAAAAAGGGTTGGATTTCCACAAATCCAACATAATGCTATACCATCGATCAGGGTTTATACGCAGCAGCAACCATACTCCAGTTGGGGAGTTTTGAAGAACCTTTTTGAAGGTTAAAGGAAGGTTGAAGATCATAGCTTTTATAGCTTTTGGAGGGTTTTGTAAGATTGTCTTCGATTCCCTTCCTTGTTGTCTTCTCTTATTGGGTTTATATCCAAGGAACGCTTTTGTTTTGATATTTGATTCAGTTATTGAAGTCTTTTCATTAAATTCTTCTTGTTCAAATATTCACCTTCTTCCCATATATTTGATTAATACTTTCATGATGATGATGAGTGGCTAATTTCCTTATGTGATTCTAGGGTGATTGGCTGAAGGTTGTGGGAAAAACAATGATAGAATAATCTTAGATTCCAGTAGGACCCTGAAAGTTCGAGTCTTTGACCTTAACCCTAAGCATCTCGTTCAGTCGATGAACATCTCGGCCGGGGTGGAATTCGTCTGACCGAGGTGACTTATCCGATCCTAAACTGAGAGTTAAGTGTTAGAGTTTGTCAAATCCTATTCTTATTACACCTTTCCTGGTTCAATGCAAGCTTAGGATGAGACTTACCCGGTAATTCCTTAGTTTGTGTACCAACGATCATAAGTGTAGGTAATAAAGGTTTATCCTTTATTGGGGTTTGAGTGTGCTTTCATCCCATCTTTGTGAGTTAGCCTGAGACTTACCCGGTAAAGGTTGATTCTATTCCCTTAGATGGTGTGTTAGTTTGAGGTTATAGTTCTTTATCTTGATTCCTTGAGACTTACCCGGTAATAGGAGTTACGGTTTAGGATTAGTGAGTAGTGAGACTTACCCGGTGATCTATTCCACTTTAGTAACACCTTCCCCACGCAAAAACCTCAGCTTTGTCCGCTTATCTTTAGATCTTGAGTTGGAACCACAACTAGACGCTTTAATCCCTAGAATTGCATGTTTGCTTTATTGACTTCTTATTCATCTTTGATTGTGTTAATTGCTCTTGTGGTTAGTATTTACGAAGCTTACCGTTATCGACTTTGTTTCACCGAGTCCCTGTGATCGACCCCTGGAATTTCTTGCTTTTTACTACGATTGACCCGTACACTGCGGGTTCGCATCCTTGTTTTAAGCTTAAGTCTAGGGTTATAAATTTAAAGCTTGCACACACCGTTTGGAGCGAACAAGTTTTTGGCGCCGTTGCCGGGGACTTGGTCTAGACCAAGCCGGTTGCTGTTTGTTTTTTGGGCACTTGCCCCCTTGTCTACTTACCACTCTACTTGAGTGACTTTTGCAGGTTCTTTCACAGGTTTATGCAAAGAACCCGTGCTGGGAAGGAAATCGTTCCTTACGATCCTGAACCCGAAACGACATACAAACGACGCTTGAAAGAAGCGAAGATGGCCAACCAAGACAATCGCGATCTTGAGGCCGAATTGAAAGCAGCTTTGGAACAACTCCACCTCAGCCAAGAAGAATTGAGGCAGGAGAGAGAAGAGACTCGCATCAGGATTGAAGCGATCAAAGCTGACATGGAAGCTTTACGAGACCAGTTTCTACCTCGACGGAGGGAAGATCCTGTCCCAGATCCTCGACCGAATCCGGTCCCAGTCGCTGACCCTCGACCGAGGCAGGTTCCATCACCTGTCGCCCCGGCCGAGATACTTCCACCTCGGATGCCTGTCCGAGGTGCTCTTTTTGCAGGAAACCCGCAAACCCTAGGTCAAAGGATGGACCCTAATCAACAGCTGAGGCGTCCAGGAGTGAACCTAGGAGATCCAGCGGATCATGACTATGAACTTCGACCGCAAGTTCTGTCCATGATTCGCCAATGCCAATTCGAAGGGCTAGAGAAGGAATCACCACATCAACATCTTCAAAACTACGAGATCTTGATGGAAACCTTGCGACCTTCCAGAATTGAAAATAATAATTACAACCTAAGACCTTTTTACTTTTCTTTAAAAGATAGAGCTCTTACTTGGTATCAATCTCTTCCTCCAGGAAAAATTAGCACGTGGGAGGAGATGACTACGGAATTCTTGACCAAATTCTTTCCCCCCTCAAAGATAGCTGAAATGAGAGGGAAGATCAATGCTTTCATTATGAAGGACAAGGAGAGCTTGTCCAAATCTTGGGAGCGGTTCAAGGATATCCTTTTGGATTGCCCACATCATGGGATTCCAAAAATCGAGTTGTTGGAGATCTACTTCAAAGGACTGGATGGAAACACCCAGTTCAACCTCCAACTACTCTCCGCCGGTACCTTTATGGACATGGCGATTGACGAGGCTTGGGACTTCATTGAGAAGCAAGCCTTGCACATGGAGAAATATACCCACCAAGGAGCTGAAGGTGGAGTTAAAAGAGTCAACTTTCAAGAGACTCAATCCAACAACAATCAACTCACGTCTTTGAAGAATGACGTGAAGCAATTGAAGGAACTCTTGGTTGCTCAAACCAAGAAGGAAGAGCAAGGACAAAGGAACAACAACAATGGATACCGTAACAACAACAACGGTTCCTGGAACAACAACTACAACAACAACAATAGAGGGTCCAATAGCAACAATTGGAGGACGAACAATCAAAACAACCAGAATCCTGGTAACAATTATTCTAACTCCAACTCTAATAATTCCTCTAACCCTTTCCTCTCTTCTCCTTCTTCTTCTTCTACTCCATTAAAGAGCCAGGGGCAAGGATCAAGTTCGTCTCAGCCAGAAAAGAAAGACGCAGTTCTGGAGGCTATCTTGATCAAGCTTAGTACTATGGAGACTTCTATGACTTCATTTTCGAGGGCCCAAAAGTCCTTCGAACAACAACTTGCAAGTAGGGCGAATGAAGCGCCAAGAGATCCAGGGAAGCTTCCAGCAAAGACGGAAAGCAACCCTAAGGGCCAGTGCATGGCCATAACGACGAGGAGTGGACTCAAAACTGCAGATCCAGTACCTCGGTCGACGCAGACCACCTCGGTCCAGATCCAGTCGAAGAACACCTCGACCGAGATGCCACCCGAGGCGGAACCACAGAAAGCGGAGGGGAAAACTGAAGTTTATATTCCACCTTCTACATACAAACCACCACTTCCATTCCCCCAGTCAAGGGCCAGAGCACATCTAGACAAGCACTTTGGTAAGTTCCTTGACTTGATGAATAAGCTGCATATTGGAAGACTTTGGTGAAGTTAGGATGACATCTAAATCCTCGGAGCTTATTCAAATCATGAAGGAGAAGATGCCACCTAAATTAAGAGATCTCGGCTCATTTTGCATTCCCATTCAAGTTGGGGATGTCACTTGTGAAGCCCTTTGTGATCTAGGAGCCAGCGTGAGCATCATCCCGTTGGAGCTATGTATGAAGATCGGACTTGGAGAGCCCAAGCCGGTCAAGATTCGACTTTATATGGCGGATCGCTCCATCACCCATCCCGTGGGCATTTTGGAAGACGTTCCGGTCAAGTTAGGTAACTTCTATTTGCCTATAGATTTTGTAGTACTTGACATTCCCGCATATTATCCTGTTCCTATCATTCTCGGGAGGCCATTTCTAGCAACTTCGGGTTGCAACGTGGATTGCAAGAACGCCAAGTTGAAATTTAACATTGGTGGCGATGAGGTAGAGTTCGCACTACTTGCAGCCATGAAAGGGGAGCAGCTAACTGATGATATCTTCAACATCTACGATGAAGAAGAATCAAGAGAATTGGTGAGCTCTATCCTTATTAACGATCCACTCGAAAGAGTTATTAGCTTCAGTTTAATGGAGGAAGGTATAGATGCTTCTTGTGATGCAGATATACAGAGCTTGAAGGCCCTGGAAGAAGATCCAGGAGCTAAAACTGAGACTCTACTTCAGGAGACGAAGATCTCCAGTTTTGATTCCAGTTGCAGTACCTCGAACGAGGCACTTCCTGGACTGAGCGAGGCGACTGAAGAACATCTCGGTCAACGCCTCTGCGCCTCGACCGAGGTCGATGGCGAGATGACTTCAACTGAGACTTCCGAAAGTCCAGTTTCTGGATCTACTCCACTGGAAGGAGGAAGCAAGGATCCCCCTCAGAAAACACCCCCAGTTGTGGAGCTTAATCAACTCCCTAGTCACTTGAGGTATGTTTTTCTTGGACCGGATTCTACTTATCCCGTTATTGTTAGTGCTTCCCTTTCCGAATCTGAATTAACTAAGCTAATGCATGTCCTGAGAAAACATCGAAAGGCTATAGGTTATACCACGGACGATTTTATTGGCATTAAGCCTTCTTTCTGCATGCATAGAATTCTAATGGAGGATAATCATAAGACTTCACGGGAACCTCAAAGACGGTTAAATCCGATCATGAAAGAGGTTGTGAAGAAGGAAGTTCTTAAGTTGTTGGATGCAGGTATCATATATCCTATCTCGGACAGCAAGTGGGTTAGCCCGGTGCATGTGGTTCCGAAGAAAGGAGGGATGACCGTTGTAACGAATAAGAACAACGAGTTGATCCCAACTAGGACCGTCACGGGCTGGAGGGTTTGCATTGATTATAGGAAGCTGAACACGGTGACTCGGAAGGACCATTTTCCGCTTCCCTTCATCGATCAAATGCTCGAACGGTTGGCCCAGCATTCACACTTTTGCTACTTGGACGGTTACAGTGGATTCTTCCAGATTCCTATCCATCCGGATGATCAGGAGAAGACCACTTTCACTTGTCCATGGGGGACATTTGCTTATAGGAGGATGCCATTCGGACTGTGTAATGCACCCGCTACCTTCCAGCGATGCATGATGGCTATCTTTTCCGAGTACATAGAGGAGATCATGGAGGTATTCATGGATGATTTTTCTGTATATGGTTCCTCTTTTGATGATTGCCTATCTAACCTTTCTCTAGTGCTTAAAAGATGTGAATACACTAACCTTGTTCTAAATTGGGAGAAATGTCATTTTATGGTTAATGAAGGCATTGTACTAGGACACCTCGTTTCTAATCGAGGTATTGAGGTCGATCGAGCTAAGATCGAGACTATTGAAAAACTCCCTCCTCCTTGTTCTGTTAAAGGTGTGAGGAGTTTTCTCGGGCATGCAGGTTTCTACAGGAGATTCATCAAGGACTTCTCTAAGATTTCTAAACCTCTAACTAACCTCTTGAATAAAGATGTTGTTTTTGAGTTTTCTTAGGAGTGTCTTGATGCTTTTTACAGGATTAAGGAAGCGTTGATCTCCGCTCCCATTATCCAACCTCCTGATTGGACCTTGCCCTTTGAGGTCATGTGTGATGCTAGTGATGTAGCCGTAGGAGCGGTGCTTGGACAGAAGAAGGATGGCCGGACCACCGCCATTTACTATGCTAGCAAGACGCTAGATGTAGCCCAGCACAACTACGCTACCACTGAGAAGGAGTTGTTGGCGATTGTATATGCTTTCGAGAAGTTTCGTTCCTATTTAGTAGGGGCGAAAGTCATTTTCTACACCGACCATGCTGCCATCCGTTACTTGCTTGCTAAGAAAGATGCTAAGCCACGCCTTATTCGATGGATTCTCTTGCTTCAAGAGTTTGACTTAGAGATCCGCGATAAGAAGGGATCCGAGAACTCCGTTGCGGATCACCTCAGCCGGCTACCGGAATCTTCCCGCGAGACGGATGATCCACCCATAGACGATTCATTCCCCGATGAGCACTTACACTTGTTGGAGCAATGGATAGACTTACTTACTTCACCCCACGATGGAGGTGAAGTATGGGGTGAGGGTACCTCCCATCACATATAGAGATGCATTATGGTCCAGCTAGCGACCTTAAACCAAGCGCTTCTTGGGAGGCAACCCAAGGTATTGCTTTCTTTTCCCTTTTTCTGTTTTAGCTTAGATAGTTTGCTTTTGCTCTGTTTTGTTTGTTTTTGGCGTCCTAGACAGATAACAGGTTACAGCTAAGGAAGGAGAACCAATCAGGAGCATAACTGGAAGAACAGAAGTTCGAGAATTCGAGAAGACGAAGTTTGACTGAGACACCTCGGTCCAGTCGAGGCCACCTCGACCGAGTTGATTCTTGAGCAACCGAGGCGACTAGGGTTTCTGCAGAACCACCTCGGTCCGTACCACCTCGGTCCAGTCGAGACCATCTCGACCGAGGTGACAGCAGTTCCAGAAACAATATAAAAAGGGGGAAATTTTCTTTTTTTCACTTTTTACCTATTTCGACTCGACCGCGGCGCTTTCTCACCTCGCTTCTTTGATTCTTGCTCGTTTTCGAAGATTTCCGCTTCCAAACTGCGATTAAGGCATAGAGGATCCCGTTGCAAGTACAGATCTGCGAAGAAATCGAACGATTCGGCCGAAACAAGGTAAAAACGAAACCGAACCCTAACTCGTTTATTCGCTTCGATTTGGGCTTTGGTTGCCCTTGTATCTGTTGAGAAAAGGCTTAAGTACCCCATAGGAAGCAATTGTAGTGATATTGGGGGAAAAGAACTGGAATTCTGAGAGTTGAATCGTGAACTGTCTCCGCCTCGGTCCAGTCGAGCTGCGCCTCGGCCGAGGTGATTCTTGAGAGCTGTCAGTCGACCGAGGTGACCTGACAGTAAGATATTTTTGAAGATGAGTTCTGACAGATTACTTGCCATTAGGGATAGATCCTCTCCTTCCCCTTCTTCTTCCTCTCCTAGACCTTCTATCCTGGTGATCCACGAGAGACACCGGGTAGATTATGAGCGTATAGCTAGCCGTCCAGTGATCGCACCACGATTCCTGGACATTTCAGCTTTTGATTGCCTCAAGGTCGACGGAGACCTTAGGAGGATGATTACCACTGTAGGGCTAGATCAGTTCACTGAGATCCGAGCCCCAGCCTACTTGGAGCCCACCCTAGAGTTCGTTAGCTCCTTCACCTACCTCCCCACAGAGCGAGCTGTGAAGTACCGGTTGATGAACCGGAACTTCTTAGTTCCCTTAGATTACTGGAGAGATATTTTTGGCTTCCCTGCCCCTACTGCTGTTGACTTCCCGACCCGAGCTGTAGCTAGAGAGTTTTGGGGTCAGATTGCTCATGTGGTTGAGCATGCAGACAGATGGCGCCCTGGTGATTCCAGGGAGAAGATTATCTTCCATCTAGCTTTTAGGTTAGCTCATCGTATCTTCAGTGAGACACTTCTGGCGCGTACTGAGACGCCCCAGAAGGTCCGATAGGGGGAGCTTTTCGGTCTGTACTGTATGGTGACAGGAGGATTCCCCGACTTTGGCTTGATGTTGGCAGAGGACCTGCACAAGATCAAGGCCAAGGGGAAGGAAGATATCTGTTGTGGAGGGATTGTGACACACATTGCCAGATATCAGGATATGGATCTCAGTAGGTGTACTATGGTGGCGGCTCCGAAGCCGCTTGGACTGCAGGAGATGATCACTCGGAGGATTCTAGTTCCCCGAGGTCTGACTACTCCATACGTGGATATGTCGTGGGAGCTGACTGCGCCACAGGGGATCAGGTGGTCTGCCTAGTTCACTGTTTATGACCCGCACTATTGGCAGACCGCTTGGGCTCCATTGATGGAGGATTTTAGGGAGGCAGCAGCTGCCCCAGCTGAGGAGGAGGAGGCTGATGACGAGGATACAGTGGATGAGAGAGAGGATGGAGTCCCGATGGATACAGGGACGGATACTGCAGGGCCGAGTGCACCAGTCATAGACCTTGATGATGATGATGATGAGACTAAGCCTGCACTAGCTGATGCACCTGCTACTTCTCCAGTTAGGCCTGTTAGACGCAAGAGGCGCAGAGTGAGGGATCCAGATGCTCACAGACGGATCGATGACCTGACGGATCAAGTTATTGATTCATATGCTGCTTTGTCGCTGGATATCCGCGAGATGCAGGAGCGGCAGCATTATCAGCATATGATGGCCCAGATCCAGTTCGAGCACGTCATGGGCTATCCGTTCGACCCGACCCAGTATCCGTACGTGCCACCACCACCACCACCGGATCGCGACTACTGATGAGCTGCAGGATTTTCTTTATTATATTTTTATGCAGTTCAGCTATTTATCCGGTGAGTACTCTTATCTTTAGACTTATTTTGACCCACTGGGACAGTGTGTCCCAAGTATGGGGTATTTGATGTACTTATTTGATGACGATTTGATGTACTTATTTGATGACTTTGATGTATGACTCACACTTGATCGGATATTTTATATTTATGCTTCACTTCTGCATTTATATGTTATCTGAGATTGCATGCATATTTACAGGTTATTTGATTGAGAAAAACGTCGAAACTGGAAAAAAAATGGTTTTAAAAAAAAAAAAAAATTTTGACCTCGACCGAGTCAGTCTTGGCCAAACGAGGCGTTTCACCTCGGTTGACCCAAGAACACCTCGACCGAGGTAGGTTAACTGAGAGTTTTCGAAAACGATTTTTGTGTTACTTATCTGGATATGATCTCAGTGAAGATCTTGTTTACTGACTGGTTTTAAATTCTTTATGTTTTTGAAAGGTTTTATAATATGTTTAAGTTGCTAAATGCTTTGTTTAAAATTATTGGCATGTTTAATACTTTGTTTTTATCTAAATTATGTTGAATTTGAAGGTTGACACCACATCATGAGTTCTCTCACTTTCTTCCTGGAAAGACCAAGGCAATTCATTCTTCTCTCTTCTTCTTCTTGATCATGCTTAGCCCCTCACATACATTTTGCCTCCCTTTACCTATCCGGGAATTTGGAAGCAAGCGAAGTGGTGAAAGGAAGTGAAGTTAAAGTTGAGAAGTTGGCTGGAAGTGAAAGTGTTAGAAAGTAATTTTAGGTTTGGGGAAGTCAATCATGAAGATGAGTAACTCGGCACCATTCACATAGCCGGGTGTTTGTGTCTTGCCAAAGTTGGATTGAGCGATATTCCTAACGGGTCATGGTATGTGCATCAAGGGTTTGATGCATCTCAAGAAATTGATGATTGCGGATTTCCTAGGCTTCGGTTATTGTGCACCTCTGTCCATGCATCCCAAAAAGTAAAGTAAAAAGAAAAAGTGTGAAATAAGCAAAGCTTATTGGTGGAAGATGTTGCAAGTCAAAGTGAAAGTGAAGTTAGTCCTTTTCCCGGATTCTAGCACCACATTACCTTACATACATCCCTACCCTACACGTTTCTTGACCTTTCTTTTGGGAAGCCCTTGAGACCTTGAGCTTGTTGATTGACTTAGTGGTTTAAACTGGATTATACATGATTAATTTTGATAATTATGACTTATTATGCATTCTATGATTTTATGCAAAGATGAACAACTTTCCTATATTTATAAAATGTTTTGATCATATTTGGATTTTAAATTCCATGAAGTATTCTCTTAGAGTGATCTATGATTGTTGCACACCATAAAAATGTTTTTGAAAGACTTTTCATTGATTTTATTGACTTATAATCCATTCTATCTTGTCTTCTATATGCGGAACTTGCTTGGGGACAAGCAAGGGCTAAGTATGGGGTATTTTGATAGCATGGATTATAGTCTATATTTTGGGGTTTGTTTGGACGTTTTATCTTTTATAATCTTCATGTTTGTACGTATATTATGTGATTATATTACCATTTTATCTACCTTTGCGAGAATCGAGGTCTACACCTAGTTTTGTTGTAATCGTAGGTAAAATGGCACGTTTTGCATCAAAAAGGAACAAAAGGAGTTATGGAGTCGTTGGAGCTACATTGAGGAACATAAGGAACCACCCAGGAAGCATAGCCATGGATTAAAGATTCACTTTGGACCAGTTTTGAGAGATTTCATATTCAGTTGTGACTCACCTCGGTTGACCGGAGATTCATCTCGACCGAGGTGATCCAGAGAAGCCGACTCGACCGAGGCGAATACCTAGGACGCGGCGAGAATATTTTATTCTTGGCTGAGATCTTTTATCTTTGGAAAGTGATCTCATATTTTTGGGCTTGGCTCCTGGAAGGAAGAAGATCTTATATTTTACCTATTTTTATGGGAAGAGATCTTTCTAAGATATTTTATCTTTGGAGGGTTATTTTCCTATAAAAAGGGTTTGATTTTTACAAATCCAACATCATGCTATACCATCGATCAAGGTTTATACGCAGCAGCAATCATACTCCAGTTGGGGAGTTTTGAAGAACCTTTTTGAAGGTTGAAGGAAGGTTGAAGATCATAGCTTTTATAGCTTTTGGAGGATTTTGTAAGATTGTCTTCGATTCCCTTCCTTGTTGTCTTCTCTTATTGGGTTTATATCGAAGGAACGCTTTTGTTGTGATATTTGATTCAGTTATTGAAGTCTTTTCATTAAATTCTTCTTGTTCAAATATTCACCTTCTTCCCATATATTTGATTAATACTTTCATGATGATGATGAGTGGCTAATTTCCTTGTGTGATTCTAGGGTGATTGGCTGAAGGTTGTGGGAAAAACAATGATAGAATAATCTTAGATTCCAGTAGGACCCTGAAAGTTCGAGTCTTTGACCTTAACCCTAAGCATCTCGTTCAGTCGATGAACATCTCGGCCGGGGTGGAATTCGTTTGACCGAGGTGACTTATCCGATCCTAAACTGAGAGTTAAGTGTTAGAGTTTGCCAAATCCTATTCTTATTACACCTTTCCTGGTTCAATGCAAGCTTAGGATGAGACTTACCCGGTAATTCCTTAGTTTGTGTGCCAACGATCATAAGTGTAGGTAATAAAGGTTTATCCTTTATTGGGGTTTGAGTGTGCTTTCATCCCATCTTTGTGAGTTAGCGTGAGACTTACCCGGTAAAGGTTGATTCTATTCCCTTAGATGGTGTGTTAGTTTGAGGTTATAGTTCTTTATCTTGATTCCTTGAGACTTACCCGGTAATAGGAGTTACGGTTTAGGATTAGTGAGTAGTGAGACTTACCCGGTGATCTATTCCACTTTAGTAACACCTTCCCCACGCAAAAACCTCAGCTTTGTCCGCTTATCTTTAGATCTTGAGTTGGAACCACAACTAGACGCTTTAATCCCTAGAACTGCATGTTTGCTTTATTGACTTCTTATTCATCTTTGATTGTGTTAATTGCTCTTGTGGTTAGTATTTACGAAGCTTACCGTTATCGACTTTGTTTCACCGAGTCCCTGTGATCGACCCCTGGAATTTCTTGCTTTTTACTACGATTGACCCGTACACTGCGGGTTCGCATCCTTGTTTTAAGCTTAAGTCTAGGGTTATAAATTTAAAGCTTGCACACACCGTTTGGAGCGAACACACATCCTTAAATAAAGTAGGCCAAAAGAATCCGGATTGCAATACCTTAGCGCTAGTTTTATTGGAACTAGCGTGTCCTCCACAAGGTAGTGAATGACAATGACGAATGACGCTTTACATTTCGTCTTCCGGCACACATCTCCTAATGATGTCGTCGGGACCTCTCTTGAAGAGTAGAGGTTCATTCCAAAAGTATTGCCGGACATCCCTAAAGAACTTCTTTCTTCGTGCATAAGATAGTCCGGGAGGTATTTCCTGACAAACCAAGTAATTTACAAAATCAGCAAAACAAGGTTAGTTACCTCTAGAGATCTTGTCGATGCACTCTTCCATGATGTGTAAGTGATCATCCGGGAAGGAGTCATGAATGGGTAGATTGTCGTCTTCAATGTGTGGTAGACGACTCAAATGATCCACAACAGAATTTTCCGAGCCTTTCTTGTCGCGCATCTCTAGATCGAATTCTTGTAGGAGAAGAATCCATCTAATCAACCTCGGTTTCGCATCATTCTTGGCGAGTAAATACCGGATTGATGAATGGTCCGTGTATACAATCACCTTCGCTCCTACAAGATAAGAACGAAACTTTTCAAATGCATATACAATGGCTAAAAAATTTTTCTCCGTCGTGGCGTAGTTGAACTGCGCTTCATCTAGCGTCTTGCTAGCATAATAGATAGCATGGGTTCGGCCTTCCTTCTTTTGCCCAAGCACCGCTCCAACAGCTATGTCACTTGCGTCACACATAACCTCGAACGGGAGATTGCAGTCCGGAGGTTGGATAATCGGGGCTAAGATGAGAGCTTCCCGGATCTTATAGAAGGAATCTAAACAATCCTACGAAAAATAAAAAATTACATCCTTCATCAATAGATTAGTTAGCGGTTTTGAAATCTTAGAAAAGTCCTTGATGAATCTTCTATAAAATCTAGCATGTCCTAGGAAACTTCTTATCCCCTTCACCGAAGATGGAGGAGGAAGTTTCTCTATAGTCTCTATCTTTGCCTTATCAACTTCGATCCCTCTACTAGAGATCAAGTGTCCTAGTACAATGCCTTCCTTAACCATGAATTGACACTTCTCCCAATTAAGAACTAGGTTAGTGTCTTCACACCTTTGCAACAGAAGAGAAAGGTTAGAAAGACAATTATCGAATGAGGAACCATTAACTGAAAAGTCATCCATAAAAACCTCCATGATTTCCTCAATATACTCCGAGAAGATGGCCATCATACACCTTTGAAAGGTGGCTGGAGCGTTGCAAATTCCACATGGCATCCTCCTATAAGTAAACGTACCCCACGGGCACGTGAATGTGGTCTTCTCTTGATTGTCCGGGTGGATAGGAATCTGGAAGAAACTACTATAACCGTCAAGATAACAAAAATAGGAGTGTTGTGCTAACCTCTCAAGCATTTGGTCTATGAATGGTAGCGGGAAGTGATCCTTCCTAGTTGCATTGTTCAGCTTGCGGTAGTCAATGCACATCCTTCATCCCGTCACGGTTCTTGTAGGAATGAGCTCATTGTTCTTGTTGGTGATAACCGTCATTCCTCCTTTCTTCGGGACAACTTGAACGGGGCTTACCCACTTGATATCGGAGATAGGATAGATGATACCTGCATCAAGTAACTTAAGAATTTCCTTCTTAAAAACCTCCTTCATGATCGGATTTAACCGTCTTTGAGGTTGTCGCGAAGGCTTGAAATCTTCCTCCATTAGAATCTTGTGCATGCATATTGATGATTTAATTCCTACAAGATCCTCTATGGTATAACCTAAGGCTTTCTTATGTTTTCTTAGAACAGCCATTAGTTTCTCATGTTCATCTTCATTTAAATTAGAACTAACAATAACGGGAAAGGTAGAATTAGTTTCAAGAAATGCATACCGAAGATGTGTGGGGAGTGGCTTCAATTCCATAGCTATTGATGCCTTTGATGTGTCTTGAGGTGTGCCAGATGCTTCCTTAGAAGTTTCTAAGGGTGTGGGAGTGATTGAAGAAGACTCAAGAGTAGTTGTGGAAAGAACGAAGTTGTTCTCAGAATTTCCCAAAATTACGGCATCATTGTTACTTCCACGGCCGTGGTTTTGGGCGTGGAACTCTCTGTTACTCTCGAAATAGCAGTTTACGGCCAGTTTTAGTGAAACCACGGCCGTGGAATAGCACGACTGACCGTGGTTTCTCACATTTTCTAAGCCATTGTATAGTTTTTCAAACTCTTCCTCTTGTACTTCCTTTAGCTCTTCCAAGGCTTCAATCTCAACATTGCAATCCTTTTCCTCTCCCTTTTCCATGATGCTCATGGTTATGACCTTTTGCAATGGATCTTTGAATAGAATCGAGCTCACTTCTTCTCTAGACGCTTCTTCGTCATAGATGTTGAACATATCCTCTCCAAGAGTTGGCTCTTTCACCAAAGTTGAGAGAACAAACTCAACCTTCTCTTCTCCTATGTCGAAGGCTAGTCTAACATTCTTGCAATCCACCATACAACCGGATGTTGCAAGAAACGGTCTTCCGATTATGATCGGAACCGGACAATCTGTAGGAATATCAAGCACAACAAAGTCTATTGGAATATATAACTTACCGAGCTTGACTAGGACGTCTTCAATGATACCAACGGGACGAGTTATGGATCGATCCGCCATGTACAACGTCATCTTCACTGGTTTAGGTTCACCTAAACCAACTTTCCTACACAAAGCAAGCGGGATAATGCTAACGCTTGCTCTTAAATCACACAAAGCGTCATATGTGACTTCCCCTACTCCAATTGGAATGCAAAATGACCCCGGATCTCTCAGCTTTGGGGGCATCTTTTCCGTCATCGTTTTGATGAGCTCCGAAGATTCCGAACTCATATTGACTTCTCCAAAGTCTTCTAGCTTCCTCTTGTTAGAGAGGAGCTCTTTCGGAAACTTCCCGTAAGCGGGCACACCTACAATTGCATTAATGAAAGGTATGTTAATATGCAGTTTGCTCATTAGTTCAATGAACTTACCGAATTGTTTGTCTAGACGCGCTCTTGCTCTAGATTGCGGGAATGGTAGAGGAGGTTTGTAAGCTGGAGGAGGAATATAGACATCTTCCTTCTCCTTCTCCTTATCTTTTCCTTTCTCAGTTGGGACTTCCACAAACTTGGGCTGCGGGTCGGTAGTTGTCACGGCACTCCTAGTAGTGATAGTCATCACTCTTCCCTTTGGGTTGTCCTCCGTCTTTCTGGGAAGCTTCCCTTGATCTCTAGGAACTTCTCCGGCCTTGCTGAATACTTGGTTTTCTAAAGCTTTGTGTACTTTATCAACCGATGTTATCTAGCTCTCCAACCCTTGTAGCTTTCCTAAGATCGTCTCCAACATAGGATCGGGCTTCTCCTTCTCCGTCTTGTTCGAGTCATTTGATGTTTTCCCCTGGCTTTTCAAAGGAGTAGAAGAAGATGGAGATGTTAAAGCATTTTCGGCATGTGAATAGGGATTACCTATTCCCTTGTTCGAGCCATTTGTTCTTCCGGTAGTCATTCCTATTCCCTTGGTGGTTGTCTCTCCCTAGATAGTTGGTCTCTTGCTCCTTTGCTTTTTGAAGGCTAGTTTTTATGACTTTCTTCAACTCTTTGATCTCATTGTTGAGGGAGAATATTTGAGTTTGCGCAGCTTGTGTTAGCTTAGCTCCCGGATCTCCTTGATTCCGGTTATTGGGATCCACCTTCCGGTGGGAATACTTCTCAATCACTTGGGCTTGCTTCTCAATGAAGTCCCAAGCGTCATCTTCTCTCATGTCCATAAATGTACCACAAGAGAGAGATTGGAGATTGAATTGTGTTTCCACATCCATCCCCTTGTAGTAGATCTCTAATAATTCCAGCTTTGAAATGCCATGGTGTGGGCAATCCAATAAGAGATCCTGAAACATTTCCCATGATTGAAACAAACTTTCATTAGGTTTCATAGAAAATGCATTAATCTTACCTCTCAACTCCGCCGTCTTGGATGGCGGAAAGAATTTGGTGAGGAACTCCGAAGATAGATCATCCCATTTATTAATCCTTCCAGCTGGAAGAGCTTGATACCAAGATAGAGCCTTGTCCTTCAAAGAGAAGAAGAACGGTTTGATCTTGTAGTTGTTGTTGTTGTTGGCCCTTTTCGGCTTCAATGTCTCCATGAGAATCTCAAAATTCTGCAAATGTTGGTGTGGAGATTCAGCACTCGTTCCACCAAATTGACTTTGGCGAACCATGGTGGTAACTTGCGGGCTAAAACTGAATTCCTGGATATCCTCAGCTCCGAAATTCACACCTAGACGGCGCGGTTGCTGAATTGGATCCATTCTTTGCCCAAGAGTCCGTGGTTCATCCCCTTCATGAGAAACACTCACATCTCCAGTGGGAATGCGAGGAACAACCGGTGGTCTAGGGTTGTTACGAACGGGATGGATCACCGGATCAATGTCCTATAGTGGCGGCATATCCTTATCCTCATCATCGGATGATTCAGCTCTAATGGACTTAGGTTTCTTGACCTTCTTCTTCTTAGCATCATTCATCTCCAACTTCATGTCCAGCATCATAGCCTTGAGCTCATCCATTTGGAATTGATGACACTCTAATTCTTCCATATGAGCCTTCTCACTCAACTTGAGTTGAAGTTGAACTTCATCCAACTCCGCTTGGATGTTTCTCTCATTGTTTTCAGCCATCTTTTTCTCTTTCAACTTTCTTCTCAAAGTTTTCTCAAGTTCTGGATCAAAAGGAACTAGATCTTTGGTAGATCTAGTCTTTCGCATATACCTAAAGAATCTGCAAAAATCACTCAAAAAGAGATATCAAATAACAAGAGCAAAGCTCCCAAGCTCGACAACCGAGAACCGAGATTTGGTCTAGACCAAATCCCCGGCAACGGCGCCAAAAACTTGTTCGCCTCAAAGTGTGCGTGCAAATAAGTTTTAAATTTATAAAACTGAAATTAAGCAAGTGAATCAGCAGTGTACGGATCGGCGTAGTAAAGCAAGAATTCCAGTGTCTCGAACTCAGGGATTTGGTGAAACAAAATCAGTTTCGAATAATCGAGCAATCAAAGGTATAGAAGCTTTGCAAATAATTGGGAAAACATCAATCCTAAAGATCCAGGTATTCAATTGTGGCAATCGATTCAAGATATTCTATAGATACATGGACAGAGTTGAGGTTGCAAAGGTATAACTAAGGTAAGGTTATGTACGGTGAAATTCCAAAACCTTATATGTCTAACCCAAAGACTCTCTCTATAAAGGTTGTCGAGGCTGCAGTATAGAAAGGATCTAAAGATAAGAATTAATCTCAAATACCCATGCCCAAACCCAAGGAATCAAAGACAAACTAAAACGGTTAAGGTTGTGACACTCGAAACCGAAAAAGAGGATGTTGAGTCTCACTACTACCTAGAAAAGGCAAGCCAAGGCTAGGTTAAAGCAAATCTTTAACTTTGGATTAAAGCAAAAGCAAATGTCGTAAAACAGAGAAAATCATGGCTAGATCTTAAGATTCCACGGCCGTGGAACTCAAGAATAGACCGTGTGGTTTAGGGTGTCGACGAGTTTTCTCACACTCTCAGGGTCCAATCTGTTTAAGTTCAATCTATCATTATCTAAGACACAACTATCAACCCTTCACCTTAGAATTGCTAAAGGGTTTTAGCCAATAATCATCATCATGATATGAAAAATCAAGTTTAAAAGAAAAAAGGTATAAAACTCCAAAAACTCAATAACTATCCAATAACAAAACTCGAATCCACAACAATGTATGTTTGATGAATGCAGAAAAGTAGGAATAGAAATCCTCACAATGATCTAGAGAAACAACGAAGAACGGGATGTCAATCCGTCCTCCAATGTATACCCTAAGATATCCCGAAAGTACACAATCTCCAAAATCACGTCTTTCACAAGCCACAATCTCAGTCTCCAATCCTCCGTCTCAATCCCGAAAGTAAAATGAACCCTAAAGCAGCCGTCCTCGAAACTCCCTTCTCAAGCCTTCTTATAGGGCGAAATAGGGTTACGAGAAAGCCCAATCACCGTCGCTGACGTGGCCAATATGACACTTCACCTTCGTCATGGAAATCACGGTCTCATAACTTTCCACGGCCGTAATTTAGACAGTGTAACTTTCTATTGTGCTCCAATTTCACTTTCCACGATCCAATGCCAAGTCCACGGCCGTAATTTAGGGCGTGGAAATCCAAATTCTTTGTGAAAGCCTTTATTTCGTGATGTTCTTCACTCATGCTCCTTCCTTAGCTTCTCCAAAGCATCTCTTTGCCATCAAACATAATCAAATACTCCTTTCCTTCCACATTTTGCTCCAATCCAAGCCTTTACTCACCTATAAACAAAACAAAGCTAGTGTAGATCTCTATATCGACAAAGTGGGTGAATGAGCTCACAAATGCTTCAAACTCATATCCATGTACACATAAAAGAGGGAAAAACAACTAAAACAAGTGCCTAAAATATAGTCATATTTCATGCTAACAATGCACATGAGTCTTTGAATTATTACTGATGATTAGTTTTCCCAAACATAACCCTTGTGAGCGTTCTAGCCTTTGAACATGCATTGTCATATGTTCTTTCTTTCTCATTGTATGAGTGATCTCCAACATGTTTAGTTCTTCTAGAACTTGTGATCGACTCTCTTTCAAAACTACATGTTTATTTGATTATATTTTCATTGATATTACATGATTGAAGTCCTCTTTGATAAGCCTATGTTACCTTTCCTAGATTTATATATGTTTCCCTTCATTAGCAACTTATTGCCTTTTATTATCCCTTCCTTGGGCCCCCTCAAAAAGCCTAGTAGTCATGTTTAGCCTCATTTAACCTTATTTGGGGTTGTGATGGAATAAGACAATGAAGAAGTCAAGTGTGGGGTATATATCCCCTAATGTGTAAAAGAGAATCCAAGAAGTTAATGCACGAGTTTGGATGCATATTTTGATTATTGAAGACATTTCCATGTTTGGTTAAGAGGATAAAAAGTTCCCTAAAATATGCTACGATATATATATAGTGAATCAGTTCTAAAGTGAAGCAAAAAGATTATCCATAAAAGAGAAATCAAGCGCTACAAAGTTCAAGTGTTATGGTTCATGAAAAACTATATTTTATCAAGAAAATTGCGAAGTGACAATGCCTTGAAGCAAGTGAAGCAAAAAGATTCTCTTTTAATGTGTAAAAGAGAATCCAAGAAGTTAATGCACGAGTTTGGATGCATATTTTGATTATTGAAGACATTTCCATGTTTGGTTAAGAGGATAAAAAGTTCCCTAAAATATGTTACGATATATATATAGTGAATCGGTTCAAAAGTGAAGCAAAAAGATTATCCATAAAAGAGAAATCAAGCGCTACAAAGTTCAAGTGTTATGGTTCATGAAAAACTATATTTTATCAAGAAAATTGCGAAGTGACAATGCCTTGAAGCAAGTTTTGAGTTACAAAGACTCAATGCCCCGGATATGATTTTCCATTTTGACTTACTATTTTGGCCTACCAACATCACTTTTCCATGTTTTATATCCCTGTTACACCTTTTAATAAAGACCTCATGATATTTATCTTGCATATTAGTTTCATTTGACAGGTGGTGGAGTTAGAGAACGCATTGACAAGCCTATGGTAAGATCTATTCATGTTTGTTGAGTTTGAGAGTTTATTGTTATATCCTAATTATATCTTGTGAGATTGAGAGCAAACACACTATCCTTGAGTGGCTTGGATGGATATGATTATTTATTCATCTCTCTTACTATGATTGATGTTATGATGACATGGTTTGAGTTGTATGTTTTCTTCTTAGATAAGACACTCATTGGTTCTTACACATAACTTACATGCATCATGATCTTACTCGAGGGAGATCAAGGTTTAAGTATGGGGTGTTTTGACGAGTATCAAATGTTACACTTTGTACACCTTGTTTTCATGCATATGATATCCTCTTTTTCATCCCATATATGCCGTTTCATACGGAAATCATCCACTTTTTGTGTTTCGGTATCTACCTTGACTTTTATGTGTTTCGGGCATTTAAGGCATCAAAAGTGTCAAGATTGCATCATCTCTGAGGTTAGAAGAAAAGATCAATATGACTGAGGAACTACAACATGAAGTCCGAAAGATCATAGTAGAAGAGAAATATTCAAGATTAGAAGCGACAAGATGTTGAAATGGCACCGATCTTGGCCTAACAGCCCCCAAAACACCAAAAATGAAAACGAAAATTAAGTTTAAGGTCGGTTGAGTTAAGACTCGCTTTTTTAATATCCGAGTCAATTAAGATTTTTTTAAACAAAATCGAACTTAATCATTTCAATCAAAACAAAATCACTCCTATGTTTCAAACTAATTTGCAACCCAACCCTGTGTGAACAATTTTCCCCCTACAAATCACTATTATTTAACCATCAAGTTTTACACCAATATACATCATGATTTCCGTGTTTTGCAAGTTTCGTCTTCCGAGTTTTTATGTTGTCTTTTTGTGACGGTTTCTAGCGTTTGTCGAGAAGGGGGTGTGGATTTGTGATCGACTTTTGACGGCTTTGTTGCACTCCAAATCTAAGTTGTCCACAGTTGTTCCCCATGCTTAGTACATGTGTACTTCCTTCAAGGATGAACGTTTATGCTCATTGTTGTAATATCCGGAATTTTTATTTCCGTTTAATTCCGAATCAAATTGGACTTTGAGCCGTTGACGGTTTTCCATTCTATCTAGCAAGTCTTTCTTCACAAATTTTATCATTTCATGTAGAAGCTAATTCACTTAAAATGATAAAATTATATCAAACTCTAATTCCTATAATTATTTATCATTTTATGTAGAATTTAATTCACATAAAATGATAGAATTATATCAAATTCTAATTCCTATAATTATTTATCATTTTATGTAGAATTTAATTCACATAAAATGATAGAATTATATCAAATCCTAATTCTTATAATTATTTATCATTTTATGTAGAATTTAATTCACATAAACTGATAGAATTATATCAAACCCTAATTCTTATAATTAATCATTAACGACGACTTTAGACGAGATCATGACAAAGCTGTGACGAGACCATGACGAGTTATGACGAGGCCATGACAAATCTGTGACAAGGCCATGCATGGGCTTGACAAGGCCATGACGAGTTTTGACAACCTCAGCCCACTTCTCTTAACCAATTCAGCAGCCTCATTTTTGCCTTGCTTTAGCCCGCTTGGTGTTGATGGACTTCAGCCCATCTGTCTATTGCTCCAGCCCATCTCGGACCTGCTGCTGCCCAAACCACCATGCCTTCAGCCAGCCCAGGAAAGATCCCAGCCTTGCGTGTCCATTGCTTCAGCCCGTGCAGCCCATTCCGCAGCAGCCCAGTAGTGATGTGCAGCCTCTACACACGTCTGGACGCATAAGGGACGTTACATATCCCCTCAAAAACGACCCCTGGATTTACGCAGCAGCCTCCACTTTGACGTCCAGATTCACGCTCGGAGGGATGACAGATCTCCTCGTTCCTGCGCAGCATTGTAACGGCCAGAACCTTAGAACTCTCCCCTAACCCCCTAGCCTATACCTGAGTAGCAGTGTTCGATGTCCTCCTTCTGCCCAGGTGATAAACTCGTTCTGCACGTAGTGATGGTCTCACACAGTGGAACCGAGCTTTGGATAAGCGCCACAGCAGCCTTCTGTCGATCCAGCAGACCATTGATTACGAGGAGCCCAGATCCGATCTATAGCAGCCTTAGTGTTGTCATTCACGTGCCTTCGAGTCTTGGAACCGGGTAAGGTTGATACCCTCATCTTCCTTGCACTTATGTCCATGTAATTCATGCCTAATGAGTGTCTTTGATGTCTCTTAAACCTGCTCAGAACATCCATAGAAGAAACAGTGAAGATATAGGAGTTTGCTGAATTTTTCGGAAGTGAAGAACAGTCAAATTCGGCTCCAGTTTTGGGTAGGTTAGACTCCACCTTTACTGCTGATTTTCGGATATGTTTTAGTCGATATTGTATAGTATAACATACTAAAATTTGAGAGGAATCGGAGCTACGGTTTGAGAGTTATGGTGTTCCAAAGTTGACTCCTCTTGCAGTTTTTATAAATGTGCTGAGTTGAGAAAAACAACATGGGATGCTGTTTTGTGAGATAGTTTTTAATAAGTTCTTGATCTCCGTTGGGCTTGAATTTTGGATATGATATAGTTGACATATTGTTGTAGAACATATTAAAATTTGAGAGACATCCAGCGAGTGGTTTGGGATTTATGATTTTTCCAAGATTGAGTCGTAAGCAGTTTTTCTGTTGTGCTGAAATTCGGTTTTGTGAGATAGTTTTAAATAGGATTTTGATCTCCTTTGCGGCTGAATTTTGGATATAATATAGATAAGATTTTATAGTAGAACATATCAAAATTTGGGATAAATCCAGCGAGTAGTTTAGGAGTTATGATTTTTCAAAGTTAAGACAATGTGTTGCTTGTTAAGTGTTGTACCCAACTTTCGAAATTTTTGTAGAAGCGATGCTTTAACATTTTTAAGAAATTCTTTCTCCTATGAGTAGATAGGATATCATAGATGACCTAGGGAATTATTTCTAAATTTTTATAAGATTATTCGAATTTTATATTTGAAGTTGTAGTTGGACTTTAGTGACTTTTCGAGAAATAGAAAATGGGTAGTTTTTCTAGTTGTTACCTAAAATCATCCTAAGGAGTAGAATATGGTTAGTTAGTCTCAAATTATAATTTAAGTACAAATTCCGAGTTTTTGGAAGTTCCGGGACTAAGGGTAAAATAGTCATTTTACCTTAAATAAACACTGTAATAACTTCTGCACATAGAATCGTATATCTTAAGAGTTTTAGACTTATAAGTATCCAGGGAAATGTGTTGACCCACGTGCCTCCTCTGACAGGCAACTGAGTTCTGCACTTACGGATTTAGTGGTGGTTAAGAGAGAGTCGAGATTTGATTCTGGTAAGTCCATGGACTTACTTAGCTGGCTTCTTGCATGTGTGTGATGTGTATTAGTGGTGTTTGCTAGTTAAGATAAATAACGAAACCGGAATAGGCCGACGTTAGTATATTGTGTAATTGACCCAAGTGTATGATAACGGGTCGTGACATCATCTGCCTAGCTCTTGCGAGAGTCTAGGAGGTTCCCTGCGACCAGCCCAGTCCGGTAGACAGTCAAATGCATTAGTACCATTCCACGTTGGTAAACGGGGACAGGGGCGAGGTTTGGGAATCCCTCGTGTCACAAAATAAGTATCATTAGTAATAACCTATCACCTAATTAAAGATAATAAAAGGATTGAGTGTTGCATGTTGATTGTGTATGTTGTGTGTTTGTGCTTTTACCTTTATACTTATGCATAGAATGTTAGCTAACGGTCTTATACCGCTTGTAGATGTCTTGTAGGTTAAAACAGTTGTTGAGAGATCCGGAGGAAATGGTCAGCCGGGTCCGCGTACTTATTTAGTTGGGGACGCGATGTCTTCTGTTCTTCTTATGTGTCGTTTTGGTACCTTTGCTTTGTAAGGCTGATACATATTCTTCATGTATATATTGTTTAAAGTTTTCAAATGTTTTAAATACTTTTGGGCCTTGTTGTAAGATCCAAGTTAAATTGTTGTCAAACTAAGGTCGGGACCCATTGTGAGGTCTTAACCAGTAGCTCCCCAAGTTCTCAGAATTTGGGGTGTTACAATATGGTATCAGAGCTCTGGGTTGGCAACAATGGCACTTGAAATCTTCTGAAAGACCAAATGTATAAAATAACTAAAACCCGAAAGGGGTCTAAAATTTTCAAAAAGGGATTTATGTTTTCACACGCGTGCATAGTCGGGTTGTTGGGTTAGTAGTACGTCGGACCACCATCGCTCTCCGTGGATCTCTGCAACTTGGGTCGATAGGAGTTAGTATATAGACTTGTTATGATGTTTCTTAAAATATGTTATATACATGTGTATGCTTAGTTTGTTAGTATCCTAAAGGATATTTTATATCCTTTAGTCGTGATATCACGAAGCGATTATCGCCTCATGATAAATCAACTGCGGACTTGAAGAATCTCCAACACGAGGCAATGGAATCGGACCTTGAATTGAGTATTGTACTCGGGTAGGCTGCTTGGTGATCCTTACAAATTATCCAAAGAACAAGTGAGCAAGGAAATAAAGTTGTGAAGATAATTTTTACCACATGCACAATCAGATGAGGAAGAAATCCTTGAGGTAGTTCAGTTAGAAGGAATAGAAGGTCGTACAAAGAACTCAGGCATACGAGGCCGAGAGACGGAATTAGAAGAACCATGGAAGAGACTACAAGAGTGCGGAATAGTGATAACAATATTGGAGCGGGACAAGTAGAATTGAGTACAACCAAGATTGCGGAATCAAGGACATTACAATCGGAAGGGATGCCCCATAGACCATTAGGGGCATGAGAAACCAAAAGAGACAAAGTGTCAATCCGGGGGTGAGAATCTAAGGTGTACAGAATGAAGACCTACAATTGAGTGTAAAAGCGAAAAGGCAGACCCCACAAACGTGGGGAGGTTTTGACCTCCTCGAAGATATATGAAGTTGAAAGAAGTCGAGACGCCAATATCCAAAGAATGGAGGCTGTAGCAGGGTCAACGGAGTTTCATGAAGGCGGTATTACTAACAATACCAGTGAAGAAATGGGTACGTAAGAACGACCTTGGTGGACTCGAGAAGCGAAGCTAGCCCAAAGGAAGAGAAAGAATGGAAGATAGAACGAACTAAAGAAGTATAAAAGGATTGTTGTGAGCGACTGTTTACCTACTAGCTAAGGAAATTTTGACAGATCACAATTTACACGGAATGGATACTTACAACTTAATGTAAGAGCGAATGGTAGACTTCACAAGCCTGGAGACATTTTGTCTTCTTTAAAGATAAGAATTCTAAGAGGAATCACAACGCCAACATCGAAAGGATCGAAGCCCGTAACATAGTCAATAGAGATTGGAAGGAAATATTACAAACAACACCGATTAAGGAACCTGTGCTTGTGAGAATCGTGTGGTGGACTCAAGAGTCCAAGGTAACCCCATTTATAACAGAACATAGGTCATCAACACAGACGGTCCCTGTAAAAGGACTACAATTGGGAGGTAATTAAAAGTCATTGGAACTACAAGACGCTTACCATCTATCGTGGAGTGTTAAGAACGAATTTTGACGTTAGGCGAATGGCACAGTGAGAGTTGAGAAAGAGAGTTGTCCCAAAGGAAGAAGAAAAATGAAAGATAAGACGAACTAAAGAAGTATAAAAGGATTAATTGAGTCGGTGATGCTTACCAAATAATTTTTATACCAGAAGGGGTATGAGAAGAGTAAGTTCGGGATACTGAGATGAGTCAACTATAGACTGACCGATGTCAGCTGAGGATGTGTAAGTGTTGTTTGGTATTGGCGAGTTATATACCGTTAAGAAAAGATAATTGCGACTGTGGAGTTATGGGGTAGTTTTACCGACGCCTGGAATGATTTCCTCAAGTATGCAACAACAATCTTCTTAGACAACTAAGGGTATAGAGAATCGTGTTAGAGGTTACTTCTTGGCGGGTGAAGATCAAACTCCGGTCGAGTCTAGTAGTCTGGATCCGTGTTAACAAGAATT